>OU026147.1:35027389-35426451 GCA_907269125.1 Eristalis pertinax | reverse complement strand
TCTCACGTGTATCCATCGAATCAGACACTTTGGAGTGAATTTGGAGACATCGAAATTTTCCACTAAAAATCATATAGCCGGCATGGTCAAATTTGAGGTTTTTCCTCGTTCTTCTTCCAACTGCCATAGCGGCGCAATATGACCTACCTAAGACTTCTGTACACCTCTGGCGATGTTGTCTCACGTGTATCCATCGAATCAGACACTTTGGAGTGAATTTGGAGACATCCAAATTTTCCCCAAAAAATCGTATAGCCGGCATGGTCAAATTTGAGGTTTTTCCTCGTTCTTCTTCCAACTGCCATAGCGGCGCAATATGACCTACCTAAGACTTCTGTACACCTCTGGCGATGTTTTCTCACGTGTATCCATCGAATCAGACACACTGGAGTGAATTTGGAGATAACGAAATTTTCCACAAAAAATCGTATAGCCGGCATGGTCAAATTTGAGGTTTTTCCTCGTTCTTCTTTCAACTGCCATAGCGGCGCAATATGACCTACCTAAGACTTCTGTACACCTCTGGCGATGTTGTCTCACGTGTATCCATCGAATCAGACACTTTGGAGTGAATTTTGAGACATCCAAATTTTCCACAAAAAATCGTATAGCCGGCATGGTCAAATTTGAGGTTTTTCCTCGTTCTTCTTTCAACTGCCATAGCGGCGCAATATGACCTACCTAAGACTTCTGTACACCTCTGGCGATGTTTTCTCACGTGTATCCATCGAATCAGATACTTTGGAGTGAATAGGAGACATCCAAATTTTCCACAAAAAATCGTATAGCCGGCATGGTCAAATTTGAGGTTTTTCCTCGTTCTTCTTTCAACTGCCATAGCGGCGCAATATGACCTACCTAAGACTTCTGTACACCTCTGGCGATGTTGTCTCACGTGTATCCATCGAATCAGACACTTTGGAGTGAATTTTGAGACATCCAAATTTTCCACAAAAAATCGTATAGCCGGCATGGTCAAATTTGAGGTTTTTCCTCGTTCTTCTTTCAACTGCCATAGCGGCGCAATATGACCTACCTAAGACTTCTGTACACCTCTGGCGATGTTTTCTCACGTGTATCCATCGAATCAGACACACTGGAGTGAATTTGGAGATAACGAAATTTTCCACAAAAAATCGTATAGCCGGCATGGTCAAATTTGAGGTTTTTCCTCGTTCTTCTTTCAACTGCCATAGCGGCGCAATATGACCTACCTAAGACTTCTGTACACCTCTGGCGATGTTGTCTCACGTGTATCCATCGAATCAGACACTTTGGAGTGAATTTTGAGACATCCAAATTTTCCACAAAAAATCGTATAGCCGGCATGGTCAAATTTGAGGTTTTTCCTCGTTCTTCTTTCAACTGCCATAGCGGCGCAATATGACCTACCTAAGACTTCTGTACACCTCTGGCGATGTTGTCTCACGTGTATCCATCGAATCAGACACTTTGGAGTGAATTTTGAGACATCCAAATTTTCCACTAAAAATCGTATAGCCGGCATGGTCAAATTTGAGGTTTTTCCTCGTTCTTCTTTCAACTGCCATAGCGGCGCAATATGACCTACCTAAGACTTCTGTACACCTCTGGCGATGTTTTCTCACGTGTATCCATCGAATCAGATACTTTGGAGTGAATAGGAGACATCCAAATTTTCCACAAAAAATCGTATAGCCGGCATGGTCAAATTTGAGGTTTTTCCTCGTTCTTCTTCCAACTGCCATAGCGGCGCAATATGACCTACCTAAGACTTCTGTACACCTCTGGCGATGTTGTCTCACGTGTATCCATCGAATCAGACACTTTGGAGTGAATTTTGAGACATCCAAATTTTCCACAAAAAATCGTATAGCCGGCATGGTCAAATTTGAGGTTTTTCCTCGTTCTTCTTTCAACTGCCATAGCGGCGCAATATGACCTACCTAAGACTTCTGTACACCTCTGGCGATGTTTTCTCACGTGTATCCATCGAATCAGACACACTGGAGTGAATTTGGAGATAACGAAATTTTCCACAAAAAATCGTATAGCCGGCATGGTCAAATTTGAGGTTTTTCCTCGTTCTTCTTCCAACTGCCATAGCGGCGCAATATGACCTACCTAAGACTTCTGTACACCTCTGGCGATGTTTTCTCACGTGTATCCATCGAATCAGACACTTTGGAGTGAATTTGGAGACATCGAAATTTTCCACTAAAAATCATATAGCCGGCATGGTCAAATTTGAGGTTTTTCCTCGTTCTTCTTCCAACTGCCATAGCGGCGCAATATGACCTACCTAAGACTTCTGTACACCTCTGGCGATGTTGTCTCACGTGTATCCATCGAATCAGACACTTTGGAGTGAATTTGGAGACATCCAAATTTTCCCCAAAAAATCGTATAGCCGGCATGGTCAAATTTGAGGTTTTTCCTCGTTCTTCTTCCAACTGCCATAGCGGCGCAATATGACCTACCTAAGACTTCTGTACACCTCTGGCGATGTTTTCTCACGTGTATCCATCGAATCAGACACACTGGAGTGAATTTGGAGATAACGAAATTTTCCACAAAAAATCGTATAGCCGGCATGGTCAAATTTGAGGTTTTTCCTCGTTCTTCTTTCAACTGCCATAGCGGCGCAATATGACCTACCTAAGACTTCTGTACACCTCTGGCGATGTTGTCTCACGTGTATCCATCGAATCAGACACTTTGGAGTGAATTTTGAGACATCCAAATTTTCCACAAAAAATCGTATAGCCGGCATGGTCAAATTTGAGGTTTTTCCTCGTTCTTCTTTCAACTGCCATAGCGGCGCAATATGACCTACCTAAGACTTCTGTACACCTCTGGCGATGTTTTCTCACGTGTATCCATCGAATCAGACACTTTGGAGTGAATAGGAGACATCCAAATTTTCCACAAAAAATCGTATAGCCGGCATGGTCAAATTTGAGGTTTTTCCTCGTTCTTCTTTCAACTGCCATAGCGGCGCAATATGACCTACCTAAGACTTCTGTACACCTCTGGCGATGTTGTCTCACGTGTATCCATCGAATCAGACACTTTGGAGTGAATTTTGAGACATCCAAATTTTCCACAAAAAATCGTATAGCCGGCATGGTCAAATTTGAGGTTTTTCCTCGTTCTTCTTTCAACTGCCATAGCGGCGCAATATGACCTACCTAAGACTTCTGTACACCTCTGGCGATGTTTTCTCACGTGTATCCATCGAATCAGACACACTGGAGTGAATTTGGAGATAACGAAATTTTCCACAAAAAATCGTATAGCCGGCATGGTCAAATTTGAGGTTTTTCCTCGTTCTTCTTTCAACTGCCATAGCGGCGCAATATGACCTACCTAAGACTTCTGTACACCTCTGGCGATGTTTTCTCACGTGTATCCATCGAATCAGATACTTTGGAGTGAATAGGAGACATCCAAATTTTCCACAAAAAATCGTATAGCCGGCATGGTCAAATTTGAGGTTTTTCCTCGTTCTTCTTTCAACTGCCATAGCGGCGCAATATGACCTACCTAAGACTTCTGTACACCTCTGGCGATGTTGTCTCACGTGTATCCATCGAATCAGACACTTTGGAGTGAATTTGGAGACATCCAAATTTTCCACAAAAAATCGTATAGCCGGCATGGTCAAATTTGAGGTTTTTCCTCGTTCTTCTTTCAACTGCCATAGCGGCGCAATATGACCTACCTAAGACTTCTGTACACCTCTGGCGATGTTTTCTCACGTGTATCCATCGAATCAGACACACTGGAGTGAATTTGGAGATAACGAAATTTTCCACAAAAAATCGTATAGCCGGCATGGTCAAATTTGAGGTTTTTCCTCGTTCTTCTTTCAACTGCCATAGCGGCGCAATATGACCTACCTAAGACTTCTGTACACCTCTGGCGATGTTGTCTCACGTGTATCCATCGAATCAGACACTTTGGAGTGAATTTTGAGACATCCAAATTTTCCACAAAAAATCGTATAGCCGGCATGGTCAAATTTGAGGTTTTTCCTCGTTCTTCTTTCAACTGCCATAGCGGCGCAATATGACCTACCTAAGACTTCTGTACACCTCTGGCGATGTTGTCTCACGTGTATCCATCGAATCAGACACTTTGGAGTGAATTTTGAGACATCCAAATTTTCCACAAAAAATCGTATAGCCGGCATGGTCAAATTTGAGGTTTTTCCTCGTTCTTCTTTCAACTGCCATAGCGGCGCAATATGACCTACCTAAGACTTCTGTACACCTCTGGCGATGTTTTCTCACGTGTATCCATCGAATCAGATACTTTGGAGTGAATAGGAGACATCCAAATTTTCCACAAAAAATCGTATAGCCGGCATGGTCAAATTTGAGGTTTTTCCTCGTTCTTCTTTCAACTGCCATAGCGGCGCAATATGACCTACCTAAGACTTCTGTACACCTCTGGCGATGTTGTCTCACGTGTATCCATCGAATCAGACACTTTGGAGTGAATTTTGAGACATCCAAATTTTCCACAAAAAATCGTATAGCCGGCATGGTCAAATTTGAGGTTTTTCCTCGTTCTTCTTTCAACTGCCATAGCGGCGCAATATGACCTACCTAAGACTTCTGTACACCTCTGGCGATGTTTTCTCACGTGTATCCATCGAATCAGACACACTGGAGTGAATTTGGAGATAACGAAATTTTCCACAAAAAATCGTATAGCCGGCATGGTCAAATTTGAGGTTTTTCCTCGTTCTTCTTCCAACTGCCATAGCGGCGCAATATGACCTACCTAAGACTTCTGTACACCTCTGGCGATGTTGTCTCACGTGTATCCATCGAATCAGACACTTTGGAGTGAATTTGGAGACATCCAAATTTTCCACAAAAAATCGTATAGCCGGCATGGTCAAATTTGAGGTTTTTCCTCGTTCTTCTTTCAACTGCCATAGCGGCGCAATATGACCTACCTAAGACTTCTGTACACCTCTGGCGATGTTGTCTCACGTGTATCCATCGAATCAGACACTTTGGAGTGCATTTTGAGACATTCAAATTTTCCACAAAAAATCGTATAGCCGGCATGGTCAAATTTGAGGTTTTTCCTCGTTCTTCTTTCAACTGCCATAGCGGCGCAATATGACCTACCTAAGACTTCTGTACACCTCTGGCGATGTTTTCTCACGTGTATCCATCGAATCAGACACACTGGAGTGAATTTGGAGATAACGAAATTTTCCACAAAAAATCGTATAGCCGGCATGGTCAAATTTGAGGTTTTTCCTCGTTCTTCTTTCAACTGCCATAGCGGCGCAATATGACCTACCTAAGACTTCTGTACACCTCTGGCGATGTTGTCTCACGTGTATCCATCGAATCAGACACTTTGGAGTGAATTTGGAGACATCCAAATTTTCCCCAAAAAATCGTATAGCCGGCATGGTCAAATTTGAGGTTTTTCCTCGTTCTTCTTCCAACTGCCATAGCGGCGCAATATGACCTACCTAAGACTTCTGTACACCTCTGGCGATGTTTTCTCACGTGTATCCATCGAATCAGACACACTGGAGTGAATTTGGAGATAACGAAATTTTCCACAAAAAATCGTATAGCCGGCATGGTCAAATTTGAGGTTTTTCCTCGTTCTTCTTTCAACTGCCATAGCGGCGCAATATGACCTACCTAAGACTTCTGTACACCTCTGGCGATGTTGTCTCACGTGTATCCATCGAATCAGACACTTTGGAGTGAATTTTGAGACATCCAAATTTTCCACAAAAAATCGTATAGCCGGCATGGTCAAATTTGAGGTTTTTCCTCGTTCTTCTTTCAACTGCCATAGCGGCGCAATATGACCTACCTAAGACTTCTGTACACCTCTGGCGATGTTGTCTCACGTGTATCCATCGAATCAGACACTTTGGAGTGAATTTTGAGACATCCAAATTTTCCACAAAAAATCGTATAGCCGGCATGGTCAAATTTGAGGTTTTTCCTCGTTCTTCTTTCAACTGCCATAGCGGCGCAATATGACCTACCTAAGACTTCTGTACACCTCTGGCGATGTTTTCTCACGTGTATCCATCGAATCAGACACACTGGAGTGAATTTGGAGATAACGAAATTTTCCACAAAAAATCGTATAGCCGGCATGGTCAAATTTGAGGTTTTTCCTCGTTCTTCTTTCAACTGCCATAGCGGCGCAATATGACCTACCTAAGACTTCTGTACACCTCTGGCGATGTTGTCTCACGTGTATCCATCGAATCAGACACTTTGGAGTGAATTTGGAGACATCCAAATTTTCCACAAAAAATCGTATAGCCGGCATGGTCAAATTTGAGGTTTTTCCTCGTTCTTCTTTCAACTGCCATAGCGGCGCAATATGACCTACCTAAGACTTCTGTACACCTCTGGCGATGTTTTCTCACGTGTATCCATCGAATCAGATACTTTGGAGTGAATAGGAGACATCCAAATTTTCCACAAAAAATCGTATAGCCGGCATGGTCAAATTTGAGGTTTTTCCTCGTTCTTCTTTCAACTGCCATAGCGGCGCAATATGACCTACCTAAGACTTCTGTACACCTCTGGCGATGTTGTCTCACGTGTATCCATCGAATCAGACACTTTGGAGTGAATTTTGAGACATCCAAATTTTCCACAAAAAATCGTATAGCCGGCATGGTCAAATTTGAGGTTTTTCCTCGTTCTTCTTTCAACTGCCATAGCGGCGCAATATGACCTACCTAAGACTTCTGTACACCTCTGGTGATGTTTTCTCACGTGTATCCATCGAATCAGATACTTTGGAGTGAATAGGAGACATCCAAATTTTCCACAAAAAATCGTATAGCCGGCATGGTCAAATTTGAGGTTTTTCCTCGTTCTTCTTTCAACTGCCATAGCGGCGCAATATGACCTACCTAAGACTTCTGTACACCTCTGGCGATGTTGTCTCACGTGTATCCATCGAATCAGACACTTTGGAGTGAATTTGGAGACATCCAAATTTTCCCCAAAAAATCGTATAGCCGGCATGGTCAAATTTGAGGTTTTTCCTCGTTCTTCTTCCAACTGCCATAGCGGCGCAATATGACCTACCTAAGACTTCTGTACACCTCTGGCGATGTTTTCTCACGTGTATCCATCGAATCAGATACTTTGGAGTGAATAGGAGACATCCAAATTTTCCACAAAAAATCGTATAGCCGGCATGGTCAAATTTGAGGTTTTTCCTCGTTCTTCTTTCAACTGCCATAGCGGCGCAATATGACCTACCTAAGACTTCTGTACACCTCTGGCGATGTTGTCTCACGTGTATCCATCGAATCAGACACTTTGGAGTGAATTTTGAGACATCCAAATTTTCCACAAAAAATCGTATAGCCGGCATGGTCAAATTTGAGGTTTTTCCTCGTTCTTCTTTCAACTGCCATAGCGGCGCAATATGACCTACCTAAGACTTCTGTACACCTCTGGCGATGTTTTCTCACGTGTATCCATCGAATCAGATACTTTGGAGTGAATAGGAGACATCCAAATTTTCCACAAAAAATCGTATAGCCGGCATGGTCAAATTTGAGGTTTTTCCTCGTTCTTCTTTCAACTGCCATAGCGGCGCAATATGACCTACCTAAGACTTCTGTACACCTCTGGCGATGTTGTCTCACGTGTATCCATCGAATCAGACACTTTGGAGTGAATTTTGAGACATCCAAATTTTCCACAAAAAATCGTATAGCCGGCATGGTCAAATTTGAGGTTTTTCCTCGTTCTTCTTTCAACTGCCATAGCGGCGCAATATGACCTACCTAAGACTTCTGTACACCTCTGGCGATGTTTTCTCACGTGTATCCATCGAATCAGACACACTGGAGTGAATTTGGAGATAACGAAATTTTCCACAAAAAATCGTATAGCCGGCATGGTCAAATTTGAGGTTTTTCCTCGTTCTTCTTCCAACTGCCATAGCGGCGCAATATGACCTACCTAAGACTTCTGTACACCTCTGGCGATGTTGTCTCACGTGTATCCATCGAATCAGACACTTTGGAGTGAATTTGGAGACATCCAAATTTTCCACAAAAAATCGTATAGCCGGCATGGTCAAATTTGAGGTTTTTCCTCGTTCTTCTTTCAACTGCCATAGCGGCGCAATATGACCTACCTAAGACTTCTGTACACCTCTGGCGATGTTGTCTCACGTGTATCCATCGAAACAGACACTTTGGAGTGAATTTGGAGACATCCAAATTTTCCACAAAAAATCGTATAGCCGGCATGGTCAAATTTGAGGTTTTTCCTCGTTCTTCTTTCAACTGCCATAGCGGCGCAATATGACCTACCTAAGACTTCTGTACACCTCTGGCGATGTTGTCTCACGTGTATCCATCGAATCAGACACTTTGGAGTGAATTTGGAGACATCCAAATTTTCCACAAAAAATCGTATAGCCGGCATGGTCAAATTTGAGGTTTTTCCTCGTTCTTCTTTCAACTGCCATAGCGGCGCAATATGACCTACCTAAGACTTCTGTACACCTCTGGCGATGTTGTCTCACGTGTATCCATCGAATCAGACACTTTGGAGTGAATTTGGAGACATCCAAATTTTCCACAAAAAATCGTATAGCCGGCATGGTCAAATTTGAGGTTTTTCCTCGTTCTTCTTCCAACTGCCATAGCGGCGCAATATGACCTACCTAAGACTTCTGTACACCTCTGGCGATGTTTTCTCACGTGTATCCATCGAATCAGACACACTGGAGTGAATTTGGAGATAACGAAATTTTCCACAAAAAATCGTATAGCCGGCATGGTCAAATTTGAGGTTTTTCCTCGTTCTTCTTCCAACTGCCATAGCGGCGCAATATGACCTACCTAAGACTTCTGTACACCTCTGGCGATGTTTTCTCAAGTGTATCCATCGAATCAGACACACTGGAGTGAATTTGGAGACATCAAAATTTTCCACTAAAAATCGTATAGCCGTCATGGTCAAATTTGAGGTTTTTCCTCGTTCTTCTTCCAACTGCCATAGCGGCGCAATATGACCTACCTAAGACTTCTGTACACCTCTGGCGATGTTGTCTCACGTGTACCCTTCGAATCAGACACTTTGGAGTGAATTTGGAGACATCCAAATTTTCCACAAAAAATCGTATAGCCGGCATGGTCAAATTTGAGGTTTTTCCTCGTTCTTCTTCCAACTGCCATAGCGGCGCAATATGGCCTACCTAAGACTTCTGTACACCTCTGGCGATGTTGTCTCACGTGTATCCATCGAATCAGACACTTTGGAGTGAATTTGGAGACATCGAAATTTTCCACTAAAAATCGTATAGCCGGCATGGTCAAATTTGAGGTTTTTCCTCGTTCTTCTTCCAACTGCCATAGCGGCGCAATATGACCTACCTAAGACTTCTGTACACCTCTGGCGATGTTTTCTCACGTGTATCCATCGAATCAGACACACTGGAGTGAATTTGGAGACATCCAAATTTTCCACAAAAAATCGTATAGCCGGCATGGTCAAATTTGAGGTTTTTCCTCGTTCTTCTTTCAACTGCCATAGCGGCGCAATATGACCTACCTAAGACTTCTGTACACCTCTGGCGATGTTTCCTCACGTGTATCCATCGAATCAGACACTTTGGAGTGAATTTGGAGACATCGAAATTTTCCACTAAAAATCATATAGCCGGCATGGTCAAATTTGAGGTTTTTCCTCGTTCTTCTTTCAACTGCCATAGCGGCGCAATATGACCTACCTAAGACTTCTGTACACCTCTGGCGATGTTGTCTCACGTGTATCCATCGAAACAGACACTTTGGAGTGAATTTGGAGACATCCAAATTTTCCACAAAAAATCGTATAGCCGGCATGGTCAAATTTGAGGTTTTTCCTCGTTCTTCTTCCAACTGCCATAGCGGCGCAATATGACCTACCTAAGACTTCTGTACACCTCTGGCGATGTTTTCTCACGTGTATCCATCGAATCAGACACTTTGGAGTGAATTTGGAGACATCGAAATTTTCCACTAAAAATCATATAGCCGGCATGGTCAAATTTGAGGTTTTTCCTCGTTCTTCTTTCAACTGCCATAGCGGCGCAATATGACCTACCTAAGACTTCTGTACACCTCTGGCGATGTTGTCTCACGTGTATCCATCGAAACAGACACTTTGGAGTGAATTTGGAGACATCCAAATTTTCCACAAAAAATCGTATAGCCGGCATGGTCAAATTTGAGGTTTTTCCTCGTTCTTCTTTCAACTGCCATAGCGGCGCAATATGACCTACCTAAGACTTCTGTACACCTCTGGCGATGTTGTCTCACGTGTATCCATCGAATCAGACACTTTGGAGTGAATTTGGAGACATCCAAATTTTCCACAAAAAATCGTATAGCCGGCATGGTCAAATTTGAGGTTTTTCCTCGTTCTTCTTCCAACTGCCATAGCGGTGCAATATGACCTACCTAAGACTTCTGTACACCTCTGGCGATGTTGTCTCACGTGTATCCATCGAATCAGACACTTTGGAGTGAATTTGGAGACATCCAAATTTTCCACAAAAAATCGTATAGCCGGCATGGTCAAATTTGAGGTTTTTCCTCGTTCTTCTTTCAACTGCCATAGCGGCGCAATATGACCTACCTAAGACTTCTGTACACCTCTGGCGATGTTGTCTCACGTGTATCCATCGAATCAGACACTTTGGAGTGAATTTGGAGACATCCAAATTTTCCACAAAAAATCGTATAGCCGGCATGGTCAAATTTGAGGTTTTTCCTCGTTCTTCTTCCAACTGCCATAGCGGCGCAATATGACCTACCTAAGTCTTCTGTACACCTCTGGCGATGTTTTCTCCCGTGTACTAAGACTTCTGTACACCTCTGGCGATGTTGTCTCACGTGTATCCATCGAATTAGACACACTGGAGTGAATTTGGAGACAACGAAATTTTCCACAAAAAATCGTATAGCCGGCATGGTCAAATTTGAGGATTTTCCTCGTTCTTCTTTCAACTGCCATAGCGGCGCAATATGACCTACCTAAGACTTCTGTACACCTCTGGCGATGTTGTTTCACGTGTATCCATCGAATTAGACACACTGGAGTGAATTTGGAGACATCGAAATTTTCCACTAAAAATCGTATAGCCGGCATGGTTAAATTTGAGGTTTTTCCTAGTTCTTCATTCAACTGCCATAGCGGCGCAATATGACCTACCTAAGACTTCTGTACACCTCTGGCGATGTTGTCTCACGTGTATGCATCGAATCAGACACACTGGAGTGAATTTGGAGACATCAAAATTTTCCACTAAAAATCGTATAGCCGGCATGGTCAAATTTGAGGTTTTTCCTCGATCTTCTTTCAACTGCCATAGCGGCGCAATATGACCTACCTAAGACTTCTGTACACCTCTGGCGATGTTGTCTCACGTGTATCCATCGAATCAGACGCTTTGGACTGAATTTGGAAACATCGAAATTTTCCACTAAAAATCATATAGCCGGCATGGTCAAATTTGAGGTTTTTCCTCGTTCTTCTTTCAACTGCCATAGCGGCGCAATATGACCTACCTAAGACTTCTGTACACCTCTGGCGATGTTGTCTCACGTGTATCCATCGAATCAGACACTTTGGAGTGAATTTGGAGACATCCAAATTTTCCACAAAAAATCGTATAGCCGGCATGGTCAAATTTGAGGTTTTTCCTCGTTCTTCTTCCAACTGCCATAGCGGCGCAATATGACCTACCTAAGACTTCTGTACACCTCTGGCGATGTTTTCTCACGTGCATCCATCGAATCAGACACTTTGGAGTGAATTTTTAGACATCCAAATTTTCCACAAAAAATCGTATAGCCGGCATGGTCAAATTTGAGGTTTTTCCTCGTTCTTCTTCCAACTGCCATAGCGGCGCAATATGACCTACCTAAGACTTCTGTACACCTCTGGCGATGTTGTCTCACGTGTATCCATCGAATCAGACACACTGGAGTGAATTTAGAGACATCCAAATTTTCCACAAAAAATCGTATAGCCGGCATGGTCAAATTTGAGGTTTTTCCTCGTTCTTCTTTCAACTGCCATAGCGGCTCAATATGACCTACCTAAGACTTCTGTACACCTCTGGCGATGTTGTATCACGTGTATCCATCCAATCAGACACTTTGGAGTGAATTTGGAGACATCCAAATTTTCCACTAAAAATCGTATAGCCGGCATGGTCAAATTTGAGGTTTTTCCTCGATCTTCTTTCAACTGCCATAGCGGCGCAATATGACCTACCTAAGACTTCTGTACACCTCTGGCGATGTTGTCTCACGTGTATCCATCGAATCAGACACACTGGAGTGAATTTGGAGACAACGAAATTTTCCACAAAAAATCGTATAGCCGGCATGGTCAAATTTGAGGATTTTCCTCGTTCTTCTTTCAACTGCCATAGCGGCGCAATATGACCTACCTAAGACTTCTGTACACCTCTGGCGATGTTGTCTCACGTGTATCCATCGAATCAGACACACTGGAGTGAATTTCGAGACATCGAAATTTTCCACTAAAAATCGTATAGCCGGCATGGTCAAATTTGAGGTTTTTCCTCGTTCTTCTTCCAACTGCCATAGCGGCGCAATATGACCTACCTAAGACTTCTGTACACCTCTGGCGATGTTTTTTCACGTGTATCCATCGAATTAGACACACTGGAGTGAATTTGGAGACATCAAAATTTTCCACTAAAAATCGTATAGCCGGCATGGTCAAATTTGAGGTTTTTCCTCGATCTTCTTTCAACTGCCATAGCGGCGCAATATGACCTACCTAAGACTTCTGTACGCCTCTGGCGATGTTTTCTCACGTGTATCCATCGAATCAGACACTTTGGACTGAATTTGGAGACATCGAAATTTTCCACTAAAAATCATATAGCCGGCATGGTCAAATTTGAGGTTTTTCCTCGTTCTTCTTCCAACTGCCATAGCGGCGCAATATGACCTACCTAAGACTTCTGTACACCTCTGGCGATGTTTTCTCACGTGTATCCATCGAATCAGACACTTTGGAGTGAATTTGGAGACATCCAAATTTTCCACAAAAAGTCGTATAGCCGGCATGGTCAAATTTGAGGTTTTTCCTCGTTCTTCTTCCAACTGCCATAGCGGCGCAATATGACCTACCTAAGACTTCTGTACGCCTCTGGCGATGTTTTCTCACGTGTATCCATCGAATCAGACACTTTGGACTGAATTTGGAGACATCGAAATTTTCCACTAAAAATCATATAGCCGGCATGGTCAAATTTGAGGTTTTTCCTCGATCTTCTTTCAACTGCCATAGCGGCGCAATATGACCTACCTAAGACTTCTGTACACCTCTGGCGATGTTGTCTCACGTGTATCCATCGAATCAGACACTTTGGAGTGAATTTGGAGACATCCAAATTTTCCACAAAAAATCATATAGCCGGCATGGTCAAATTTGAGGTTTTTCCTCGTTCTTCTTTCAACTGCCATAGCGGCGCAATATGACCTACCTAAGACTTCTGTACACCTCTGGCGATGTTGTCTCACGTGTATCCATCGAATCAGACACTTTGGAGTGAATTTGGAGACATCCAAATTTTCCACAAAAAATCGTATAGCCGGCATGGTCAAATTTGAGGTTTTTCCTCGTTCTTCTTCCAACTGCCATAGCGGTGCAATATGACCTACCTAAGACTTCTGTACACCTCTGGCGATGTTGTCTCACGTGTATCCATCGAATCAGACACTTTGGAGTGAATTTGGAGACATCCAAATTTTCCACAAAAAATCGTATAGCCGGCATGGTCAAATTTGAGGTTTTTCCTCGTTCTTCTTTCAACTGCCATAGCGGCGCAATATGACCTACCTAAGACTTCTGTACACCTCTGGCGATGTTGTCTCACGTGTATCCATCGAATCAGACACTTTGGAGTGAATTTGGAGACATCCAAATTTTCCACAAAAAATCGTATAGCCGGCATGGTCAAATTTGAGGTTTTTCCTCGTTCTTCTTCCAACTGCCATAGCGGCGCAATATGACCTACCTAAGTCTTCTGTACACCTCTGGCGATGTTTTCTCCCATGTACTAAGACTTCTGTACACCTCTGGCGATGTTGTCTCACGTGTATCCATCGAATCAGACACTTTGGAGTGAATTTGGAGACATCCAAATTTTCCACAAAAAGTCGTATAGCCGGCATGGTCAAATTTGAGGTTTTTCCTCGTTCTTCTTCCAACTGCCATAGCGGCGCAATATGACCTACCTAAGACTTCTGTACGCCTCTGGCGATGTTTTCTCACGTGTATCCATCGAATCAGACACTTTGGACTGAATTTGGAGACATCGAAATTTTCCACTAAAAATCATATAGCCGGCATGGTCAAATTTGAGGTTTTTCCTCGATCTTCTTTCAACTGCCATAGCGGCGCAATATGACCTACCTAAGACTTCTGTACACCTCTGGCGATGTTGTCTCACGTGTATCCATCGAATCAGACACTTTGGAGTGAATTTGGAGACATCCAAATTTTCCACAAAAAATCATATAGCCGGCATGGTCAAATTTGAGGTTTTTCCTCGTTCTTCTTTCAACTGCCATAGCGGCGCAATATGACCTACCTAAGACTTCTGTACACCTCTGGCGATGTTGTCTCACGTGTATCCATCGAATCAGACACTTTGGAGTGAATTTGGAGACATCCAAATTTTCCACAAAAAATCGTATAGCCGGCATGGTCAAATTTGAGGTTTTTCCTCGTTCTTCTTCCAACTGCCATAGCGGTGCAATATGACCTACCTAAGACTTCTGTACACCTCTGGCGATGTTGTCTCACGTGTATCCATCGAATCAGACACTTTGGAGTGAATTTGGAGACATCCAAATTTTCCACAAAAAATCGTATAGCCGGCATGGTCAAATTTGAGGTTTTTCCTCGTTCTTCTTTCAACTGCCATAGCGGCGCAATATGACCTACCTAAGACTTCTGTACACCTCTGGCGATGTTGTCTCACGTGTATCCATCGAATCAGACACTTTGGAGTGAATTTGGAGACATCCAAATTTTCCACAAAAAATCGTATAGCCGGCATGGTCAAATTTGAGGTTTTTCCTCGTTCTTCTTTCAACTGCCATAGCGGCGCAATATGACCTACCTAAGACTTCTGTACACCTCTGGCGATGTTGTCTCACGTGTATCCATCGAATCAGACACTTTGGAGTGAATTTGGAGACATCCAAATTTTCCACAAAAAATCGTATAGCCGGCATGGTCAAATTTGAGGATTTTCCTCGTTCTTCTTTCAACTGCCATAGCGGCGCAATATGACCTACCTAAGACTTCTGTACACCTCTGGCGATGTTGTTTCACGTGTATCCATCGAATTAGACACACTGGAGTGAATTTGGAGACATCGAAATTTTCCACTAAAAATCGTATAGCCGGCATGGTTAAATTTGAGGTTTTTCCTAGTTCTTCTTTCAACTGCCATAGCGGCGCAATATGACCTACCTAAGACTTCTGTACACCTCTGGCGATGTTGTCTCACGTGTATGCATCGAATCAGACACACTGGAGTGAATTTGGAGACATCAAAATTTTCCACTAAAAATCGTATAGCCGGCATGGTCAAATTTGAGGTTTTTCCTCGATCTTCTTTCAACTGCCATAGCGGCGCAATATGACCTACCTAAGACTTCTGTACACCTCTGGCGATGTTGTCTCACGTGTATCCATCGAATCAGACGCTTTGGACTGAATTTGGAGACATCGAAATTTTCCACTAAAAATCATATAGCCGGCATGGTCAAATTTGAGGTTTTTCCTCGTTCTTCTTTCAACTGCCATAGCGGCGCAATATGACCTACCTAAGACTTCTGTACACCTCTGGCGATGTTGTCTCACGTGTATCCATCGAATCAGACACTTTGGAGTGAATTTGGAGACATCCAAATTTTCCACAAAAAATCGTATAGCCGGCATGGTCAAATTTGAGGTTTTTCCTCGTTCTTCTTCCAACTGCCATAGCGGCGCAACCTACCTAAGACTTCTGTACACCTCTGGCGATGTTTTCTCACGTGCATCCATCGAATCAGACACTTTGGAGTGAATTTTTAGACATCCAAATTTTCCACAAAAAATCGTATAGCCGGCATGGTCAAATTTGAGGTTTTTCCTCGTTCTTCTTCCAACTGCCATAGCGGCGCAATATGACCTACCTAAGACTTCTGTACACCTCTGGCGATGTTGTCTCACGTGTATCCATCGAATCAGACACACTGGAGTGAATTTAGAGACATCCAAATTTTCCACAAAAAATCGTATAGCCGGCATGGTCAAATTTGAGGTTTTTCCTCGTTCTTCTTTCAACTGCCATAGCGGCTCAATATGACCTACCTAAGACTTCTGTACACCTCTGGCGATGTTGTATCACGTGTATCCATCCAATCAGACACTTTGGAGTGAATTTGGAGACATCCAAATTTTCCACTAAAAATCGTATAGCCGGCATGGTCAAATTTGAGGTTTTTCCTCGATCTTCTTTCAACTGCCATAGCGGCGCAATATGACCTACCTAAGACTTCTGTACACCTCTGGCGATGTTGTCTCACGTGTATCCATCGAATCAGACACACTGGAGTGAATTTGGAGACAACGAAATTTTCCACAAAAAATCGTATAGCCGGCATGGTCAAATTTGAGGATTTTCCTCGTTCTTCTTTCAACTGCCATAGCGGCGCAATATGACCTACCTAAGACTTCTGTACACCTCTGGCGATGTTGTCTCACGTGTATCCATCGAATCAGACACACTGGAGTGAATTTGGAGACATCGAAATTTTCCACTAAAAATCGTATAGCCGGCATGGTCAAATTTGAGGTTTTTCCTCGTTCTTCTTCCAACTGCCATAGCGGCGCAATATGACCTACCTAAGACTTCTGTACACCTCTGGCGATGTTGTTTCACGTGTATCCATCGAATTAGACACACTGGAGTGAATTTGGAGACATCAAAATTTTCCACTAAAAATCGTATAGCCGGCATGGTCAAATTTGAGGTTTTTCCTCATTCTTCTTTCAACTGCCATAGCGGCGCAATATGACCTACCTAAGACTTCTGTACACCTCTGGCGATGTTGTCTCACGTGTATGCATCGAATCAGACACACTGGAGTGAATTTGGAGACATCAAAATTTTCCACTAAAAATCGTATAGCCGGCATGGTCAAATTTGAGGTTTTTCCTCGATCTTCTTTCAACTGCCATAGCGGCGCAATATGACCTACCTAAGACTTCTGTACACCTCTGGCGATGTTGTCTCACGTGTATCCATCGAATCAGACACTTTGGAGTGAATTTGGAGACATCCAAATTTTCCACAAAAAATCATATAGCCGGCATGGTCAAATTTGAGGTTTTTCCTCGTTCTTCTTTCAACTGCCATAGCGGCGCAATATGACCTACCTAAGACTTCTGTACACCTCTGGCGATGTTGTCTCACGTGTATCCATCGAATCAGACACTTTGGAGTGAATTTGGAGACATCCAAATTTTCCACAAAAAATCGTATAGCCGGCATGGTCAAATTTGAGGTTTTTCCTCGTTCTTCTTCCAACTGCCATAGCGGCGCAATATGACCTACCTAAGACTTCTGTACACCTCTGGCGATGTTTTCTCACGTGCATCCATCGAATCAGACACTTTGGAGTGAATTTTTAGACATCCAAATTTTCCACAAAAAATCGTATAGCCGGCATGGTCAAATTTGAGGTTTTTCCTCGTTCTTCTTCCAACTGCCATAGCGGCGCAATATGACCTACCTAAGACTTCTGTACACCTCTGGCGATGTTGTCTCACGTGTATCCATCGAATCAGACACACTGGAGTGAATTTAGAGACATCCAAATTTTCCACAAAAAATCGTATAGCCGGCATGGTCAAATTTGAGGTTTTTCCTCGTTCTTCTTTCAACTGCCATAGCGGCTCAATATGACCTACCTAAGACTTCTGTACACCTCTGGCGATGTTGTATCACGTGTATCCATCCAATCAGACACTTTGGAGTGAATTTGGAGACATCCAAATTTTCCACTAAAAATCGTATAGCCGGCATGGTCAAATTTGAGGTTTTTCCTCGATCTTCTTTCAACTGCCATAGCGGCGCAATATGACCTACCTAAGACTTCTGTACACCTCTGGCGATGTTGTCTCACGTGTATCCATCGAATCAGACACACTGGAGTGAATTTGGAGACAACGAAATTTTCCACAAAAAATCGTATAGCCGGCATGGTCAAATTTGAGGATTTTCCTCGTTCTTCTTTCAACTGCCATAGCGGCGCAATATGACCTACCTAAGACTTCTGTACACCTCTGGCGATGTTGTCTCACGTGTATCCATCGAATCAGACACACTGGAGTGAATTTGGAGACATCGAAATTTTCCACTAAAAATCGTATAGCCGGCATGGTCAAATTTGAGGTTTTTCCTCGTTCTTCTTCCAACTGCCATAGCGGCGCAATATGACCTACCTAAGACTTCTGTACACCTCTGGCGATGTTGTTTCACGTGTATCCATCGAATTAGACACACTGGAGTGAATTTGGAGACATCAAAATTTTCCACTAAAAATCGTATAGCCGGCATGGTCAAATTTGAGGTTTTTTCCTCGTTCTTCTTTCAACTGCCATAGCGGCGCAATATGACCTACCTAAGACTTCTGTACACCTCTGGCGATGTTGTCTCACGTGTATGCATCGAATCAGACACACTGGAGTGAATTTGGAGACATCAAAATTTTCCACTAAAAATCGTATAGCCGGCATGGTCAAATTTGAGGTTTTTCCTCGATCTTCTTTCAACTGCCATAGCGGCGCAATATGACCTACCTAAGACTTCTGTACACCTCTGGCGATGTTGTCTCACGTGTATCCATCGAATCAGACACTTTGGAGTGAATTTGGAGACATCCAAATTTTCCACAAAAAATCATATAGCCGGCATGGTCAAATTTGAGGTTTTTCCTCGATCTTCTTTCAACTGCCATAGCGGCGCAATATGACCTACCTAAGACTTCTGTACACCTCTGGCGATGTTGTCTCACGTGTATCCATCGAATCAGACACTTTGGAGTGAATTTGGAGACATCCAAATTTTCCACAAAAAATCATATAGCCGGCATGGTCAAATTTGAGGTTTTTCCTCGTTCTTCTTCCAACTGCCATAGCGGCGCAATATGACCTACCTAAGACTTCTGTACGCCTCTGGCGATGTTTTCTCACGTGTATCCATCGAATCAGACACTTTGGACTGAATTTGGAGACATCGAAATTTTCCACTAAAAATCATATAGCCGGCATGGTCAAATTTGAGGTTTTTCCTCGTTCTTCTTCCAACTGCCATAGCGGCGCAATATGACCTACCTAAGACTTCTGTACACCTCTGGCGATGTTTTCTCACGTGTATCCATCGAATCAGACACTTTGGAGTGAATTTGGAGACATCCAAATTTTCCACAAAAAGTCGTATAGCCGGCATGGTCAAATTTGAGGTTTTTCCTCGTTCTTCTTCCAACTGCCATAGCGGCGCAATATGACCTACCTAAGACTTCTGTACGCCTCTGGCGATGTTTTCTCACGTGTATCCATCGAATCAGACACTTTGGACTGAATTTGGAGACATTGAAATTTTCCACTAAAAATCATATAGCCGGCATGGTCAAATTTGAGATTTTTCCTCGTTCTTCTTTCAACTGCCATAGCGGCGCAATATGACCTACCTAAGACTTCTGTACACCTCTGGCGATGTTGTCTCACGTGTATCCATCGAATCAGACACTTTGGAGTGAATTTGGAGACATCCAAATTTTCCACAAAAAATCGTATAGCCGGCATGGTCAAATTTGAGGTTTTTCCTCGTTCTTCTTTCAACTGCCATAGCGGTGCAATATGACCTACCTAAGACTTCTGTACACCTCTGGCGATGTTGTCTCACGTGTATCCATCGAATCAGATACTTTGGAGTGAATTTGGAGACATCCAAATTTTACACAAAAAATCGTATAGCCGGCATGGTCAAATTTGAGGTTTTTCCTCGTTCTTCTTCCAACTGCCATAGCGGCGCAATATGACCTACCTAAGACTTCTGTACACCTCTGGCGATGTTTTCTCACGTGTATCCATCGAATCAGACACTTTGGAGTGAATTTGGAGACATCCAAATTTTCCACAAAAAATCGTATAGCCGGCATGGTCAAATTTGAGGTTTTTCCTCGTTCTTCTTCCAACTGCCATAGCGGCGCAATATGACCTACCTAAGACTTCAGTACACCTCTGGCGATGTTGTCTCACGTGTATCCATCGAATCAGACACTTTGGAGTGAATTTGGAGACATCCAAATTTTCCACAAAAAATCGTATAGCCGGCATGGTCAAATTTGAGGTTTTTCCTCGTTCTTCTTCCAACTGCCATAGCGGCGCAATATGACCTACCTAAGACTTCTGTACACCTCTGGCGATGTTGTCTCACGTGTATCCATCGAATCAGACACTTTGGAGTGAATTTGGAGACATCGAAATTTTCCACTAAAAATCATATAGCCGGCATGGTCAAATTTGAGGTTTTTCCTCGTTCTTCTTTCAACTGCCATAGCGGCGCAATATGACCTACCTAAGACTTCTGTACACCTCTGGCGATGTTGTCTCACGTGTATCCATCGAATCAGACACACTGGAGTGAATTTGGAGACAACGAAATTTGCCACAAAAAATCGTATAGCCGGCATGGTCAAATTTGAGGATTTTCCTTGTTCTTCTTTCAGCTGCCATAGCGGCGCAATATGACCTACCTAAGACTTCTGTACACCTCTGGCGATGTTGTCTCACGTGTATCCATCGAATCAGACACTTTGGAGTGAATTTGGAGACATCCAAATTTTCCACAAAAAATCGTATAGCCGGCATGGTCAAATTTGAGGTTTTTCCTCGTTCTTCTTCAACTGCCATAGCGGCGCAATATGACCTACCTAAGACTTCAGTACACCTCTGGCGATGTTGTCTCACGTGTATCCATCGAATCAGACACTTTGGAGTGAATTTGGAGACATCCAAATTTTCCACAAAAAATCGTATAGCCGGCATGGTCAAATTTGAGGTTTTTCCTCGTTCTTCTTCCAACTGCCATAGCGGCGCAATATGACCTACCTAAGACTTCTGTACACCTCTGGCGATGTTGTCTCACGTGTATCCATCGAATCAGACACTTTGGAGTGAATTTGGAGACATCCAAATTTTCCACAAAAAATCGTATAGGTCAAATTTGAGGTTTTTCCTCGTTCTTCTTCCAACTGCCATAGCGGCGCAATATGACCTACCTAAGACTTCTGTACACCTCTGGCGATGTTGTCTCACGTGTATCCATCGAATCAGACACACTGGAGTGAATTTAGAGACATCCAAATTGTCCACAAAAAATCGTATAGCCGGCATGGTCAAATTTGAAGTTTTTCCTCGTTCTTCTTCCGACTGCCATAGCGGCGCAATATGACCTACCTAAGACTTCTGTACACCTCTGGCGATGTTGTCTCACGTGTATCCATCGAATCAGACACTTTGGAGTGAATTTGGAGACATCCAAATTTTCCACAAAAAATCATATAGCCGGCATGGTCAAATTTGAGGTTTTTCCTCGTTCTTCTTCCAACTGCCCATAGCGGCGCAATATGACCTACCTAAGACTTCTGTACGCCTCTGGCGATGTTTTCTCACGTGTATCCATCGAATCAGACACTTTGGACTGAATTTGGAGACATCGAAATTTTCCACTAAAAATCATATAGCCGGCATGGTCAAATTTGAGGTTTTTCCTCGTTCTTCTTCCAACTGCCATAGCGGCGCAATATGACCTACCTAAGACTTCTGTACACCTCTGGCGATGTTTTCTCACGTGTATCCATCGAATCAGACACTTTGGAGTGAATTTGGAGACATCCAAATTTTCCACAAAAAGTCGTATAGCCGGCATGGTCAAATTTGAGGTTTTTCCTCGTTCTTCTTCCAACTGCCATAGCGGCGCAATATGACCTACCTAAGACTTCTGTACGCCTCTGGCGATGTTTTCTCACGTGTATCCATCGAATCAGACACTTTGAACTGAATTTGGAGACATTGAAATTTTCCACTAAAAATCATATAGCCGGCATGGTCAAATTTGAGATTTTTCCTCGTTCTTCTTTCAACTGCCATAGCGGCGCAATATGACCTACCTAAGACTTCTGTACACCTCTGGCGATGTTGTCTCACGTGTATCCATCGAATCAGACACTTTGGAGTGAATTTGGAGACATCCAAATTTTCCACAAAAAATCGTATAGCCGGCATGGTCAAATTTGAGGTTTTTCCTCGTTCTTCTTTCAACTGCCATAGCGGTGCAATATGACCTACCTAAGACTTCTGTACACCTCTGGCGATGTTGTCTCACGTGTATCCATCGAATCAGACACTTTGGAGTGAATTTGGAGACATCCAAATTTTACACAAAAAATCGTATAGCCGGCATGGTCAAATTTGAGGTTTTTCCTCGTTCTTCTTCCAACTGCCATAGCGGCGCAATATGACCTACCTAAGACTTCTGTACACCTCTGGCGATGTTTTCTCACGTGTATCCATCGAATCAGACACTTTGGAGTGAATTTGGAGACATCCAAATTTTCCACAAAAAATCGTATAGCCGGCATGGTCAAATTTGAGGTTTTTCCTCGTTCTTCTTCCAACTGCCATAGCGGCGCAATATGACCTACCTAAGACTTCAGTACACCTCTGGCGATGTTGTCTCACGTGTATCCATCGAATCAGACACTTTGGAGTGAATTTGGAGACATCCAAATTTTCCACAAAAAATCGTATAGCCGGCATGGTCAAATTTGAGGTTTTTCCTCGTTCTTCTTCCAACTGCCATAGCGGCGCAATATGACCTACCTAAGACTTCTGTACACCTCTGGCGATGTTGTCTCACGTGTATCCATCGAATCAGACACTTTGGAGTGAATTTGGAGACATCGAAATTTTCCACTAAAAATCATATAGCCGGCATGGTCAAATTTGAGGTTTTTCCTCGTTCTTCTTTCAACTGCCATAGCGGCGCAATATGACCTACCTAAGACTTCTGTACACCTCTGGCGATGTTGTCTCACGTGTATCCATCGAATCAGACACACTGGAGTGAATTTGGAGACAACGAAATTTGCCACAAAAAATCGTATAGCCGGCATGGTCAAATTTGAGGATTTTCCTTGTTCTTCTTTCAGCTGCCATAGCGGCGCAATATGACCTACCTAAGACTTCTGTACACCTCTGGCGATGTTGTCTCACGTGTATCCATCGAATCAGACACTTTGGAGTGAATTTGGAGACATCCAAATTTTCCACAAAAAATCGTATAGCCGGCATGGTCAAATTTGAGGTTTTTCCTCGTTCTTCTTCCAACTGCCATAGCGGCGCAATATGACCTACCTAAGACTTCAGTACACCTCTGGCGATGTTGTCTCACGTGTATCCATCGAATCAGACACTTTGGAGTGAATTTGGAGACATCCAAATTTTCCACAAAAAATCGTATAGCCGGCATGGTCAAATTTGAGGTTTTTCCTCGTTCTTCTTCCAACTGCCATAGCGGCGCAATATGACCTACCTAAGACTTCTGTACACCTCTGGCGATGTTGTCTCACGTGTATCCATCGAATCAGACACTTTGGAGTGAATTTGGAGACATCCAAATTTTCCACAAAAAATCGTATAGGTCAAATTTGAGGTTTTTCCTCGTTCTTCTTCCAACTGCCATAGCGGCGCAATATGACCTACCTAAGACTTCTGTACACCTCTGGCGATGTTGTCTCACGTGTATCCATCGAATCAGACACACTGGAGTGAATTTAGAGACATCCAAATTGTCCACAAAAAATCGTATAGCCGGATGGTCAAATTTGAGGTTTTTCCTCGTTCTTCTTCCGACTGCCATAGCGGCGCAATATGACCTACCTAAGACTTCTGTACACCTCTGGCGATGTTGTCTCACGTGTATCCATCGAATCAGACACTTTGGAGTGAATTTGGAGACATCCAAATTTTCCACAAAAAATCGTATAGCCGGCATGGTCAAATTTGAGGTTTTTCCTCGTTCTTCTTCCAACTGCCATAGCGGCGCAATATGACCTACCTAAGACTTCTGTACACCTCTGGCGATGTTTTCTCACGTGTATCCATCGAATCAGACACTTTGGAGTGAATTTTTAGACATCCAAATTTTTCACAAAAAATCGTATAGCCGGCATGGTCAAATTTGAGGTTTTTCCTCGTTCTTCTTCCAACTGCCATAGCGGCGCAATATGACCTACCTAAGACTTCTGTACACCTCTGGCGATGTTGTCTCACGTGTATCCATCGAATCAGACACTTTGGAGTGAATTTGGAGACATCCAAATTTTCCACAAAAAATCGTATAGGTCAAATTTGAGGTTTTTCCTCGTTCTTCTTCCAACTGCCATAGCGGCGCAATATGACCTACCTAAGACTTCTGTACACCTCTGGCGATGTTGTCTCACGTGTATCCATCGAATCAGACACACTGGAGTGAATTTAGAGACATCCAAATTTTCCACAAAAAATCGTATAGCCGGCATGGTCAAATTTGAGGTTTTTCCTCGTTCTTCTTCCGACTGCCATAGCGGCGCAATATGACCTACCTAAGACTTCTGTACACCTCTGGCGATGTTGTCTCACGTGTATCCATCGAATCAGACACTTTGGAGTGAATTTGGAGACATCCAAATTTTCCACAAAAAATCGTATAGCCGGCATGGTCAAATTTGAGGTTTTTCCTCGTTCTTCTTCCAACTGCCATAGCGGCGCAATATGACCTACCTAAGACTTCTGTACACCTCTGGCGATGTTTTCTCACGTGTATCCATCGAATCAGACACTTTGGAGTGAATTTTTAGACATCCAAATTTTTCACAAAAAATCGTATAGCCGGCATGGTCAAATTTGAGGTTTTTCCTCGTTCTTCTTCCAACTGCCATAGCGGCGCAATATGACCTACCTAAGACTTCTGTACACCTCTGGCGATGTTTTCTCACGTGTATCCATCGAATCAGACACACTGGAGTGAATTTGGAGACAACGAAATTTGCCACAAAAAATCGTATAGCCGGCATGGTCAAATTTGAGGATTTTCCTTGTTCTTCTTTCAGCTGCCATAGCGGCGCAATATGACCTACCTAAGACTTCTGTACACCTCTGGCGATGTTGTCTCACGTGTATCCATCGAATCAGACACTTTGGAGTGAATTTGGAGACATCCAAATTTTCCACAAAAAATCGTATAGGTCAAATTTGAGGTTTTTCCTCGTTCTTCTTCCAACTGCCATAGCGGCGCAATATGACCTACCTAAGACTTCAGTACACCTCTGGCGATGTTGTCTCACGTGTATCCATCGAATCAGACACTTTGGAGTGAATTTGGAGACATCGAAATTTTCCACAAAAAATCGTATAGGTCAAATTTGAGGTTTTTCCTCGTTCTTCTTCCAACTGCCATAGCGGCGCAATATGACCTACCTAAGACTTCTGTACACCTCTGGCGATGTTGTCTCACGTGTATCCATCGAATCAGACACACTGGAGTGAATTTAGAGACATCCAAATTGTCCACAAAAAATCGTATAGCCGGCATGGTCAAATTTGAGGTTTTTCCTCGTTCTTCTTCCAACTGCCATAGCGGCGCAATATGACCTACCTAAGACTTCTGTACACCTCTGGCGATGTTGTCTCACGTGTATCCATCGAATCAGACACTTTGGAGTGAATTTGGAGACATCCAAATTTTCCACAAAAAATCGTATAGCCGGCATGGTCAAATTTGAGGTTTTTCCTCGTTCTTCTTCCAACTGCCATAGCGGCGCAATATGACCTACCTAAGACTTCTGTACACCTCTGGCGATGTTGTCTCACGTGTATCCATCGAATCAGACACACTGGAGTGAATTTGGAGACATCGAAATTTTCCACTAAAAATCGTATAGCCGGCATGGTCAAATTTGAGGTTTTTCCTCGTTCTTCTTCCAACTGCCATAGCGGCGCAATATGACCTACCTAAGACTTCTGTACACCTCTGGCGATGTTGTTTCACGTGTATCCATCGAATTAGACACACTGGAGTGAATTTGGAGACATCCAAATTTTCCACAAAAAATCGTATAGCCGGCATGGTCAAATTTGAGGTTTTTCCTCGTTCTTCTTCCAACTGCCATAGCGGCGCAATATGACCTACCTAAGACTTCAGTACACCTCTGGCGATGTTGTCTCACGTGTATCCATCGAATCAGACACTTTGGAGTGAATTTGGAGACATCCAAATTTTCCACAAAAAATCGTATAGCCGGCATGGTCAAATTTGAGGATTTTCCTTGTTCTTCTTTCAGCTGCCATAGCGGCGCAATATGACCTACCTAAGACTTCTGTACACCTCTGGCGATGTTGTCTCACGTGTATCCATCGAATCAGACACTTTGGAGTGAATTTGGAGACATCCAAATTTTCCACAAAAAATCGTATAGGTCAAATTTGAGGTTTTTCCTCGTTCTTCTTCCAACTGCCATAGCGGCGCAATATGACCTACCTAAGACTTCTGTACACCTCTGGCGATGTTGTCTCACGTGTATCCATCGAATCAGACACTTTGGAGTGAATTTGGAGACATCCAAATTTTCCACAAAAAATCGTATAGGTCAAATTTGAGGTTTTTCCTCGTTCTTCTTCCAACTGCCATAGCGGCGCAATATGACCTACCTAAGACTTCTGTACACCTCTGGCGATGTTGTCTCACGTGTATCCATCGAATCAGACACACTGGAGTGAATTTAGAGACATCCAAATTTTCCACAAAAAATCGTATAGCCGGCATGGTCAAATTTGAGGTTTTTCCTCGTTCTTCTTCCGACTGCCATAGCGGCGCAATATGACCTACCTAAGACTTCTGTACACCTCTGGCGATGTTGTCTCACGTGTATCCATCGAATCAGACACTTTGGAGTGAATTTGGAGACATCCAAATTTTCCACAAAAAATCGTATAGCCGGCATGGTCAAATTTGAGGTTTTTCCTCGTTCTTCTTCCAACTGCCATAGCGGCGCAATATGACCTACCTAAGACTTCTGTACACCTCTGGCGATGTTTTCTCACGTGTATCCATCGAATCAGACACTTTGGAGTGAATTTTTAGACATCCAAATTTTTCACAAAAAATCGTATAGCCGGCATGGTCAAATTTGAGGTTTTTCCTCGTTCTTCTTCCAACTGCCATAGCGGCGCAATATGACCTACCTAAGACTTCTGTACACCTCTGGCGATGTTTTCTCACGTGTATCCATCGAATCAGACACACTGGAGTGAATTTGGAGACAACGAAATTTGCCACAAAAAATCGTATAGCCGGCATGGTCAAATTTGAGGATTTTCCTTGTTCTTCTTTCAGCTGCCATAGCGGCGCAATATGACCTACCTAAGACTTCTGTACACCTCTGGCGATGTTGTCTCACGTGTATCCATCGAATCAGACACTTTGGAGTGAATTTGGAGACATCCAAATTTTCCACAAAAAATCGTATAGGTCAAATTTGAGGTTTTTCCTCGTTCTTCTTCCAACTGCCATAGCGGCGCAATATGACCTACCTAAGACTTCAGTACACCTCTGGCGATGTTGTCTCACGTGTATCCATCGAATCAGACACTTTGGAGTGAATTTGGAGACATCGAAATTTTCCACAAAAAATCGTATAGGTCAAATTTGCGGTTTTTCCTCGTTCTTCTTCCAACTGCCATAGCGGCGCAATATGACCTACCTAAGACTTCTGTACACCTCTGGCGATGTTGTCTCACGTGTATCCATCGAATCAGACACACTGGAGTGAATTTAGAGACATCCAAATTGTCCACAAAAAATCATATAGCCGGCATGGTCAAATTTGAGGTTTTTCCTCGTTCTTCTTCCAACTGCCATAGCGGCGCAATATGACCTACCTAAGACTTCTGTACACCTCTGGCGATGTTGTCTCACGTGTATCCATCGAATCAGACACACTGGAGTGAATTTGGAGACATCGAAATTTTCCACTAAAAATCGTATAGCCGGCATGGTCAAATTTGAGGTTTTTCCTCGTTCTTCTTCCAACTGCCATAGCGGCGCAATATGACCTACCTAAGACTTCTGTACACCTCTGGCGATGTTGTCTCACGTGTATCCATCGAATCAGACACTTTGGACTGAATTTGGAGACATCCAAATTTTCCACAAAAAATCGTATAGCCGGCATGGTCAAATTTGAGGTTTTTCCTCATTCTTCTTTCAACTGCCATAGCGGCGCAATATGACCTACCTAAGACTTCTGTACGCCTCTGGCGATGTTTTCTCACGTGTATCCATCGAATCAGACACTTTGGACTGAATTTGGAGACATCGAAATTTTCCACTAAAAATCATATAGCCGGCATGGTCAAATTTGAGGTTTTTCCTCGTTCTTCTTTCAACTGCCATAGCGGCGCAATATGACCTACCTAAGACTTCTGTACACCTCTGGCGATGTTGTCTCACGTGTATCCATCGAATCAGACACTTTGGAGTGAATTTGGAGACATCCAAATTTTCCACAAAAAATCGTATAGCCGGCATGGTCAAATTTGAGGTTTTTCCTCGTTCTTCTTCCAACTGCCATAGCGGCGCAATATGACCTACCTAAGACTTCTGTACACCTCTGGCGATGTTTTCTCACGTGTATCCATCGAATCAGACACTTTGGAGTGAATTTTTAGACATCCAAATTTTTCACAAAAAATCGTATAGCCGGCATGGTCAAATTTGAGGTTTTTCCTCGTTCTTCTTCCAACTGCCATAGCGGCGCAATATGACCTACCTAAGACTTCTGTACACCTCTGGCGATGTTTTCTCACGTGTATCCATCGAATCAGACACTTTGGAGTGAATTTGGAGACATCCAAATTTTCCACAAAAAATCGTATAGCCGGCATGGTCAAATTTGAGGTTTTTCCTCGTTCTTCTTCCAACTGCCATAGCGGCGCAATATGACCTACCTAAGACTTCTGTACACCTCTGGCGATGTTGTCTCACGTGTATCCATCGAATCAGACACTTTGGAGTGAATTTGGAGACATCCAAATTTTCCACAAAAAATCGTATAGCCGGCATGGTCAAATTTGAGGTTTTTCCTCATTCTTCTTTCAACTGCCATAGCGGCGCAATATGACCTACCTAAGACTTCTGTACACCTCTGGCGATGTTGTCTCACGTGTATCCATCGAATCAGACACTTTGGAGTGAATTTGGAGACATCCAAATTTTCCACAAAAAATCGTATAGCCGGCATGGTCAAATTTGAGGTTTTTCCTCGTTCTTCTTCCAACTGCCATAGCGGCGCAATATGACCTACCTAAGACTTCTGTACACCTCTGGCGATGTTGTCTCACGTGTATCCATCGAATCAGACACTTTGGAGTGAATTTGGAGACATCCAAATTTTCCACA
The DNA here is from genome assembly GCA_907269125.1 of Eristalis pertinax. Classification (NCBI taxonomy): domain Eukaryota; kingdom Metazoa; phylum Arthropoda; class Insecta; order Diptera; family Syrphidae; genus Eristalis; species Eristalis pertinax. The sequence continues at coordinate 35,396,841 of OU026147.1, read as the reverse complement.
AAAAATCGTATAGCCGGCATGGTCAAATTTGAGGTTTTTCCTCGTTCTTCTTTCAACTGCCATAGCGGCGCAATATGACCTACCTAAGACTTCTGTACACCTCTGGCGATGTTGTCTCACGTGTATCCATCGAATCAGACGCTTTGGAGTGAATTTGGAGACATCCAAATTTTCCACAAAAAGTCGTATAGCCGGCATGGTCAAATTTGAGGTTTTTCCTCGTTCTTCTTCCAACTGCCATAGCGGTGCAATATGACCTACCTAAGACTTCTGTACGCCTCTGGCGATGTTTTCTCACGTGTATCCATCGAATCAGACACTTTGGACTGAATTTGGAGACATCGAAATTTTCCACTAAAAATCATATAGCCGGCATGGTCAAATTTGAGGTTTTTCCTCGTTCTTCTTTCAACTGCCATAGCGGCGCAATATGACCTACCTAAGACTTCTGTACACCTCTGGCGATGTTGTCTCACGTGTATCCATCGAATCAGACACTTTGGAGTGAATTTGGAGACATCCAAATTTTCCACAAAAAATCGTATAGCCGGCATGGTCAAATTTGAGGTTTTTCCTCGTTCTTCTTCCAACTGCCATAGCGGCGCAATATGACCTACCTAAGACTTCTGTACACCTCTGGCGATGTTTTCTCACGTGTATCCATCGAATCAGACACTTTGGAGTGAATTTTTAGACATCCAAATTTTTCACAAAAAATCGTATAGCCGGCATGGTCAAATTTGAGGTTTTTCCTCGTTCTTCTTCCAACTGCCATAGCGGCGCAATATGACCTACCTAAGACTTCTGTACACCTCTGGCGATGTTTTCTCACGTGTATCCATCGAATCAGACACTTTGGAGTGAATTTGGAGACATCCAAATTTTCCACAAAAAATCGTATAGGTCAAATTTGAGGTTTTTCCTCGTTCTTCTTCCAACTGCCATAGCGGCGCAATATGACCTACCTAAGACTTCTGTACACCTCTGGCGATGTTGTCTCACGTGTATCCGTCGAATCAGACACACTGGAGTGAATTTGGAGACATCCAAATTTTCCACTAAAAATCGTATAGCCGGCATGGTCAAATTTGAGGTTTTTCCTCGTTCTTCTTCCAACTGCCATAGCGGCGCAATATGACCTACCTAAGACTTCTGTACACCTCTGGCGATGTTGTCTCACGTGTATCCATCGAATCAGACACTTTGGAGTGAATTTGGAGACATCCAAATTTTCCACAAAAAATCGTATAGCCGGCATGGTCAAATTTGAGGTTTTTCCTCGTTCTTCTTTCAACTGCCATAGCGGCGCAATATGACCTACCTAAGACTTCTGTACACCTCTGGCGATGTTGTCTCACGTGTATCCATCGAATCAGACACTTTGGAGTGAATTTGGAGACATCGAAATTTTCCACAAAAAGTCGTATAGCCGGCATGGTCAAATTTGAGGTTTTTCCTCGTTCTTCTTCCAACTGCCATAGCGGCGCAATATGACCTACCTAAGACGTCTGTACACCTCTGGCGATGTTTTCTCACGTGTATCCATCGAATCAGACACACTGGAGTGAATTTGGAGACAACGAAATTTGCCACAAAAAATCGTATAGCCGGCATGGTCAAATTTGAGGATTTTCCTTGTTCTTCTTTCAACTGCCATAGCGGCGCAATATGACCTACCGAAGACTTCTGTACACCTCTGGCGATGTTGTCTCACGTGTATCCATCGAATCAGACACTTTGGAGTGAATTTGGAGACATCCAAATTTTCCACAAAAAATCGTATAGGTCAAATTTGAGGTTTTTCCTCGTTCTTCTTCCAACTGCCATAGCGGCGCAATATGACCTACCTAAGACTTCTGTACACCTCTGGCGATGTTGTCTCACGTGTATCCATCGAATCAGACACTTTGGAGTGAATTTGGAGACATCCAAATTTTCCACAAAAAATCGTATAGGTCAAATTTGAGGTTTTTCCTCGTTCTTCTTCCAACTGCCATAGCGGCGCAATATGACCTACCTAAGACTTCTGTACACCTCTGGCGATGTTGTCTCACGTGTATCCATCGAATCAGACACACTGGAGTGAATTTAGAGACATCCAAATTGTCCACAAAAAATCGTATAGCCGGCATGGTCAAATTTGAGGTTTTTCCTCGTTCTTCTTCCAACTGCCATTGCGGCGCAATATGACCTACCTAAGACTTCTGTACACCTCTGGCGATGTTTTCTCACGTGTATCCATCGAATCAGACACACTGGAGTGAATTTGGAGACATCGAAATTTTCCACAAAAATCGTATTGCCGGCATGGTCAAATTTGAGGTTTTTCCTCGTTCTTCTTCCAACTGCCATAGCGGCGCAATATGACCTACCTAAGACTTCTGTACACCTCTGGCGATGTTTTCTCACGTGTATCCATCGAATCAGACACACTGGAGTGAATTTGGAGACATCCAAATTTTCCACAAAAAATCGTATAGCCGGCATGGTCAAATTTGAGGTTTTTCCTCGTTCTTCTTCCAACTGCCATAGCGGCGCAATATGACCTACCTAAGACTTCTGTACACCTCTGGCGATGTTGTCTCACGTGTATCCATCGAATCAGACACTTTGGAGTGAATTTGGAGACATCGAAATTTTCCACTAAAAATCATATAGCCGGCATGGTCAATGTTGAGGTTTTTCCTCGTTCTTCTTCCAACTGCCATAGCGGTGCAATATGACCTACCTAAGACTTCTGTACACCTCTGGCGATGTTGTCTCACGTGTATCCATCGAATCAGACACACTGGAGTGAATTTGGAGACATCGAAATTTTCCACAAAAATCGTATAGCCGGCATGGTCAAATTTGAGGTTTTTCCTCGTTCTTCTTCCAACTGCCATAGCGGCGCAATATGACCTACCTAAGACTTCTGTACACCTCTGGCGATGTTGTCTCACGTGTATCCATCGAATCAGACACACTGGAGTGAATTTAGAGACATCCAAATTGTCCACAAAAAATCGTATAGCCGGCATGGTCAAATTTGAGGTTTTTCCTCGTTCTTCTTCCAACTGCCATTGCGGCGCAATATGACCTACCTAAGACTTCTGTACACCTCTGGCGATGTTTTCTCACGTGTATCCATCGAATCAGACACACTGGAGTGAATTTGGAGACATCGAAATTTTCCACAAAAATCGTATTGCCGGCATGGTCAAATTTGAGGTTTTTCCTCGTTCTTCTTCCAACTGCCACAGCGGCGCAATATGACCTACCTAAGACTTCTGTACACCTCTGGCGATGTTGTCTCACGTGTATCCATCGAATCAGACACTTTGGAGTGAATTTGGAGACATCGAAATTTTCCACAAAAAATCGTATAGGTCATGGTCAATGTTGAGGTTTTTCCTCGTTCTTCTTCCAAGTTCCATAGCGGCGCAATATGACCTACCTAAGACTTCTGTACACCTCTGGCGATGTTGTCTCACGTGTATCCATCGAATCAGACACACTGGAGTGAATTTGGAGACATCGAAATTTTCCACAAAAATCGTATTGCCGGCATGGTCAAATTTGAGGTTTTTCCTCGTTCTTCTTCCAACTGCCATAGCGGCGCAATATGACCTACCTAAGACTTCTGTACACCTCTGGCGATGTTTTCTCACGTGTATCCATCGAATCAGACACACTGGAGTGAATTTGGAGACATCCAAATTTTCCACAAAAAATCGTATAGCCGGCATGGTCAAATTTGAGGTTTTTCCTCGTTCTTCTTCCAACTGCCATAGCGGCGCAATATGACCTACCTAAGACTTCTGTACACCTCTGGCGATGTTTTCTCACGTGTATCCATCGAATCAGACACACTGGAGTGAATTTGGAGACATCCAAATTTTCCACAAAAAATCGTATAGCCGGCATGGTCAAATTTGAGGTTTTTCCTCGTTCTTCTTCCAACTGCCATAGCGGCGCAATATGACCTACCTAAGACTTCAGTACACCTCTGGCGATGTTGTCTCACGTGTATCCATCGAATCAGACACTTTGGAGTGAATTTGGAGACATCCAAATTTTCCACAAAAAATCGTATAGCCGGCATGGTCAAATTTGAGGATTTTCCTTGTTCTTCTTTCAGCTGCCATAGCGGCGCAATATGACCTACCTAAGACTTCTGTACACCTCTGGCGATGTTGTCTCACGTGTATCCATCGAATCAGACACTTTGGAGTGAATTTTGAGACATCCAAATTTTCCACAAAAAATCGTATAGGTCAAATTTGAGGTTTTTCCTCGTTCTTCTTCCAACTGCCATAGAACGAGGAAAAACCTCAAATTTGACCATGCCGGCTATATGATTTTTAGTGGAAAATTTCGATGTCTCCAAATTCACTCCAAAGTGTCTGATTCGATGGATACACGTGAGACAACATCGCCAGAGGTGTACAGAAGTCTTAGGTAGGTCATATTGCGCCGCTATGGCAGTTGGAAGAAGAACGAGGAAAAACCTCAACATTGACCATGACCTATACGATTTTTTGTGGAAAATTTCGATGTCTCCAAATTCACTCCAAAGTGTCTGATTCGATGGATACCCGTGAGACAACATCGCCAGAGGTGTACAGAAGTCTTAGGTAGGTCATTTTGCGCCGCTATGGCAGTTGGAAGAAGTACGAGGAAAAACCTCAAATTTGACCATGCCGGCTATACGATTTTTAGTGGAAAATTTCGATGTCTCCAAATTCACTCCAAAGTGTCTGATTCGATGGATACACGTGAGACAACATCGCCAGAGGTGTACAGAAGTCTTAGGTAGGTCATATTGCGCCGCTATGGCAGTTGGAAGAAGAACGAGGAAAAACCTCAACATTGACCATGACCTATACGATTTTTTGTGGAAAATTTCGATGTCTCCAAATTCACTCCAAAGTGTCTGATTCGATGGATACACGTGAGACAACATCGCCAGAGGTGTACAGAAGTCTTAGGTAGGTCATATTGCGCCGCTATGGCAGTTGAAGGAAGAACGAGGAAAAACCTCAACATTGACCATGACCTATACGATTTTTTGTGGAAAATTTCGATGTCTCCAAATTCACTCCCGTGTGTCTGATTCGATGAATACACGTGAGACAACATCGCCAGAGGTGTACAGAAGTCTTAGGTAGGTCATATTGCGCCGCTATGGCAGTTGGAAGGAGAACGAGGAAAAACCTCAAATTTGACCATGCCGGCTATACGATTTTTGTGGAAAATTTCGATGTCTCCAAATTCACTCCAAAGTGTCTGATTCGATGGATACACGTGAGACAACATCGCCAGAGGTGTACAGAAGTCTTAGGTAGGTCATATTGCGCCGCTTTTGCTAGTTGAAAGAAGATCGAGGAAAAACCTCAAATTTGACCATGCCGGCTATACGATTTTTTGTGGAAAATTTGGATGTCTCCAAATTCACTCCAAAGTGTCTGATTCGATGGATACACGTGAGAAAACATCGCCAGAGGTGTACAGAAGTCTTAGGTAGGTCATATTGCGCCGCTATGGCAGTTGAAAGAAGAACGAGGAAAAACCTCAAATTTGACCATGCCGGCTATACGATTTTTTGTGGAAAATTTCGATGTCTCCAAATTCACTCCAATGTGTCTGATTCGATGGATACACGTGAGACAACATCGCCAGAGGTGTACAGAAGTCTTAGGTAGGTCATATTGCACCGCTATGGCAGTTGAAAGAAGAACGAGGAAAAACCTCAAATTTGACCATGCCGGCTATATGATTTTTAGTGGAAAATTTCGATGTCTCCAAATTCACTCCAAAGTGTCTGATTCGATGGATACACGTGAGACAACATCGCCAGAGGTGTACAGAAGTCTTAGGTAGGTCATATTGCGCCGCTATGGCAGTTGGAAGAAGAACGAGGAAAAACCTCAAATTTGACCATGCCGGCTATACGATTTTTGTGGAAAATTTCGATGTCTCCAAATTCACTCCAAAGTGTCTGATTCGATGGATACACGTGAGAAAACATCGCCAGAGGTGTACAGAAGTCTTAGGTAGGTCATATTGCGCCGCTATGGCAGTTGAAAGAAGAACGAGGCAAAACCTCAAATTTGACCATGCCGGCTATACGATTTTTTGTGGAAAATTTCGATGTCTCCAAATTCACTCCAATGTGTCTGATTCGATGGATACACGTGAGACAACATCGCCAGAGGTGTACAGAAGTCTTACTTAGGTCATATTGCACCGCTATGGCAGTTGAAAGAAGAACGAGGAAAAACCTCAAATTTGACCATGCCGGCTATATGATTTTTAGTGGAAAATTTCGATGTCTCCAAATTCACTCCAAAGTGTCTGATTCGATGGATACACGTGAGACAACATCGCCAGAGGTGTACAGAAGTCTTAGGTAGGTCATATTGCGCCGCTATGGCAGTTGGAAGAAGAACGAGGAAAAACCTCAAATTTGACCATGCCGGCTATACGATTTTTGTGGAAAATTTCGATGTCTCCAAATTCACTCCAAAGTGTCTGATTCGATGGCTACACGTGAGACAACATCGCCAGAGGTGTACAGAAGTCTTAGGTATGTCATATTGCACCGCTATGGCAGTTGGAAGAAGAACGAGGAAAAACCTCAAATTTGACCATGCCGGCTATACGATTTTTTGTGGAAAATTTGGATGTCTCCAAATTCACTCCAAAGTGTCTGATTCGATGGATACACGTGAGACAACATCGCCAGAGGTGTATATGACGCAATATGACCTACCTAAGACTTCTGTACACCTCTGGCGATGTTGTCTCACGTGTATCCATCGAATCAGACACTTTGGAGTGAATTTGGAGACATCCAAATTTTCCACAAAAAATCGTATAGCCGGCATGGTCAAATTTGAGGTTTTTCCGCGTTCTTCTTTCAACTGCCATAGAACGAGGAAAAACCTCAAATTTGACCATGCCGGCTATATGATTTTTAGTGGAAAATTTCGATGTCTCCAAATTCACTCCAGGGTGTCTGATTCGATGGATACACGTGAGACAACATCGCCAGAGGTGTACAGAAGTCTTAGGTAGGTCATATTGCGCCGCTATGGCAGTTGGAAGAAGAACGAGGAAAAACCTCAAATTTGACCATGCCGGCTATACGATTTTTAGTGGAAAATTTCGATGTCTCCAAATTCACTCCAAAGTGTCTGATTCGATGGATACACGTGAGACAACATCGCCAGAGGTGTACAGAAGTCTTAGGTAGGTCATATTGCGCCGCTATGGCAGTTGAAAGAAGAACGAGGAAAAACCTCAACATTGACCATGACCTATACGATTTTTTGTGGAAAATTTCGATGTCTCCAAATTCACTCCAAAGTGTCTGATTCGATGGATACACGTGAGACAACATCGCCAGAGGTGTACAGAAGTCTTAGGTAGGTCATATTGCGCCGCTATGGCAGTTGGAAGAAGAACGAGGAAAAACCTCAAATTTGACCATGCCGGCTATACGATTTTTGTGGAAAATTTCGATGTCTCCAAATTCACTCCAAAGTGTCTGATTCGATGGATACACGTGAGACAACAAGGTGTACAGAAGTCTTAGGTAGGTCATATTGCGCCGCTATGGCAGTTGGACGAAGAACGAGGAAAACCTCAAATTTGACCGGCTATACGATTTTTGTCTCCAAATGGATACACGTGAGACAACATCGCCAGAGGTGTACAGAAGTCTTAGGTAGGTCATATTGCACCGCTATGGCAGTTGGAAGAAGAACGAGGAAAAACCTCAAATTTGACCATGCCGGCTATACGATTTTTTGTGGAAAATTTGGATGTCTCCAAATTCACTCCAAAGTGTCTGATTCGATGAAGAAGTCTTAGGTAGGTCATATTGCACCGTTATGGCAGTTGGAAGAAGAACGAGGAAAAACCTCAAATTTGACCATGCCGGCTATACGATTTTTTGTGGAAAATTTGGATGTCTCCAAATTCACTCCAAAGTGTCTGATTCGATGGATACACGTGAGACAACATCGCCAGAGGTGTACAGAAGTCTTAGGTAGGTCATATTGCACCGTTATGGCAGTTGGACGAAGAACGAGGAAAACCTCAAATTTTACCATGCCGGCTATACGATTTTTGTGGAAAATTTCGATGTCTTAAAATTCACTCCAAAGTGTCTGATTCGATGGATACACGTGAGACAACATCGCCAGAGGTGTACAGAAGTCTTAGGTAGGTCATATTGCGCCGCTATGGCAGTTGAAAGAAGAACGAGGAAAAACCTCAAATTTGACCATGCCGGCTATACGATTTTTAGTGGAAAATTTCGATGTCTCCAAATTCACTCCAAAGTGTCTGATTCGATGGATACACGTGAGACAACATCGCCAGAGGTGTACAGAAGTCTTAGGTAGGTCATATTGCACCGTTATGGCAGTTGGAAGAAGAACGAGGAAAAACCTCAAATTTGACCATGCCGGCTATACGATTTTTTGTGGAAAATTTGGATGTCTCCAAATTCACTCCAAAGTGTCTGATTCGATGGATACACGTGAGACAACATCGCCAGAGGTGTACAGAAGTCTTAGGTAGGTCATATTGCACCGTTATGGCAGTTGGAAGAAGAACGAGGAAAAACCTCAAATTTGACCATGCCGGCTATACGATTTTTTGTGGAAAATTTGGATGTCTCCAAATTCACTCCAAAGTGTCTGATTCGATGGATACACGTGAGACAACATCGCCAGAGGTGTACAGAAGTCTTAGGTAGGTCATATTGCGCCACTATGGCAGTTGAAAGAAGAACGAGGAAAAACCTCAAATTTGACCATGCCGGCTATACGATTTTTAGTGGAAAATTTCGATGTCTCCAAATTCACTCCAAAGTGTCTGATTCGATGGATACACGTGAGACAACATCGCCAGATTTGTACAGAAGTCTTAGGTAGGTCATATTGCGCCGCTATGGCAGTTGGACGAAGAACGAGGAAAACCTCAAATTTGACCGGCTATACGATTTTTGTCTCCAAATGGATACACGTGAGACAACATCGCCAGAGGTGTACAGAAGTCTTAGGTAGGTCATATTGCACCGCTATGGCAGTTGGAAGAAGAACGAGGAAAAACCTCAAATTTGACCATGCCGGCTATACGATTTTTTGTGGAAAATTTGGATGTCTCCAAATTCACTCGAAAGTGTCTGATTCGATGGATACACGTGAGACAACATCGCCAGAGGTGTACAGAAGTCTTAGGTAGGTCATATTGCACCGTTATGGCAGTTGGAAGAAGAACGAGGAAAAACCTCAAATTTGACCATGCCGGCTATACGATTTTTTGTGGAAAATTTGGATGTCTCCAAATTCACTCCAAAGTGTCTGATTCGATGGATACACGTGAGACAACATCGCCAGAGGTGTACAGAAGTCTTAGGTAGGTCATATTGCACCGCTATGGCACTTGGAAGAAGAACGAGGAAAAACCTCAAATTTGACCATGCCGGCTATACGATTTTTTGTGGAAAATTTGGATGTCTCCAAATTCACTCCAAAGTGTCTGATTCGATGGATACACGTGAGACAACATCGCCAGAGGTGTACAGAAGTCTTAGGTAGGTCATATTGCGCCGCTATGGCAGTTGGAAGAAGAACGAGGAAAAACCTCAACATTGACCATGCCGGCTATACGATTTTTAGTGGAAAATTTCGATGTCTCCAAATTCACTCCAAAGTGTCTGATTCGATGGATACACGTGAGACAACATCGCCAGAGGTGTACAGAAGTCTTAGGTAGGTCATATTGCGCCGCTATGGCAGTTGGACGAAGAACGAGGAAAACCTCAAATTTGACCATGCCGGCTATACGATTTTTGTCTCCAAATGGATACACGTGAGACAACATCGCCAGAGGTGTACAGAAGTCTTAGGTAGGTCATATTGCACCGCTATGGCAGTTGGAAGAAGAACGAGGAAAAACCTCAAATTTGACCATGCCGGCTATACGATTTTTTGTGGAAAATTTGGATGTCTCCAAATTCACTCCAAAGTGTCTGATTCGATGGATACACGTGAGACAACATCGCCAGAGGTGTACAGAAGTCTTAGGTAGGTCATATTGCACCGTTATGGCAGTTGGAAGAAGAACGAGGAAAAACCTCAAATTTGACCATGCCGGCTATACGATTTTTTGTGGAAAATTTGGATGTCTCCAAATTCACTCCAAAGTGTCTGATTCGATGGATACACGTGAGACAACATCGCCAGAGGTGTACAGAAGTCTTAGGTAGGTCATATTGCGCCGCTATGGCAGTTGGACGAAGAACGAGGAAAACCTCAAATTTGACCATGCCGGCTATACGATTTTTGTGGAAAATTTCGATGTCTTAAAATTCACTCCAAAGTGTCTGATTCGATGGATACACGTAAGACAACATCGCCAGAGGTGTACAGAAGTCTTAGGTAGGTCATATTGCGCCGCTATGGCAGTTGGAAGAAGAACGAGGAAAAACCTCAAATTTGACCATGCCGGCTATACGATTTTTTGTGGAAAATTTGGATGTCTCCAAATTCACTCCAAAGTGTCTGATTCGATGGATACACGTGAGACAACATCGCCAGAGGTGTACAGAAGTCTTAGGTAGGTCATATTGCACCGTTATGGCAGTTGGAAGAAGAACGAGGAAAAACCTCAAATTTGACCATGCCGGCTATACGATTTTTTGTGGAAAATTTGGATGTCTCCAAATTCACTCCAAAGTGTCTGATTCGATGGATACACGTGAGACAACATCGCCAGAGGTGTACAGAAGTCTTAGGTAGGTCATATTGCGCCGCTATGGCAGTTGGACGAAGAACGAGGAAAACCTCAAATTTGACCGGCTATACGATTTTTGTCTCCAAATGGATACACGTGAGACAACATCGCCAGAGGTGTACAGAAGTCTTAGGTAGGTCATATTGCACCGCTATGGCAGTTGGAAGAAGAACGAGGAAAAACCTCAAATTTGACCATGCCGGCTATACGATTTTTTGTGGAAAATTTGGATGTCTCCAAATTCACTCCAAAGTGTCTGATTCGATGGATACACGTGAGACAACATCGCCAGAGGTGTACAGAAGTCTTAGGTAGGTCATATTGCGCCGCTATGGCAGTTGGAAGAAGAACGAGGAAAAACCTCAACATTGACCATGCCGGCTATACGATTTTTAGTGGAAAATTTCGATGTCTCCAAATTCACTCCAAAGTGTCTGATTCGATGGATACACGTGAGACAACATCGCCAGAGGTGTACAGAAGTCTTAGGTAGGTCATATTGCGCCGCTATGGCAGTTGGAAGAAGAACGAGGAAAAACCTCAAATTTGACCATGCCGGCTATACGATTTTTGTGGAAAATTTCGATGTCTCCAAATTCACTCCAAAGTGTCTGATTCGATGGATACACGTGAGACAACATCGCCAGAGGTGTACAGAAGTCTTAGGTAGGTCATATTGCGCCACTATGGCAGTTGAAAGAAGAACGAGGAAAAACCTCAAATTTGACCATGCCGGCTATACGATTTTTAGTGGAAAATTTCGATGTCTCCAAATTCACTCCAAAGTGTCTGATTCGATGGATACACGTGAGACAACATCGCCAGAGGTGTACAGAAGTCTTAGGTAGGTCATATTGCGCCGCTATGGCAGTTGGACGAAGAACGAGGAAAACCTCAAATTTGACCGGCTATACGATTTTTGTCTCCAAATGGATACACGTGAGACAACATCGCCAGAGGTGTACAGAAGTCTTAGGTAGGTCATATTGCACCGCTATGGCAGTTGGAAGAAGAACGAGGAAAAACCTCAAATTTGACCATGCCGGCTATACGATTTTTTGTGGAAAATTTGGATGTCTCCAAATTCACTCCAAAGTGTCTGATTCGATGGATACACGTGAGACAACATCGCCAGAGGTGTACAGAAGTCTTAGGTAGGTCATATTGCGCCGCTATGGCAGTTGAAAGAAGAACGAGGAAAAACCTCAAATTTGACCATGCCGGCTATACGATTTTTGTGGAAAATTTCGATGTCTTAAAATTCACTCCAAAGTGTCTGATTCGATGGATACACGTAAGACAACATCGCCAGAGGTGTACAGAAGTCTTAGGTAGGTCATATTGCGCCGCTATGGCAGTTGAAAGAAGAACGAGGAAAAACCTCAAATTTGACCATGCCGGCTATACGATTTTTGTGGAAAATTTCGATGTCTCCAAATTCACTCCAAAGTGTCTGATTCGATGGATACACGTGAGACAACATCGCCAGAGGTGTACAGAAGTCTTAGGTAGGTCATATTGCGCCGCTATGGCAGTTGGACGAAGAACGAGGAAAACCTCAAATTTGACCGGCTATACGATTTTTGTCTCCAAATGGATACACGTGAGACAACATCGCCAGAGGTGTACAGAAGTCTTAGGTAGGTCATATTGCACCGTTATGGCAGTTGGAAGAAGAACGAGGAAAAACCTCAAATTTGACCATGCCGGCTATACGATTTTTTGTGGAAAATTTGGATGTCTCCAAATTCACTCCAAAGTGTCTGATTCGATGGATACACGTGAGACAACATCGCCAGAGGTGTACAGAAGTCTTAGGTAGGTCATATTGCACCGTTATGGCAGTTGGAAGAAGAACGAGGAAAAACCTCAAATTTGACCATGCCGGCTATACGATTTTTTGTGGAAAATTTGGATGTCTCCAAATTCACTCCAAAGTGTCTGATTCGATGGATACACGTGAGACAACATCGCCAGAGGTGTACAGAAGTCTTAGGTAGGTCATATTGCGCCGCTATGGCAGTTGAAAGAAGAACGAGGAAAAACGTCAAATTTGACCATGCCGGCTATACGATTTTTTGTGGAAAATTTGGATGTCTCCAAATTCACTCCAAAGTGTCTGATTCGATGGATACACGTGAGACAACATCGCCAGAGGTGTACAGAAGTCTTAGGTAGGTCATATTGCACCGCTATGGCACTTGGAAGAAGAACGAGGAAAAACCTCAAATTTGACCATGCCGGCTATACGATTTTTGTGGAAAATTTCGATGTCTCCAAATTCACTCCAAAGTGTCTGATTCGATGGATACACGTGAGACAACATCGCCAGAGGTGTACAGAAGTCTTAGGTAGGTCATATTGCGCCGCTATGGCAGTTGAAAGAAGAACGAGGAAAAACCTCAAATTTGACCATGCCGGCTATATGATTTTTAGTGGAAAATTTCGATGTCTCCAAATTCACTCCAAAGTGTCTGATTCGATGGATACACGTGAGACAACATCGCCAGAGGTGTACAGAAGTCTTAGGTAGGTCATATTGCGCCGCTATGGCAGTTGGACGAAGAACGAGGAAAACCTCAAATTTGACCGGCTATACGATTTTTGTCTCCAAATGGATACACGTGAGACAACATCGCCAGAGGTGTACAGAAGTCTTAGGTAGGTCATATTGCACCGCTATGGCAGTTGGAAGAAGAACGAGGAAAAACCTCAAATTTGACCATGCCGGCTATACGATTTTTTGTGGAAAATTTGGGTGTCTCCAAATTCACTCCAAAGTGTCTGATTCGATGGATACACGTGAGACAACATCGCCAGAGGTGTACAGAAGTATTAGGTAGGTCATATTGCACCGTTATGGCAGTTGGAAGAAGAACGAGGAAAAACCTCAAATTTGACCATGCCGGCTATACGATTTTTTGTGGAAAATTTGGATGTCTCCAAATTCACTCCAAAGTGTCTGATTCGATGGATACACGTGAGACAACATCGCCAGAGGTGTACAGAAGTCTTAGGTAGGTCATATTGCACCGTTATGGCAGTTGGAAGAAGAACGAGGAAAAACCTCAAATTTGACCATGCCGGCTATACGATTTTTTGTGGAAAATTTGGATGTCTCCAAATTCACTCCAAAGTGTCTGATTCGATGGATACACGTGAGAAAACCTCGCCAGAGGTGTACAGAAGTCTTAGGTAGGTCATATTGCGCCGCTATGGCAGTTGAAAGAAGAACGAGGAAAAACGTCAAATTTGACCATGCCGGCTATACGATTTTTTGTGGAAAATTTGGATGTCTCCAAATTCACTCCAAAGTGTCTGATTAGATGGATACACGTGAGACAACATCGCCAGAGGTGTACAGAAGTCTTAGGTAGGTCATATTGCACCGCTATGGCACTTGGAAGAAGAACGAGGAAAAACCTCAAATTTGACCATGCCGGCTATACGATTTTTTGTGGAAAATTTGGATGTCTCCAAATTCACTCCAAAGTGTCTGATTCGATGGATACACGTGAGACAACATCGCCAGAGGTGTACAGAAGTCTTAGGTAGGTCATATTGCGCCGCTATGGCAGTTGGAAGAAGAACGAGGAAAAACCTCAAATTTGACCATGCCGGCTATATGATTTTTAGTGGAAAATTTCGATGTCTCCAAATTCACTCCAAAGTGTCTGATTCGATGGATACACGTGAGACAACATCGCCAGAGGTGTACAGAAGTCTTAGGTAGGTCATATTGCGCCGCTATGGCAGTTGGAAGAAGAACGAGGAAAAACCTCAAATTTGACCATGCCGGCTATACGATTTTTAGTGGAAAATTTGGATGTCTCCAAATTCACTCCAAAGTGTCTGATTCGATGGATACACGTGAGACAACATCGCCAGAGGTGTACAGAAGTCTTAGGTAGCTCATATTGCGCCGCTATGGCGGTTGGAAGAAGAACGAGGAAAAACCTCAAATTTGACCATGCCGGCTTTATGATTTTTAGTGGAAAATTTGGATGTCTCCAAATTCACTCCAAAGTGTCTGATTCGATGGATACACGTGAGACAACATCGCCAGAGGTGTACAGAAGTCTTAGGTAGCTCATATTGCGCCGCTATGGCGGTTGGAAGAAGAACGAGGAAAAACCTCAAATTTGACCATGCCGGCTATAATTTTTAGTGGAAAATTTGGATGTCTCCAAATTCACTCCAAAGTGTCTGATTCGATGGATACACGTGAGACAACATCGCCAGAGGTGTACAGAAGTCTTAGGTAGGTCATATTGCGCCGCTATGGCAGTTGGAAGAAGAACGAGGAAAAACCTCAAATTTGACCATGCCGGCTATACGATTTTTGTGGAAAATTTCGATGTCTTAAAATTCACTCCAAAGTGTCTGATTCGATGGATACACGTGAGACAACATCGCCAGAGGTGTACAGAAGTCTTAGGTAGGTCATATTGCGCCGCTATGGCAGTTGGAAGAAGAACGAGGAAAAACCTCAAATTTGACCATGCCGGCAATATGATTTTTTGTGGAAAATTTCGATGTCTCCAAATTCACTCCAAAGTGTCTGATTCGATGGATACACGTGAGACAACATCGCCAGAGGTGTACAGAAGTCTTAGGTAGGTCATATTGCGCCGCTATGGCAGTTGAAAGAAGAACGAGGAAAAACCTCAAATTTGACCATGCCGGCAATATGATTTTTTGTGGAAAATTTCGATGTCTCCAAATTCACTCCAAAGTGTCTGATTCGATGGATACACGTGAGAAAACATCGCCAGAGGTGTACAGAAGTCTTAGGTAGGTCATATTGCGCCGCTATGGCAGTTGGAAGAAGAACGAGGAAAAACCTCAAATTTGACCATGCCGGCTATACGATTTTTGTGGAAAATTTCGATGTCTTAAAATTCACTCCAAAGTGTCTGATTCGATGGATACACGTGAGACAACATCGCCAGAGGTGTACAGAAGTCTTAGGTAGGTCATATTGCGCCGCTATGGCAGTTGGAAGAAGAACGAGGAAAAACCTCAAATTTGACCATGCCGGCAATATGATTTTTTGTGGAAAATTTCGATGTCTCCAAATTCACTCCAAAGTGTCTGATTCGATGGATACACGTGAGACAACATCGCCAGAGGTGTACAGAAGTCTTAGGTAGGTCATATTGCGCCGCTATGGCAGTTGAAAGAAGAACGAGGAAAAACCTCAAATTTGACCATGCCGGCAATATGATTTTTTGTGGAAAATTTCGATGTCTCCAAATTCACTCCAAAGTGTCTGATTCGATGGATACACGTGAGAAAACATCGCCAGAGGTGTACAGAAGTCTAAGGTAGGTCATATTGCGCCGCTATGGCAGTTGGAAGAAGAACGAGGAAAAACCTCAAATTTGACCATGCCGGCTATACGATTTTTAGTGGAAAATTTCGATGTCTCCAAATTCACTCCAAAGTGTCTGATTCGATGGATACACGTGAGACAACATCGCCAGAGGTGTACAGAAGTCTTAGGTAGGTCATATTGCGCCGCTATGGCAGTTGGAAGAAGAACGAGGAAAAACCTCAAATTTGACCATGCCGGCAATATGATTTTTTGTGGAAAATTTCGATGTCTCCAAATTCACTCCAAAGTGTCTGATTCGATGGATACACGTGAGACAACATCGCCAGAGGTGTACAGAAGTCTTAGGTAGGTCATATTGCGCCGCTATGGCAGTTGGAAGAAGAACGAGGAAAAACCTCAAATTTGACCATGCCGGCAATATGATTTTTTGTGGAAAATTTCGATGTCTCCAAATTCACTCAAAAGTGTCTGATTCGATGGATACACGTGAGAAAACATCGCCAGAGGTGTACAGAAGTCTTAGGTAGGTCATATTGCGCCGCTATGGCAGTTGAAAGAAGAACGAGGAAAAACCTCAAATTTGACCATGCCGGCTATATGATTTTTTGTGGAAAATTTGGATGTCTCCAAATTCACTCCAAAGTGTCTGATTCGATGGATACACGTGAGACAACATCGCCAGAGGTGTACAGAAGTCTTAGGTAGGTCATATTGCGCCGCTATGACAGTTGAAAGAAGAACGAGGAAAAACCTCAAATTTGACCATGCCGGCTATATGATTTTTAGTGGAAAATTTGGATGTCTCCAAATTCACTCCAAAGTGTCTGATTCGATGGATACACGTGAGACAACATCGCCAGAGGTGTACAGAAGTCTAAGGTAGGTCATATTGCGCCGCTATGGCAGTTGGAAGAAGAACGAGGAAAAACCTCAAATTTGACCATGCCGGCTATACGATTTTTTGTGGAAAATTTCGATGTCTCCAAATTCACTCCAAAGTGTCTGATTCGATGGATACACGTGAGACAACATCGCCAGAGGTGTACAGAAGTCTTAGGTAGGTCATATTGCGCCGCTATGGCAGTTGAAAGAAGAACGAGGAAAAACCTCAAATTTAACCATGCCGGCTATACGATTTTTTGTGGAAAATTTGGATGTCTCCAAATTCACTCCAAAGTGTCTGATTCGATGGATACACGTGAGAAAACATCGCCAGAGGTGTACAGAAGTCTAAGGTAGGTCATATTGCGCCGCTATGGCAGTTGGAAGAAGAACGAGGAAAAACCTCAAATTTGACCATGCCGGCTATACGATTTTTTGTGGAAAATTTGGATGTCTCCAAATTCACTCCAAAGTGTCTGATTCGATGGATACACGTGAGACAACATCGCCAGAGGTGTACAGAAGTCTTAGGTAGGTCATATTGCGCCGCTATGGCAGTTGGAAGAAGAACGAGGAAAAACCTCAAATTTGACCATGCCGGCAATATGATTTTTTGTGGAAAATTTCGATGTCTCCAAATTCACTCAAAAGTGTCTGATTCGATGGATACACGTGAGACAACATCGCCAGAGGTGTACAGAAGTCTTAGGTAGGTCATATTGCGCCGCTATGGCAGTTGAAAGAAGAACGAGGAAAAACCTCAAATTTGACCATGCCGGCTATATGATTTTTAGTGGAAAATTTGGATGTCTCCAAATTCACTCCAAAGTGTCTGATTCGATGGATACACGTGAGACAACATCGCCAGAGGTGTACAGAAGTCTTAGGTAGGTCATATTGCGCCGCTATGGCGGTTGGAAGAAGAACGAGGAAAAACCTCAAATTTGACCATGCCGGCTATACGATTTTTGTGGAAAATTTGGATGTCTCCAAATTCACTCCAAAGTGTCTGATTCGATGGATACACGTGAGACAACATCGCCAGAGGTGTACAGAAGTCTTAGGTAGCTCATATTGCGCCGCTATGGCGGTTGGAAGAAGAACGAGGAAAAACCTCAAATTTGACCATGCCGGCTATATGATTTTTAGTGGAAAATTTGGATGTCTCCAAATTCACTCCAAAGTGTCTGATTCGATGGATACACGTGAGACAACATCGCCAGAGGTGTACAGAAGTCTTAGGTAGGTCATATTGCGCCGCTATGGCAGTTGAAAGAAGAACGAGGAAAAACCTCAAATTTGACCATGCCGGATATACGATTTTTTGTGGAAAATTTGGATGTCTCCAAATTCACTCCAAAGTGTCTGATTCGATGGATACACGTGAGACAACATCGCCAGAGGTGTACAGAAGTCTTAGGTAGGTCATATTGCGCCGCTATGGCAGTTGAAAGAAGAACGAGGAAAAACCTCAAATTTGACCATGCCGGCTATATGATTTTTAGTGGAAAATTTGGATGTCTCCAAATTCACTCCAAAGTGTCTGATTCGATGGATACACGTGAGACAACATCGCCAGAGGTGTACAGAAGTCTTAGGTAGGTCATATTGCGCCGCTATGGCAGTTGAAAGAAGAACGAGGAAAAACCTCAAATTTGACCATGCCGGATATACGATTTTTGTGGAAAATTTGGATGTCTCCAAATTCACTCCAAAGTGTCTGATTCGATGGATACACGTGAGACAACATCGCCAGAGGTGTACAGAAGTCTTAGGTAGCTCATATTGCGCCGCTATGGCGGTTGGAAGAAGAACGAGGAAAAACCTCAAATTTGACCATGCCGGCTATACGATTTTTTGTGGAAAATTTGGATGTCTCCAAATTCACTCCAAAGTGTCTGATTCGATGGATACACGTGAGACAACATCGCCAGAGGTGTACAGAAGTCTTAGGTAGGTCATATTGCGCCGCTATGGCAGTTGGAAGAAGAACGAGGAAAAACGTCAAATTTGACCATGCCGGCTATACGATTTTTTGTGGAAAATTTGGATGTCTCCAAATTCACTCCAAAGTGTCTGATTCGATGGATACACGTGAGAAAACATCGCCAGAGGTGTACAGAAGTCTAAGGTAGGTCATATTGCGCCGCTATAGCAGTTGGAAGAAGAACGAGGAAAAACCTCAAATTTGACCATGCCGGCATACGATTTTTTGTGGAAAATTTGGATGTCTCCAAATTCACTCCAGTGTGTCTGATTCGATGGATACACGTGAGACAACATCGCCAGAGGTGTACAGAAGTCTTAGGTAGCTCATATTGCGCCGCTGTGGCGGTTGGAAGAAGAACGAGGAAAAACCTCAAATTTGACCATGCCGGCTATATGATTTTTAGTGGAAAATTTGGATGTCTCCAAATTCACTCCAAAGTGTCTGATTCGATGGATACACGTGAGACAACATCGCCAGAGGTGTACAGAAGTCTTAGGTAGGTCATATTGCGCCGCTATGGCAGTTGGAAGAAGAACGAGGAAAAACGTCAAATTTGACCATGCCGGCTATACGATTTTTTGTGGAAAATTTGGATGTCTCCAAATTCACTCCAAAGTGTCTGATTCGATGGATACACGTGAGACAACATCGCCAGAGGTGTACAGAAGTCTTAGGTAGGTCATATTGCGCCGCTATGGCAGTTGAAAGAAGAACGAGGAAAAACGTCAAATTTGACCATGCCGGCTAAACGATTTTTTGTGGAAAATTTGGATGTCTCCAAATTCACTCCAAAGTGTCTGATTCGATGGATTCACGTGAGACAACATCGCCAGAGGTGTACAGAAGTCTTAGGTAGGTCGTATTGGGCCGCTATGGCAGTTGGAAGAAGAACGAGGAAA
The DNA here is from genome assembly GCA_907269125.1 of Eristalis pertinax. Lineage (NCBI taxonomy): Eukaryota > Metazoa > Arthropoda > Insecta > Diptera > Syrphidae > Eristalis > Eristalis pertinax. The sequence goes on along the minus strand of OU026147.1, from coordinate 35,376,941 downwards.
AACCTCAAATTTGACCATGCCGGCTATACGATTTTTAGTGGAAAATTTCGATGTCTCCAAATTCACTCCAAAGTGTCTGATTCGATGGATACACGTGAGACAACATCGCCAGAGGTGTACAGAAGTCTTAGGTAGGTCATATTGCGCCGCTATGGCAGTTGGAAGAAGAACGAGGAAAAACCTCAAATTTGACCATGCCGGCAATATGATTTTTTGTGGAAAATTTCGATGTCTCCAAATTCACTCCAAAGTGTCTGATTCGATGGATACACGTGAGACAACATCGCCAGAGGTGTACAGAAGTCTTAGGTAGGTCATATTGCGCCGCTATGGCAGTTGGAAGAAGAACGAGGAAAAACCTCAAATTTGACCATGCCGGCGCAATATGATTTTTTGTGGAAAATTTCGATGTCTCCAAATTCACTCCAAAGTGTCTGATTCGATGGATACACGTGAGACAACATCGCCAGAGGTGTACAGAAGTCTTAGGTAGGTCATATTGCGCCGCTATGGCAGTTGGAAGAAGAACGAGGGAAAACCTCAAATTTGACCATGCCGGCAATATGATTTTTTGTGGAAAATTTCGATGTCTCCAAATTCACTCCAAAGTGTCTGATTCGATGGATACACGTGAGACAACATCGCCAGAGGTGTACAGAAGTCTTAGGTAGGTCATATTGCGCCGCTATGGCAGTTGGAAGAAGAACGAGGAAAAACCTCAAATTTGACCATGCCGGCTATACGATTTTTAGTGGAAAATTTCGATGTCTCCAAATTCACTCCAAAGTGTCTGATTCGATGGATACACGTGAGACAACATCGCCAGAGGTGTACAGAAGTCTTAGGTAGGTCATATTGCGCCGATATGGCAGTTGGAAGAAGAACGAGGAAAAACCTCAAATTTGACCATGCCGGCTATACGATTTTTGTGGAAAATTTGGATGTCTCCAAATTCACTCCAAAGTGTCTGATTCGATGGATACACGTGAGACAACATCGCCAGAGGTGTACAGAAGTCTTAGGTAGCTCATATTGCGCCGCTATGGCGGTTGGAAGAAGAACGAGGAAAAACCTCAAATTTGACCATGCCGGCTATATGATTTTTAGTGGAAAATTTGGATGTCTCCAAATTCACTCCAAAGTGTCTGATTCGATGGATACACGTGAGACAACATCGCCAGAGGTGTACAGAAGTCTTAGGTAGGTCATATTGCGCCGCTATGGCAGTTGAAAGAAGAACGAGGAAAAACCTCAAATTTGACCATGCCGGCTATACGATTTTTAGTGGAAAATTTGGATGTCTCCAAATTCACTCCAAAGTGTCTGATTCGATGGATACACGTGAGACAACATCGCCAGAGGTGTACAGAAGTCTTAGGTAGGTCATATTGCGCCGCTATGGCAGTTGGAAGAAGAACGAGGAAAAACGTCAAATTTGACCATGCCGGCTATACGATTTTTTGTGGAAAATTTGGATGTCTCCAAATTCACTCCAAAGTGTCTGATTCGATGGATTCACGTGAGACAACATCGCCAGAGGTGTACAGAAGTCTTAGGTAGGTCGTATTGGGCCGCTATGGCAGTTGGAAGAAGAACGAGGAAAAACCTCAAATTTGACCATGCCGGCTATACGATTTTTAGTGGAAAATTTCGATGTCTCCAAATTCACTCCAAAGTGTCTGATTCGATGGATACACGTGAGACAACATCGCCAGAGGTGTACAGAAGTCTTAGGTAGGTCATATTGCGCCGCTATGGCAGTTGGAAGAAGAACGAGGAAAAACCTCAAATTTGACCATGCCGGCAATATGATTTTTTGTGGAAAATTTCGATGTCTCCAAATTCACTCCAAAGTGTCTGATTCGATGGATACACGTGAGACAACATCGCCAGAGGTGTACAGAAGTCTTAGGTAGGTCATATTGCGCCGCTATGGCAGTTGGAAGAAGAACGAGGAAAAACCTCAAATTTGACCATGCCGGCAATATGATTTTTTGTGGAAAATTTCGATGTCTCCAAATTCACTCCAAAGTGTCTGATTCGATGGATACACGTGAGACAACATCGCCAGAGGTGTACAGAAGTCTTAGGTAGGTCATATTGCGCCGCTATGGCAGTTGGAAGAAGAACGAGGGAAAACCTCAAATTTGACCATGCCGGCAATATGATTTTTTGTGGAAAATTTCGATGTCTCCAAATTCACTCCAAAGTGTCTGATTCGATGGATACACGTGAGACAACATCGCCAGAGGTGTACAGAAGTCTTAGGTAGGTCATATTGCGCCGCTATGGCAGTTGGAAGAAGAACGAGGAAAAACCTCAAATTTGACCATGCCGGCTATACGATTTTTAGTGGAAAATTTCGATGTCTCCAAATTCACTCCAAAGTGTCTGATTCGATGGATACACGTGAGACAACATCGCCAGAGGTGTACAGAAGTCTTAGGTAGGTCATATTGCGCCGATATGGCAGTTGGAAGAAGAACGAGGAAAAACCTCAAATTTGACCATGCCGGCTATACGATTTTTGTGGAAAATTTGGATGTCTCCAAATTCACTCCAAAGTGTCTGATTCGATGGATACACGTGAGACAACATCGCCAGAGGTGTACAGAAGTCTTAGGTAGCTCATATTGCGCCGCTATGGCGGTTGGAAGAAGAACGAGGAAAAACCTCAAATTTGACCATGCCGGCTATATGATTTTTAGTGGAAAATTTGGATGTCTCCAAATTCACTCCAAAGTGTCTGATTCGATGGATACACGTGAGACAACATCGCCAGAGGTGTACAGAAGTCTTAGGTAGGTCATATTGCGCCGCTATGGCAGTTGACAGAAGAACGAGGAAAAACCTCAAATTTGACCATGCCGGCTATACGATTTTTAGTGGAAAATTTCGATGTCTCCAAATTCACTCCAAAGTGTCTGATTCGATGGATACACGTGAGACAACATCGCCAGAGGTGTACAGAAGTCTTAGGTAGGTCATATTGCGCCGCTATGGCAGTTGGAAGAAGAACGAGGAAAAACCTCAAATTTGACCATGCCGGCTATACGATTTTTGTGGAAAATTTGGATGTCTCCAAATTCACATTCCAGTGTGTCTGATTCGATGGATACACGTGAGAAAACATCGCCAGAGGTGTACAGAAGTCTTAGGTAGGTCATATTGCGCCGCTATGGCGGTTGGAAGAAGAACGAGGAAAAACCTCAAATTTGACCATGCCGGCTATACGATTTTTAGTGGAAAATTTCGATGTCACCAAATTCACTCCAAAGTGTCTGATTCGATGGATACACGTGAGACAACATCGCCAGAGGTGTACAGAAGTCTTAGGTAGGTCATATTGCGCCGCTATGGCAGTTGGAAGAAGAACGAGGAAAAACCTCAAATTTGACCATGCCGGCAATATGATTTTTTGTGGAAAATTTCGATGTCTCCAAATTCACTCCAAAGTGTCTGATTCGATGGATACACGTGAGACAACATCGCCAGAGGTGTACAGAAGTCTTAGGTAGGTCATATTGCGCCGCTATGGCAGTTGAAAGAAGAACGAGGAAAAACCTCAAATTTGACCATGCCGATTTTTTGTGGAAAATTTCGATGTCTCCAAATTCACTCCAAAGTGTCTGATTCGATGGATACACGTGAGACAACATCGCCAGAGGTGTACAGAAGTCTTAGGTAGGTCATATTGCGCCGCTATGGCAGTTGGAAGAAGAACGAGGAAAAACCTCAAATTTGACCATGCCGGCAATATGATTTTTTGTGGAAAATTTCGATGTCTCCAAATTCACTCCAAAGTGTCTGATTCGATGGATACACGTGAGACAACATCGCCAGAGGTGTACAGAAGTCTTAGGTAGGTCATATTGCGCCGCTATGGCAGTTGAAAGAAGAACGAGGAAAAACCTCAAATTTGACCATGCCGGCTATACGATTTTTTGTGGAAAATTTGGATGTCTCCAAATTCACTCCAAAGTGTCTGATTCCATGGATACACGTGAGACAACATCGCCAGAGGTGTACAGAAGTCTTAGGTAGGTCATATTGCGCCGCTATGGCAGTTGGAAGAAGAACGAGGAAAAACCTCAAATTTGACCATGCCGGCAATATGATTTTTTGTGGAAAATTTCGATGTCTCCAAATTCACTCCAAAGTGTCTGATTCGATGGATACACGTGAAAAAACATAGCCAGAGGTGTACAGAAGTCTTAGGTAGGTCATATTGCGCCGGTATGGCAGTTGAAAGAAGAACGAGGAAAAACCTCAAATTTGACCATGCCGGCTATACGATTTTTTGTGGAAAATTTGGATGTCTCCAAATTCACTCCAAAGTGTCTGATTCGATGGATACACGTGAGACAACATCGCCAGAGGTGTACAGAAGTCTTAGGTAGGTCATATTGGGCCGCTATGGCAGTTGGAAGAAGAACGAGGAAAAACCTCAAATTTGACCATGCCGGCTATACGATTTTTGTGGAAAATTTGGATGTCTCCAAATTCACTCCAAAGTGTCTGATTCGATGGATACACGTGAGACAACATCGCCAGAGGTGTACAGAAGTCTTAGGTAGGTCATATTGCGCCGCTATGGCAGTTGGAAGAAGAACGAGGAAAAACCTCAAATTTGACCATGCCGGCTATACGATTTTTAGTGGAAAATTTCGATGTCTCCAAATTCACTCCAAAGTGTCTGATTCGATGGATACACGTGAGACAACATCGCCAGAGGTGTACAGAAGTCTTAGGTAGGTCATATTGCGCCGATATGGCAGTTGGAAGAAGAACGAGGAAAAACCTCAAATTTGACCATGCCGGCTATACGATTTTTGTGGAAAATTTGGATGTCTCCAAATTCACTCCAAAGTGTCTGATTCGATGGATACACGTGAGACAACATCGCCAGAGGTGTACAGAAGTCTTAGGTAGCTCATATTGCGCCGCTATGGCGGTTGGAAGAAGAACGAGGAAAAACCTCAAATTTGACCATGCCGGCTATATGATTTTTAGTGGAAAATTTGGATGTCTCCAAATTCACTCCAAAGTGTCTGATTCGATGGATACACGTGAGACAACATCGCCAGAGGTGTACAGAAGTCTTAGGTAGGTCATATTGCGCCGCTATGGCAGTTGAAAGAAGAACGAGGAAAAACCTCAAATTTGACCATGCCGGATATACGATTTTTTGTGGAAAATTTGGATGTCTCCAAATTCACTCCAAAGTGTCTGATTCGATGGATACACGTGAGACAACATCGCCAGAGGTGTACAGAAGTCTTAGGTAGGTCATATTGCGCCGCTATGGCAGTTGGAAGAAGAACGAGGAAAAACCTCAAATTTGACCATGCCGGCTATACGATTTTTTGTGGAAAATTTGGATGTCTCCAAATTCACTCCAAAGTGTCTGATTCGATGGATACACGTGAGACAACATCGCCAGAGGTGTACAGAAGCCTTAGGTAGGTCATATTGCGCCGCTATGGCAGTTGAAAGAAGAACGAGGAAAAACCTCAAATTTGACCATGCCGGCTATACGATTTTTTGTGGAAAATTTGGATGTCTCCAAATTCACTCCAGTGTGTCTGATTCGATGGATACACATGAGAAAACATCGCCAGAGGTGTACAGAAGTCTAAGGTAGGTCATATTGCGCCGCTATGGCAGTTGGAAGAAGAACGAGGAAAAACCTCAAATTTGACCATGCCGGCTATATGATTTTTAGTGGAAAATTTGGATGTCTCCAAATTCACTCCAAAGTGTCTGATTCGATGGATACACGTGAGACAACATCGCCAGAGGTGTACAGAAGCCTTAGGTAGGTCATATTGCGCCGCTATGGCAGTTGAAAGAAGAACGAGGAAAAACCTCAAATTTGACCATGCCGGCTATACGATTTTTGTGGAAAATTTGGATGTCTCCAAATTCACATTCCAGTGTGTCTGATTCGATGGATACACGTGAGAAAACATCGCCAGAGGTGTACAGAAGTCTAAGGTAGGTCATATTGCGCCGCTATGGCAGTTGGAAGAAGAACGAGGAAAAACCTCAAATTTGACCATGCCGGCTATACGATTTTTTGTGGAAAATTTGGATGTCTCCAAATTCACTCCAAAGTGTCTGATTCGATGGATACACGTGAGACAACATCGCCAGAGGTGTACAGAAGTCTTAGGCCGGCTATACGATTTTTTGTGGAAAATTTGGATGTCTCCAAATTCACTCCACTGTGTCTGATTCGATGGATACACGTGAGAAAACATCGCCAGAGGTGTACAGAAGTCTAAGGTAGATCATATTGCGCCGCTATGGCAGTTGGAAGAAGAACGAGGAAAAACCTCAAATTTGACCATGCCGGCTATACGATTTTTTGTGGAAAATTTGGATGTCTCCAAATTCACTCCAAAGTGTCTGATTCGATGGATACACGTGAGACAACATCGCCAGAGGTGTACAGAAGTCTTAGGTAGCTCATATTGCGCCGCTATGGAGGTTGGAAGAAGAACGAGGAAAAACCTCAAATTTGACCATGCCGGCTATACGATTTTTGTGGAAAATTTGGATGTCTCCAAATTCACTCCAGTGTGTCTGATTCGATGGATACACGTGAGAAAACATCGCCAGAGGTGTACAGTAGTCTAAGGTAGGTCATATTGCGCCGCTATGGCAGTTGAAAGAAGAACGAGGAAAAACCTCAAATTTGACCATGCCGGCTATACGATTTTTTGTGGAAAATTTGGATGTCTCCAAATTCACTCCAGTGTGTCTGATTCGATGGATACACGTGAGAAAACATCGCCAGAGGTGTACAGAAGTCTTAGGTAGGTCATATTGCGCCGCTATGGCAGTTGGAAGAAGAACGAGGAAAAACCTTAAATTTGACCATGCCGGCTATACGATTTTTTGTGGAAAATTTGGATGTCTCCAAATTCACTCCAAAGTGTCTGATTCGATGGATACACGTGAGACAACATCGCCAGAGGTGTACAGAAGTCTTAGGCCGGCTATACGATTTTTTGTGGAAAATTTGGATGTCTCCAAATTCACTCCAAAGTGTCTGATTCGATGGATACACGTGAGACAACATCGCCAGAGGTGTACAGAAGTCTTAGGTAGCTCATATTGCGCCGCTATGGAGGTTGGAAGAAGAACGAGGAAAAACCTCAAATTTGACCATGCCGGCTATACGATTTTTTGTGGAAAATTTGGATGTCTCCAAATTCACTCCAAAGTGTCTGATTCGATGGATACACGTGAGACAACATCGCCAGAGGTGTACAGAAGTCTTAGGTAGGTCATATTGGGCCGCTATGGCAGTTGGAAGAAGAACGAGGAAAAACCTCAAATTTGACCATGCCGGCTATACGATTTTTAGTGGAAAATTTCGATGTCTCCAAATTCACTCCAAAGTGTCTGATTCGATGGATACACGTGAGAAAACATCGCCAGAGGTGTACAGAAGTCTAAGGTAGGTCATATTGCGCCGCTATAGCAGTTGGAAGAAGAACGAGGAAAAACCTCAAATTTGACCATGCCGGCTATACGATTTTTAGTGGAAAATTTCGATGTCTCCAAATTCACTCCAAAGTGTCTGATTCGATGGATACACGTGAGAAAACATCGCCAGAGGTGTACAGAAGTCTTAGGTAGGTCATATTGCGCCGCTATGGCAGTTGGAAGAAGAACGAGGAAAAACCTCAAATTTGACCATGCCGGCTATACGATTTTTTGTGGAAAATTTGGATGTCTCCAAATTCACTCCAAAGTGTCTGATTCGATGGATACACGTGAGACAACATCGCCAGAGGTGTACAGAAGCCTTAGGTAGGTCATATTGCGCCGCTATGGCAGTTGAAAGAAGAACGAGGAAAAACCTCAAATTTGACCATGCCGGCTATACGATTTTTTGTGGAAAATTTGGATGTCTCCAAATTCACTCCAAAGTGTCTGATTCGATGGATACACGTGAGACAACATCGCCAGAGGTGTACAGAAGTCTTAGGCCGGCTATACGATTTTTTGTGGAAAATTTGGATGTCTCCAAATTCACTCCACTGTGTCTGATTCGATGGATACACGTGAGAAAACATCGCCAGAGGTGTACAGAAGTCTAAGGTAGGTCATATTGCGCCGCTATGGCAGTTGGAAGAAGAACGAGGAAAAACCTCAAATTTGACCATGCCGGCTATACGATTTTTTGTGGAAAATTTGGATGTCTCCAAATTCACTCCACTGTGTCTGATTCGATGGATACACGTGAGACAACATCGCCAGAGGTGTACAGAAGTCTTAGGTAGCTCATATTGCGCCGCTATGGAGGTTGGAAGAAGAACGAGGAAAAACCTCAAATTTGACCATGCCGGCTATACGATTTTTGTGGGAAATTTGGATGTCTCCAAATTCACTCCAGTGTGTCTGATTCGATGGATACACGTGAGAAAACATCGCCAGAGGTGTACAGAAGTCTAAGGTAGGTCATATTGCGCCGCTATGGCAGTTGAAAGAAGAACGAGGAAAAACCTCAAATTTGACCATGCCGGCTATACGATTTTTTGTGGAAAATTTGGATGTCTCCAAATTCACTCCAGTGTGTCTGATTTGATGGATACACGTGAGAAAACATCGCCAGAGGTGTACAGAAGTCTAAGGTAGGTCATATTGCGCCGCTATGGCAGTTGGAAGAAGAACGAGGAAAAACCTCAAATTTGACCATGCCGGCTATATGATTTTTAGTGGAAAATTTGGATGTCTCCAAATTCACTCCAAAGTGTCTGATTCGATGAATACACGTGAGACAACATCGCCAGAGGTGTACAGAAGTCTTAGGCCGGCTATACGATTTTTTGTGGAAAATTTGGATGTCTCCAAATTCACTCCAAAGTGTCTAATTCGATGGATACACGTGAGACAACATCGCCAGAGGTGTACAGAAGTCTTAGGTAGCTCATATTGCGCCGCTATGGAGGTTGGAAGAAGAACGAGGAAAAACCTCAAATTTGACCATGCCGGCTATACGATTTTTGTGGAAAATTTGGATGTCTCCAAATTCACTCCAGTGTGTCTGATTCGATGGATACACGTGAGAAAACATCGCCAGAGGTGTACAGAAGTCTAAGGTAGGTCATATTGCGCCGCTATGGCAGTTGAAAGAAGAACGAGGAAAAACCTCAAATTTGACCATGCCGGCTATACGATTTTTTGTGGAAAATTTGGATGTCTCCAAATTCACTCCAGTGTGTCTGATCCGATGGATACACGTGAGAAAACATCGCCAGAGGTGTACAGAAGTCTAAGGTAGGTCATATTGCGCCGCTATGGCAGTTGGCAGAAGAACGAGGAAAAACCTCAAATTTGACCATGCCGGCTATATGATTTTTAGTGGAAAATTTGGATGTCTCCAAATTCACTCCAAAGTGTCTGATTCGATGGATACACGTGAGACAACATCGCCAGAGGTGTACAGAAGTCTTAGGTAGCTCATATTGCGCCGCTATGGAGGTTGGAAGAAGAACGAGGAAAAACCTCAAATTTGACCATGCCGGCTATACGATTTTTGTGGAAAATTTGGATGTCTCCAAATTCACTCCAGTGTGTCTGATTCGATGGATACACGTGAGAAAACATCGCCAGAGGTGTACAGAAGTCTAAGGTAGGTCATATTGCGCCGCTATGGCAGTTGAAAGAAGAACGAGGAAAAACCTCAAATTTGACCATGCCGGCTATACGATTTTTTGTGGAAAATTTGGATGTCTCCAAATTCACTCCAGTGTGTCTGATCCGATGGATACACGTGAGAAAACATCGCCAGAGGTGTACAGAAGTCTAAGGTAGGTCATATTGCGCCGCTATGGCAGTTGAAAGAAGAACGAGGAAAAACCTCAAATTTGACCATGCCGGCTATACGATTTTTTGTGGAAAATTTGGATGTCTCCAAATTCACTCCAGTGTGTCTGATCCGATGGATACACGTGAGAAAACATCGCCAGAGGTGTACAGAAGTCTTAGGTAGGTCATATTGCGCCGCTATGGCAGTTGGAAGAAGAACGAGGAAAAACCTCAAATTTGACCATGCCGGCTATACGATTTTTAGTGGAAAATTTGGATGTCTCCAAATTCACTCCAAAGTGTCTGATTCGATGGATACACGTGAGACAACATCGCCAGAGGTGTACAGAAGCCTTAGGTAGGTCATATTGCGCCGCTATGGCAGTTGAAAGAAGAACGAGGAAAAACCTCAAATTTGACCATGCCGGCTATACGATTTTTGTGGAAAACTTGGATGTCTCCAAATTCACTCCACTGTGTCTGATTCGATGGATACACGTGAGAAAACATCGCCAGAGGTGTACAGAAGTCTAAGGTAGGTCATATTGCGCCGCTATGGCAGTTGGAAGAAGAACGAGGAAAAACCTCAAATTTGACCATGCCGGCTATATGATTTTTAGTGGAAAATTTGGATGTCTCCAAATTCACTCCAAAGTGTCTGATTCGATGGATACACATGAGACAACATCGCCAGAGGTGTACAGAAGTCTTAGGTAGCTCATATTGCGCCGCTATGGCGGTTGGAAGAAGAACGAGGAAAAACCTCAAATTTGACCATGCCGGCTATATGATTTTTAGTGGAAAATTTGGATGTCTCCAAATTCACTCCAAAGTGTCTGATTCGATGGATACACGTGAGACAACATCGCCAGAGGTGTACAGAAGTCTTAGGCCGGCTATACGATTTTTTGTGGAAAATTTGGATGTCTCCAAATTCACTCCAGTGTGTCTGATTCGATGGATACACGTGAGAAAACATCGCAAGAGGTGTACAGAAGTCTAAGGTAGGTCATATTGCGCCGCTATGGCAGTTGGAAGAAGAACGAGGAAAAACCTCAAATTTGACCATGCCGGCTATACGATTTTTTGTGGAAAATTTGGATGTCTCCAAATTCACTCCAGTGTGTCTGATTCGATGGATACACCTGAGAAAACATCGCCAGAGGTGTACAGAAGTCTAAGGTAGGTCATATTGCGCCGCTATGGCAGTTGGAAGAAGAACGAGGAAAAACCTCAAATTTGACCATGCCGGCTATACGATTTTTTGTGGAAAATTTGGATGTCTCCAAATTCACTCCAGTGTGTCTGATTCGATGGATACACGTGAGAAAACATCGCCAGAGGTGTACAGAAGTCTAAGGTAGGTCATATTGCGCCGCTATGGCAGTTGGAAGAAGAACGAGGAAAAACCTCAAATTTGACCATGCCGGCTATATGATTTTTAGTGGAAAATTTCGATGTCTCCAAATTCACTCCAAAGTGTCTGATTCGATGGATACACGTGAGACAACATCGCCAGAGGTGTACAGAAGTCTTAGGTAGTTCATATTGCGCCGCTATGGCAGTTGAAAGAAGAACGAGGAAAAACCTCAAATTTGACCATGCCGGCTATACTATTTTTAGTGGAAAATTTCGATGTCTCCAAATTCACTCCAAAGTGTCTGATTCGATGGATACACGTGAGAAAACATCGCCAGAGGTGTACAGAAGTCTTAGGTAGGTCATATTGCGCCGCTATGGCAGTTTTAAGAAGAACGAGGAAAAACCTCAAATTTGACCATGCCGGCTATATGATTTTTAGTGGAAAATTTGGATGTCTCCAAATTCACTCCAAAGTGTCTGATTCGATGGATACACGTGAGACAACATCGCCAGAGGTGTACAGAAGTCTTAGGTAGGTCATATTGCGCCGCTATGGCAGTTGAAAGAAGAACGAGGAAAAACCTCAAATTTGACCATGCCGGTATACGATTTTTTGTGGAAAATTTCGTTGTCTCCAAATTCACTCCAGTGTGTCTGATTCGATGGATACACGTGAGAAAACATCGCCAGAGGTGTACAGAAGTCTTAGGTAGGTCATATTGCGCCGCTATGGCAGTTGGAAGAAGAACGAGGAAAAACCTCAAATTTATACGATTTTTTGTGGAAAATTTGGATGTCTCCAAATTCACTCCAAAGTGTCTGATTCGATGGATACACGTGAGACAACATCGCCAGAGGTGTACAGAAGTCTTAGGTAGGTCATATTGCGCCGCTATGGCAGTTGAAAGAAGAACGAGGAAAAACCTCAAATTTGACCATGCTGTACGATTTTTTGTGGAAAATTTCGTTGTCTCCAAATTCACTCCAGTGTGTCTGATTCGATGGATACACGTGAGAAAACATCGCCAGAGGTGTAGAGAAGTCTTAGGTAGGTCATATTGCGCCGCTATGGCAGTTGGAAGAAGAACGAGGAAGAACCTCAAATTTGACCATGCCGGCTATACGATTTTTTGTGGAAAATTTCGTTGTCTCCAAATTCACTCCAGTGTGTCTGATTCGATGGATACACGTGAGAAAACATCGCCAGAGGTGTACAGAAGTCTTAGGTAGGTCATATTGCGCCGCTATGGCAGTTGGAAGAAGAACGAGGAAAAACCTCAAATTTGACCATGCCGGCTATACGATTTTTAGTGGAAAATTTCGTTGTCTCCAAATTCACTCCAGTGTGTCTGATTCGATGGATACACGTGAGAAAACATCGCCAGAGGTGTACAGAAGTCTTAGGTAGGTCATATTGCGCCGCTATGGCAGTTGGAAGAAGAACGAGGAAAAACCTCAAATTTGACCATGCCGGCTATACGATTTTTAGTGGAAAATTTCGATGTCTCCAAATTCACTCCAAAGTGTCTGATTCGATGGATACACGTGAGACAACATCGCCAGAGGTGTACAGAAGTCTTAGGTAGGTCATATTGCGCCGCTATGGCAGTTGGAAGAAGAACGAGGAAAAACCTCAAATTTGACCATGCCGGCTATACGATTTTTTGTGGAAAATTTCGTTGTCTCCAAATTCACTCCAGTGTGTCTGATTCGATGGATACACGTGAGAAAACATCGCCAGAGGTGTACAGAAGTCTTAGGTAGGTCATATTGCGCCGCTATGGCAGTTGGAAGAAGAACGAGGAAAAACCTCAAATTTGACCATGCCGGCTATACGATTTTTAGTGGAAAATTTCGATGTCTCCAAATTCACTCCAAAGTGTCTGATTCGATGGATACACGTGAGACAACATCGCCAGAGGTGTACAGAAGTCTTAGGTAGTTCATATTGCGCCGCTATGGCAGTTGAAAGAAGAACGAGGAAAAACCTCAAATTTGACCATGCCGGCTATACGATTTTTAGTGGAAAATTTCGATGTCTCCAAATTCACTCCAAAGTGTCTGATTCGATGGATACACGTGAGAAAACATCGCCAGAGGTGTACAGAAGTCTTAGGTAGGTCATATTGCGCCGCTATGGCAGTTTTAAGAAGAACGAGGAAAAACCTCAAATTTGACCATGCCGGCTATATGATTTTTAGTGGAAAATTTGGATGTCTCCAAATTCACTCCAAAGTGTCTGATTCGATGGATACACGTGAGACAACATCGCCAGAGGTGTACAGAAGTCTTAGGTAGCTCACATTGCGCCGCTATGGCGGTTGGAAGAAGAACGAGGAAAAACCTCAAATTTATACGATTTTTTGTGGAAAATTTGGATGTCTCCAAATTCACTCCAAAGTGTCTGATTCGATGGATACACGTGAGACAACATCGCCAGAGGTGTACAGAAGTCTTAGGTAGGTCATATTGCGCCGCTATGGCAGTTGAAAGAAGAACGAGGAAAAACCTCAAATTTGACCATGCCGGCTATACGATTTTTTGTGGAAAATTTTGTTGTCTCCAAATTCACTCCAGTGTGTCTGATTCGATGGATACACGTGAGAAAACATCGCCAGAGGTGTACAGAAGTCTTAGGTAGGTCATATTGCGCCGCTATGGCAGTTGAAAGAAGAACGAGGAAAAACCTCAAATTTGACCATGCCGGTATACGATTTTTTGTGGAAAATTTCGTTGTCTCCAAATTCACTCCAGTGTGTCTGATTCGATGGATACACGTGAGAAAACATCGCCAGAGGTGTACAGAAGTCTTAGGTAGGTCATATTGCGCCGCTATGGCAGTTGAAAGAAGAACGAAGAAAAACCTCAAATTTGACCATGCCGGCTATACGATTTTTTGTGGAAAATTTCGATGTCTCCAAATTCACTCCAAAGTGTCTGATTCGATGGATACACGTGAGACAACATCGCCAGAGGTGTACAGAAGTCTTAGGTAGGTCATATTGCGCCGCTATGGCAGTTGGAAGAAGAACGAGGAAAAACCTCAAATTTATACGATTTTTTGTGGAAAATTTGGATGTCTCCAAATTCACTCCAAAGTGTCTGATTCGATGGATACACGTGAGACAACATCGCCAGAGGTGTACAGAAGTCTTAGGTAGGTCATATTGCGCCGCTATGGCAGTTGAAAGAAGAACGAGGAAAAACCTCAAATTTGACCATGCTATACGATTTTTTGTGGAAAATTTCGTTGTCTCCAAATTCACTCCAGTGTGTCTGATTCGATGGATACACGTGAGAAAACATCGCCAGAGGTGTAGAGAAGTCTTAGGTAGGTCATATTGCGCCGCTATAGCAGTTGGAAGAAGAACGAGGAAGAACCTCAAATTTGACCATGCCGGCTATACGATTTTTTGTGGAAAATTTCGATGTCTCCAAATTCACTCCAAAGTGTCTGATTCGATGGATACACGTGAGACAACATCGCCAGAGGTGTACAGAAGTCTTAGGTAGCTCATATTGCGCCGCTATGGCGGTTGGAAGAAGAACGAGGAAAAACCTCAAATTTATACGATTTTTTGTGGAAAATTTGGATGTCTCCAAATTCACTCCAAAGTGTCTGATTCGATGGATACACGTGAGACAACATCGCCAGAGGTGTACAGAAGTCTTAGGTAGGTCATATTGCGCCGCTATGGCAGTTGAAAGAAGAACGAGGAAAAACCTCAAATTTGACCATGCCGGTATACGATTTTTTGTGGAAAATTTCGTTGTCTCCAAATTCACTCCAGTGTGTCTGATTCGATGGATACACGTGAGAAAACATCGCCAGAGGTGTACAGAAGTCTTAGGTAGGTCATATTGCGCCGCTATGGCAGTTGGAAGAAGAACGAGGAAAAACCTCAAATTTATACGATTTTTTGTGGAAAATTTGGATGTCTCCAAATTCACTCCAAAGTGTCTGATTCGATGGATACACGTGAGACAACATCGCCAGAGGTGTACAGAAGTCTTAGGTAGGTCATATTGCGCCGCTATGGCAGTTGGAAGAAGAACGAGGAAAAACCTCAAATTTGACCATGCTGTACGATTTTTTGTGGAAAATTTCGTTGTCTCCAAATTCACTCCAGTGTGTCTGATTCGATGGATACACGTGAGAAAACATCGCCAGAGGTGTAGAGAAGTCTTAGGTAGGTCATATTGCGCCGCTATGGCAGTTGGAAGAAGAACGAGGAAGAACCTCAAATTTGACCATGCCGGCTATACGATTTTTTGTGGAAAATTTCGTTGTCTCCAAATTCACTCCAGTGTGTCTGATTCGATGGATACACGTGAGAAAACATCGCCAGAGGTGTACAGAAGTCTTAGGTAGTTCATATTGCGCCGCTATGGCAGTTGGAAGAAGAACGAGGAAAAACCTCAAATTTGACCATGCCGGCTATACGATTTTTAGTGGAAAATTTCGTTGTCTCCAAATTCACTCCAGTGTGTCTGATTCGATGGATACACGTGAGAAAACATCGCCAGAGGTGTACAGAAGTCTTAGGTAGGTCATATTGCGCCGCTATGGCAGTTGGAAGAAGAACGAGGAAAAACCTCAAATTTGACCATGCCGGCTATACGATTTTTAGTGGAAAATTTCGATGTCTCCAAATTCACTCCA
The DNA here is from genome assembly GCA_907269125.1 of Eristalis pertinax. Taxonomy (NCBI): domain Eukaryota; kingdom Metazoa; phylum Arthropoda; class Insecta; order Diptera; family Syrphidae; genus Eristalis; species Eristalis pertinax. The sequence continues at coordinate 35,361,091 of OU026147.1, read as the reverse complement.
AAGTGTCTGATTCGATGGATACACGTGAGACAACATCGCCAGAGGTGTACAGAAGTCTTAGGTAGGTCATATTGCGCCGCTATGGTAGTTGGAAGAAGAACGAGGAAAAACCTCAAATTTGACCATGCCGGCTATACGATTTTTTGTGGAAAATTTCGTTGTCTCCAAATTCACTCCAGTGTGTCTGATTCGATGGATACACGTGAGAAAACATCGCCAGAGGTGTACAGAAGTCTTAGGTAGGTCATATTGCGCCGCTATGGCAGTTGGAAGAAGAACGAGGAAAAACCTCAAATTTGACCATGCCGGCTATACGATTTTTAGTGGAAAATTTCGATGTCTCCAAATTCACTCCAAAGTGTCTGATTCGATGGATACACGTGAGACAACATCGCCAGAGGTGTACAGAAGTCTTAGGTAGTTCATATTGCGCCGCTATGGCAGTTGAAAGAAGAACGAGGAAAAACCTCAAATTTGACCATGCCGGCTATACGATTTTTAGTGGAAAATTTCGATGTCTCCAAATTCACTCCAAAGTGTCTGATTCGATGGATACACGTGAGAAAACATCGCCAGAGGTGTACAGAAGTCTTAGGTAGGTCATATTGCGCCGCTATGGCAGTTTTAAGAAGAACGAGGAAAAACCTCAAATTTGACCATGCCGGCTATATGATTTTTAGTGGAAAATTTGGATGTCTCCAAATTCACTCCAAAGTGTCTGATTCGATGGATACACGTGAGACAACATCGCCAGAGGTGTACAGAAGTCTTAGGTAGCTCATATTGCGCCGCTATGGCGGTTGGAAGAAGAACGAGGAAAAACCTCAAATTTATACGATTTTTTGTGGAAAATTTGGATGTCTCCAAATTCACTCCAAAGTGTCTGATTCGATGGATACACGTGAGACAACATCGCCAGAGGTGTACAGAAGTCTTAGGTAGGTCATATTGCGCCGCTATGGCAGTTGAAAGAAGAACGAGGAAAAACCTCAAATTTGACCATGCCGGCTATACGATTTTTTGTGGAAAATTTTGTTGTCTCCAAATTCACTCCAGTGTGTCTGATTCGATGGATACACGTGAGAAAACATCGCCAGAGGTGTACAGAAGTCTTAGGTAGGTCATATTGCGCCGCTATGGCAGTTGAAAGAAGAACGAGGAAAAACCTCAAATTTGACCATGCCGGTATACGATTTTTTGTGGAAAATTTCGTTGTCTCCAAATTCACTCCAGTGTGTCTGATTCGATGGATACACGTGAGAAAACATCGCCAGAGGTGTACAGAAGTCTTAGGTAGGTCATATTGCGCCGCTATGGCAGTTGAAAGAAGAACGAAGAAAAACCTCAAATTTGACCATGCCGGCTATACGATTTTTTGTGGAAAATTTCGATGTCTCCAAATTCACTCCAAAGTGTCTGATTCGATGGATACACGTGAGACAACATCGCCAGAGGTGTACAGAAGTCTTAGGTAGGTCATATTGCGCCGCTATGGCAGTTGGAAGAAGAACGAGGAAAAACCTCAAATTTATACGATTTTTTGTGGAAAATTTGGATGTCTCCAAATTCACTCCAAAGTGTCTGATTCGATGGATACACGTGAGACAACATCGCCAGAGGTGTACAGAAGTCTTAGGTAGGTCATATTGCGCCGCTATGGCAGTTGAAAGAAGAACGAGGAAAAACCTCAAATTTGACCATGCTATACGATTTTTTGTGGAAAATTTCGTTGTCTCCAAATTCACTCCAGTGTGTCTGATTCGATGGATACACGTGAGAAAACATCGCCAGAGGTGTAGAGAAGTCTTAGGTAGGTCATATTGCGCCGCTATGGCAGTTGGAAGAAGAACGAGGAAAAACCTCAAATTTGACCATGCCGGCTATACGATTTTTAGTGGAAAATTTCGTTGTCTCCAAATTCACTCCAGTGTGTCTGATTCGATGGATACACGTGAGAAAACATCGCCAGAGGTGTACAGAACTCTTAGGTAGGTCATATTGCGCCGCTATGGCAGTTGGAAGAAGAACGAGGAAAAACCTCAAATTTGACCATGCCGGCTATACGATTTTTAGTGGAAAATTTCGATGTCTCCAAATTCACTCCAAAGTGTCTGATTCGATGGATACACGTGAGACAACATCGCCAGAGGTGTACAGAAGTCTTAGGTAGGTCATATTGCGCCGCTATGGTAGTTGGAAGAAGAACGAGGAAAAACCTCAAATTTGACCATGCCGGCTATACGATTTTTTGTGGAAAATTTCGTTGTCTCCAAATTCACTCCAGTGTGTCTGATTCGATGGATACACGTGAGAAAACATCGCCAGAGGTGTACAGAAGTCTTAGGTAGGTCATATTGCGCCGCTATGGCAGTTGGAAGAAGAACGAGGAAAAACCTCAAATTTGACCATGCCGGCTATACGATTTTTAGTGGAAAATTTCGATGTCTCCAAATTCACTCCAAAGTGTCTGATTCGATGGATACACGTGAGAAAACATCGCCAGAGGTGTACAGAAGTCTTAGGTAGGTCATATTGCGCCGCTATGGCAGTTGGAAGAAGAACGAGGAAAAACCTCAAATTTGACCATGCCGGCTATACGATTTATTGTGGAAAATTTGGATGTCTCCAATTTCACTCCAAAGTATCTGATTCGATGGATACACGTGAGACAACATCGCCAGAGGTGTACAGAAGTCTTAGGTAGGTCATATTGCGCCGCTATGGCAGTTGAAAGAAGAACGAGGAAAAACCTCAAATTTGACCATGCCGGCTATATGATTTTTAATGGAAAATTTGGATGTCTCCAAATTCACTCCAAGTATCTGATTCGATGGATACACGTGAGACAACATCGCCAGAGGTGTAGGTCATATTGGGCCGCTATGGCAGTTGGAAGAAGAACGAGGAAAAACCTCAAATTTGACCATGCCGGCTATACGATTTTTGTGGAAAATTTCGATGTCTTAAAATTCACTCCAAAGTGTCTGATTCGATGGATACACGTGAGACAACATCGCCAGAGGTGTACAGAAGTCTTAGGTAGGTCATATTGCGCCGCTATGGCAGTTGAAAGAAGAACGAGGAAAAACCTCAAATTTGACCATGCCGGCTATATGATTTTTAGTGGAAAATTTGGATGTCTCCAAATTCACTCCAAAGTATCTGATTCGATGGATACACGTGAGACAACATCGCCAGAGGTGTAGGTCATATTGGGCCGCTATGGCAGTTGGAAGAAGAACGAGGAAAAACCTCAAATTTGACCATGCCGGCTATACGATTTTTTGTGGAAAATTTGGATGTCTCCAAATTCACTCCAAAGTGTCTGATTCGATGGATACACGTGAGACAACATCGCCAGAGGTGTACAGAAGTCTTAGGTAGGTCATATTGCGCCGCTATGGCAGTTGAAAGAAGAACGAGGAAAAACCTCAAATTTGACCATGCCGGCTATACGATTTTTTGTGGAAAATTTGGATGTCTCCAAATTCACTCCAAAGTGTCTGATTCGATGGATACACGTGAGACAACATCGCCAGAGGTGTACAGAAGTCTTAGGTAGGTCATATTGCGCCGCTATGGCAGTTGAAAGAAGAACGAGGAAAAACCTCAAATTTGACCATGCCGGTATACGATTTTTTGTGGAAAATTTCGTTGTCTCCAAATTCACTCCAGTGTGTCTGATTCGATGGATACACGTGAGAAAACATCGCCAGAGGTGTACAGAAGTCTTAGGTAGGTCATATTGCGCCGCTATGGCAGTTGGAAGAAGAACGAGGAAAAACCTCAAATTTATACGATTTTTTGTGGAAAATTTGGATGTCTCCAAATTCACTCCAAAGTGTCTGATTCGATGGATACACGTGAGACAACATCGCCAGAGGTGTACAGAAGTCTTAGGTAGGTCATATTGCGCCGCTATGGCAGTTGAAAGAAGAACGAGGAAAAACCTCAAATTTGACCATGCTGTACGATTTTTTGTGGAAAATTTCGTTGTCTCCAAATTCACTCCAGTGTGTCTGATTCGATGGATACACGTGAGAAAACATCGCCAGAGGTGTAGAGAAGTCTTAGGTAGGTCATATTGCGCCGCTATGGCAGTTGGAAGAAGAACGAGGAAGAACCTCAAATTTGACCATGCCGGCTATACGATTTTTTGTGGAAAATTTCGTTGTCTCCAAATTCACTCCAGTGTGTCTGATTCGATGGATACACGTGAGAAAACATCGCCAGAGGTGTACAGAAGTCTTAGGTAGGTCATATTGCGCCGCTATGGCAGTTGGAAGAAGAACGAGGAAAAACCTCAAATTTGACCATGCCGGCTATACGATTTTTAGTGGAAAATTTCGTTGTCTCCAAATTCACTCCAGTGTGTCTGATTCGATGGATACACGTGAGAAAACATCGCCAGAGGTGTACAGAAGTCTTAGGTAGGTCATATTGCGCCGCTATGGCAGTTGGAAGAAGAACGAGGAAAAACCTCAAATTTGACCATGCCGGCTATACGATTTTTAGTGGAAAATTTCGATGTCTCCAAATTCACTCCAAAGTGTCTGATTCGATGGATACACGTGAGACAACATCGCCAGAGGTGTACAGAAGTCTTAGGTAGGTCATATTGCGCCGCTATGGCAGTTGGAAGAAGAACGAGGAAAAACCTCAAATTTGACCATGCCGGCTATACGATTTTTTGTGGAAAATTTCGTTGTCTCCAAATTCACTCCAGTGTGTCTGATTCGATGGATACACGTGAGAAAACATCGCCAGAGGTGTACAGAAGTCTTAGGTAGGTCATATTGCGCCGCTATGGCAGTTGGAAGAAGAACGAGGAAAAACCTCAAATTTGACCATGCCGGCTATACGATTTTTAGTGGAAAATTTCGATGTCTCCAAATTCACTCCAAAGTGTCTGATTCGATGGATACACGTGAGACAACATCGCCAGAGGTGTACAGAAGTCTTAGGTAGTTCATATTGCGCCGCTATGGCAGTTGAAAGAAGAACGAGGAAAAACCTCAAATTTGACCATGCCGGCTATACGATTTGTAGTGGAAAATTTCGATGTCTCCAAATTCACTCCAAAGTGTCTGATTCGATGGATACACGTGAGAAAACATCGCCAGAGGTGTACAGAAGTCTTAGGTAGGTCATATTGCGCCGCTATGGCAGTTTTAAGAAGAACGAGGAAAAACCTCAAATTTGACCATGCCGGCTATATGATTTTTAGTGGAAAATTTGGATGTCTCCAAATTCACTCCAAAGTGTCTGATTCGATGGATACACGTGAGACAACATCGCCAGAGGTGTACAGAAGTCTTAGGTAGCTCATATTGCGCCGCTATGGCGGTTGGAAGAAGAACGAGGAAAAACCTCAAATTTATACGATTTTTTGTGGAAAATTTGGATGTCTCCAAATTCACTCCAAAGTGTCTGATTCGATGGATACACGTGAGACAACATCGCCAGAGGTGTACAGAAGTCTTAGGTAGGTCATATTGCGCCGCTATGGCAGTTGAAAGAAGAACGAGGAAAAACCTCAAATTTGACCATGCCGGCTATACGATTTTTTGTGGAAAATTTCGTTGTCTCCAAATTCACTCCAGTGTGTCTGATTCGATGGATACACGTGAGAAAACATCGCCAGAGGTGTACAGAAGTCTTAGGTAGGTCATATTGCGCCGCTATGGCAGTTGAAAGAAGAACGAGGAAAAACCTCAAATTTGACCATGCCGGTATACGATTTTTTGTGGAAAATTTCGTTGTCTCCAAATTCACTCCAGTGTGTCTGATTCGATGGATACACGTGAGAAAACATCGCCAGAGGTGTACAGAAGTCTTAGGTAGGTCATATTGCGCCGCTATGGCAGTTGAAAGAAGAACGAAGAAAAACCTCAAATTTGACCATGCCGGCTATACGATTTTTTGTGGAAAATTTCGATGTCTCCAAATTCACTCCAAAGTGTCTGATTCGATGGATACACGTGAGACAACATCGCCAGAGGTGTACAGAAGTCTTAGGTAGGTCATATTGCGCCGCTATGGCAGTTGGAAGAAGAACGAGGAAAAACCTCAAATTTATACGATTTTTTGTGGAAAATTTGGATGTCTCCAAATTCACTCCAAAGTGTCTGATTCGATGGATACACGTGAGACAACATCGCCAGAGGTGTACAGAAGTCTTAGGTAGGTCATATTGCGCCGCTATGGCAGTTGAAAGAAGAACGAGGAAAAACCTCAAATTTGACCATGCTATACGATTTTTTGTGGAAAATTTCGTTGTCTCCAAATTCACTCCAGTGTGTCTGATTCGATGGATACACGTGAGAAAACATCGCCAGAGGTGTAGAGAAGTCTTAGGTAGGTCATATTGCGCCGCTATAGCAGTTGGAAGAAGAACGAGGAAGAACCTCAAATTTGACCATGCCGGCTATACGATTTTTTGTGGAAAATTTCGATGTCTCCAAATTCACTCCAAAGTGTCTGATTCGATGGATACACGTGAGAAAACATCGCCAGAGGTGTACAGAAGTCTTAGGTAGGTCATATTGCGCCGCTATGGCAGTTGGAAGAAGAACGAGGAAAAACCTCAAATTTGACCATGCCGGCTATACGATTTTTAGTGGAAAATTTCGTTGTCTCCAAATTCACTCCAGTGTGTCTGATTCGATGGATACACGTGAGAAAACATCGCCAGAGGTGTACAGAACTCTTAGGTAGGTCATATTGCGCCGCTATGGCAGTTGGAAGAAGAACGAGGAAAAACCTCAAATTTGACCATGCCGGCTATACGATTTTTAGTGGAAAATTTCGATGTCTCCAAATTCACTCCAAAGTGTCTGATTCGATGGATACACGTGAGAAAACATCGCCAGAGGTGTACAGAAGTCTTAGGTAGGTCATATTGCGCCGCTATGGCAGTTGGAAGAAGAACGAGGAAAAACCTCAAATTTGACCATGCCGGCTATACGATTTTTAGTGGAAAATTTCGATGTCTCCAAATTCACTCCAAAGTGTCTGATTCGATGGATACACGTGAGAAAACATCGCCAGAGGTGTACAGAAGTCTTAGGTAGGTCATATTGCGCCGCTATGGCAGTTGGAAGAAGAACGAGGAAAAACCTCAAATTTGACCATGCCGGCTATACGATTTATTGTGGAAAATTTGGATGTCTCCAATTTCACTCCAAAGTATCTGATTCGATGGATACACGTGAGACAACATCGCCAGAGGTGTACAGAAGTCTTAGGTAGGTCATATTGCGCCGCTATGGCAGTTGAAAGAAGAACGAGGAAAAACCTCAAATTTGACCATGCCGGCTATACGATTTTTGTGGAAAATTTCGATGTCTTAAAATTCACTCCAAAGTGTCTGATTCGATGGATACACGTGAGACAACATCGCCAGAGGTGTACAGAAGTCTTAGGTAGGTCATATTGCGCCGCTATGGCAGTTGAAAGAAGAACGAGGAAAAACCTCAAATTTGACCATGCCGGCTATATGATTTTTAATGGAAAATTTGGATGTCTCCAAATTCACTCCAAGTATCTGATTCGATGGATACACGTGAGACAACATCGCCAGAGGTGTAGGTCATATTGGGCCGCTATGGCAGTTGGAAGAAGAACGAGGAAAAACCTCAAATTTGACCATGCCGGCTATACGATTTTTGTGGAAAATTTCGATGTCTTAAAATTCACTCCAAAGTGTCTGATTCGATGGATACACGTGAGACAACATCGCCAGAGGTGTACAGAAGTCTTAGGTAGGTCATATTGCGCCGCTATGGCAGTTGAAAGAAGAACGAGGAAAAACCTCAAATTTGACCATGCCGGCTATATGATTTTTAGTGGAAAATTTGGATGTCTCCAAATTCACTCCAAAGTATCTGATTCGATGGATACACGTGAGACAACATCGCCAGAGGTGTAGGTCATATTGGGCCGCTATGGCAGTTGGAAGAAGAACGAGGAAAAACCTCAAATTTGACCATGCCGGCTATACGATTTTTTGTGGAAAATTTGGATGTCTCCAAATTCACTCCAAAGTGTCTGATTCGATGGATACACGTGAGACAACATCGCCAGAGGTGTACAGAAGTCTTAGGTAGGTCATATTGCGCCGCTATGGCAGTTGAAAGAAGAACGAGGAAAAACCTCAAATTTGACCATGCCGGCTATACGATTTTTTGTGGAAAATTTGGATGTCTCCAAATTCACTCCAAAGTGTCTGATTCGATGGATACACGTGAGACAACATCGCCAGAGGTGTACAGAAGTCTTAGGTAGGTCATATTGCGCCGCTATGGCAGTTGAAAGAAGAACGAGGAAAAACGTCAAATTTGACCATGCCGGCTATATGATTTTTAGTGGAAAATTTCGATGTCTCCAAATTCACTCCAAAGTGTCTGATTCGATGGATACACGTGAGAAAACATCGCCAGAGGTGTACAGAAGTCTTAGGTAGGTCATATTGCGCCGCTATGGCAGTTGGAAGAAGAACGAGGAAAAACCTCAAATTTTACCATGCCGGCTATACGATTTTTTGTGGAAAATTTGGATGTCTCCAAATTCACTCCAGTGTGTCTGATTCGATGGATACACGTGAGAAAACATCGCCAGAGGTGTACAGAAGTCTTATGTAGGTCATATTGCGCCGCTATGGCAGTTGGAAGAAGAACGAGGAAAAACCTCAAATTTGACCATGCCGGCTATACGAATTTTTGTGGAAAATTTGGATGTCTCCAAATTCACTCCAAAGTGTCTGATTCGATGGATACACGTGAGACAACATCGCCAGAGGTGTACAGAAGTCTTAGGTAGGTCATATTGCGCCGCTATGGCAGTTGGAAGAAGAACGAGGAAAAACCTCAAATTTGACCATGCCGGCTATACGATTTATTGTGGAAAATTTGGATGTCTCCAAATTCACTCCAAAGTATCTGATTCGATGGATACACGTGAGACAACATCGCCAGAGGTGTAGGTCATATTGGGCCGCTATGGCAGTTGGAAGAAGAACGAGGAAAAACCTCAAATTTGACCATGCCGGCTATACGATTTTTGTGGAAAATTTCGATGTCTTAAAATTCACTCCAAAGTGTCTGATTCGATGGATACACGCGAGACAACATCGCCAGAGGTGTACAGAAGTCTTAGGTAGGTCATATTGCGCCGCTATGGCAGTTGAAAGAAGAACGAGGAAAAACCTCAAATTTGACCATGCCGGCTATACGATTTTTTGTGGAAAATTTGGATGTCTCCAAATTCACTCCAGTGTGTCTGATTCGATGGATACACGTGAGACAACATCGCCAGAGGTGTACAGAAGTCTTATGTAGGTCATATTGCGCCGCTATGGCAGTTGGAAGAAGAACGAGGAAAAACCTCAAATTTGACCATGCCGGCTATACGAATTTTTGTGGAAAATTTGGATGTCTCCAAATTCACTCCAAAGTGTCTGATTCGATGGATACACGTGAGACAACATCGCCAGAGGTGTACAGAAGTCTTAGGTAGGTCATATTGCGCCGCTATGGCAGTTGGAAGAAGAACGAGGAAAAACCTCAAATTTGACCTTGCCGGCTATACGATTTTTTGTGGAAAATTTGGATGTCTCCAAATTCACTCCAAAGTGTCTGATTCGATGGATACACGTGAGACAACATCGCCAGAGGTGTACAGAAGTCTTAGGTAGGTCATATTGCGCCACTATGGCAGTTGGAAGAAGAACGAGGAAAAACCTAAAATTTGATCATGCCGGCTATACGATTTTTTGTGGAAAATTTCGATGTCTCCAAATTCACTCCAAAGTGTCTGATTCGATGGATACACGTGAGACAACATCGCCAGAGGTGTACAGAAGTCTTAGGTAGGTCATATAGCGCCGCTATGGCAGTTGAAAGAAGAACGAGGAAAAACGTCAAATTTGACCATGCCGGCTATATGATTTTTAGTGGAAAATTTCGATGTCTCCAAATTCACTCCAAAGTGTCTGATTCGATGGATACACGTGAGAAAACATCGCCAGAGGTGTACAGAAGTCTTAGGTAGGTCATATTGGGCCGCTATGGCAGTTGGAAGAAGAACGAGGAAAAACCTCAAATTTGACCATGCCGGCTATACGATTTTTAGTGGAAAATTTCGATGTCTCCAAATTCACTCCAAAGTGTCTGATTCGATGGATACACGTGAGACAACATCGCCAGAGGTGTACAGAAGTCTTAGGTAGGTCATATAGCGCCGCTATGGCAGTTGAAAGAAGAACGAGGAAAAACGTCAAATTTGACCATGCCGGCTATATGATTTTTAGTGGAAAATTTCGATGTCTCCAAATTCACTCCAAAGTGTCTGATTCGATGGATACACGTGAGACAACATCGCCAGAGGTGTACAGAAGTCTTAGGTAGGTCATATTGCGCCGCTATGGCAGTTGGAAGAAGAACGAGGAAAAACCTCAAATTTGACCATGCCGGCTATACGATTTATTGTGGAAAATTTGGATGTCTCCAATTTCACTCCAAAGTATCTGATTCGATGGATACACGTGAGACAACATCGCCAGAGGTGTACAGAAGTCTTAGGTAGGTCATATTGCGCCGCTATGGCAGTTGAAAGAAGAACGAGGAAAAACCTCAAATTTGACCATGCCGGCTATATGATTTTTAGTGGAAAATTTGGATGTCTCCAAATTCACTCCAAAGTATCTGATTCGATGGATACACGTGAGACAACATCGCCAGAGGTGTAGGTCATATTGGGCCGCTATGGCAGTTGGAAGAAGAACGAGGAAAAACCTCAAATTTGACCATGCCGGCTATACGATTTTTGTGGAAAATTTCGATGTCTTAAAATTCACTCCAAAGTGTCTGATTCGATGGATACACGCGAGACAACATCGCCAGAGGTGTACAGAAGTCTTAGGTAGGTCATATTGCGCCGCTATGGCAGTTGAAAGAAGAACGAGGAAAAACCTCAAATTTGACCATGCCGGCTATACGATTTTTTGTGGAAAATTTGGATGTCTCCAAATTCACTCCAGTGTGTCTGATTCGATGGATACACGTGAGACAACATCGCCAGAGGTGTACAGAAGTCTTATGTAGGTCATATTGCGCCGCTATGGCAGTTGGAAGAAGAACGAGGAAAAACCTCAAATTTGACCATGCCGGCTATACGAATTTTTGTGGAAAATTTGGATGTCTCCAAATTCACTCCAAAGTGTCTGATTCGATGGATACACGTGAGACAACATCGCCAGAGGTGTACAGAAGTCTTAGGTAGGTCATATTGCGCCGCTATGGCAGTTGAAAGAAGAACGAGGAAAAACGTCAAATTTGACCATGCCGGCATACGATTTTTTGTGGAAAATTTGGATGTCTACAAATTCACTCCAGTGTGTCTGATTCGATGGATACACGTGAGAAAACATCGCCAGAGGTGTACAGAAGTCTTAGGTAGGTCATATTGCGCCGCTATGGCAGTTGGAAGAAGAACGAGGAAAAACCTCAAATTTTACCATGCCGGCTTACGATTTTTTGTGGAAAATTTCGATGTCTCCAAATTCACTCCAAAGTGTCTGATTCGATGGATACACGTGAGACAACATCGCCAGAGGTGTACAGAAGTCTTAGGTAGGTCATATTGCGCCGCTATGGCAGTTGAAAGAAGAACGAGGAAAAACGTCAAATTTGACCATGCCGGCATACGATTTTTTGTGGAAAATTTGGATGTCTACAAATTCACTCCAGTGTGTCTGATTCGATGGATACACGTGAGAAAACATCGCCAGAGGTGTACAGAAGTCTTAGGTAGGTCATATTGCGCCGCTATGGCAGTTGGAAGAAGAACGAGGAAAAACCTCAAATTTTACCATGCCGGCTTACGATTTTTTGTGGAAAATTTCGATGTCTCCAAATTCACTCCAAAGTGTCTGATTCGATGGATACACGTGAGACAACATCACCAGAGGTGTACAGAAGCCTTAGGTAGGTCATATTGCGCCGCTATGGCAGTTGAAAGAAGAACGAGGAAAAACCTCAAATTTGACCATGCCGGCATACGATTTTTTGTGGAAAATTTCGATGTCTTAAAATTCACTCCAAAGTGTCTGATTCGATGGATACACGTGAGACAACATCGCCAGAGGTGTACAGAAGTCTTAGGTAGGTCATATTGCGCCGCTATGGCAGTTGAAAGAAGAACGAGGAAAAACCTCAAATTTGACCATGCCGGCTATATGATTTTTAGTGGAAAATTTGGATGTCTCCAAATTCACTCCAAAGTATCTGATTCGATGGATACACGTGAGACAACATCGCCAGAGGTGTAGGTCATATTGGGCCGCTATGGCAGTTGGAAGAAGAACGAGGAAAAACCTCAAATTTGACCATGCCGGCTATACGATTTTTGTGGAAAATTTCGATGTCTTAAAATTCACTCCAAAGTGTCTGATTCGATGGATACACGCGAGACAACATCGCCAGAGGTGTACAGAAGTCTTAGGTAGGTCATATTGCGCCGCTATGGCAGTTGAAAGAAGAACGAGGAAAAACCTCAAATTTGACCATGCCGGCTATACGATTTTTTGTGGAAAATTTGGATGTCTCCAAATTCACTCCAGTGTGTCTGATTCGATGGATACACGTGAGACAACATCGCCAGAGGTGTACAGAAGTCTTAGGTAGGTCATATTGCGCCGCTATGGCAGTTGGAAGAAGAACGAGGAAAAACCTCAAATTTGACCATGCCGGCTATACGAATTTTTGTGGAAAATTTGGATGTCTCCAAATTCACTCCAAAGTGTCTGATTCGATGGATACACGTGAGACAACATCGCCAGAGGTGTACAGAAGTCTTAGGTAGGTCATATTGCGCCGCTATGGCAGTTGAAAGAAGAACGAGGAAAAACGTCAAATTTGACCATGCCGGCATACGATTTTTTGTGGAAAATTTGGATGTCTACAAATTCACTCCAGTGTGTCTGATTCGATGGATACACGTGAGAAAACATCGCCAGAGGTGTACAGAAGTCTTAGGTAGGTCATATTGCGCCGCTATGGCAGTTGGAAGAAGAACGAGGAAAAACCTCAAATTTTACCATGCCGGCTTACGATTTTTTGTGGAAAATTTCGATGTCTCCAAATTCACTCCAAAGTGTCTGATTCGATGGATACACGTGAGACAACATCGCCAGAGGTGTACAGAAGTCTTAGGTAGGTCATATTGCGCCGCTATGGCAGTTGAAAGAAGAACGAGGAAAAACGTCAAATTTGACCATGCCGGCATACGATTTTTTGTGGAAAATTTGGATGTCTCCAAATTCACTCCAGTGTGTCTGATTCGATGGATACACGTGAGAAAACATCGCCAGAGGTGTACAGAAGTCTTAGGTAGGTCATATTGCGCCGCTATGGCAGTTGGAAGAAGAACGAGGAAAAACCTCAAATTTTACCATGCCGGCTTACGATTTTTTGTGGAAAATTTCGATGTCTCCAAATTCACTCCAAAGTGTCTGATTCGATGGATACACGTGAGACAACATCGCCAGAGGTGTACAGAAGCCTTAGGTAGGTCATATTGCGCCGCTATGGCAGTTGAAAGAAGAACGAGGAAAAACCTCAAATTTGACCATGCCGGCATACGATTTTTTGTGGAAAATTTCGATGTCTTAAAATTCACTCCAAAGTGTCTGATTCGATGGATACACGTGAGACAACATCGCCAGAGGTGTACAGAAGTCTTAGGTAGGTCATATTGCGCCGCTATGGCAGTTGGAAGAAGAACGAGGAAAAACCTCAAATTTGACCATGCCGGCTATACGATTTTTTGTGGAAAATTTGGATGTCTCCAAATTCACTCCAAAGTGTCTGATTCGATGGATACACGTGAGACAACATCGCCAGAGGTGTACAGAAGTCTTAGGTAGGTCATATTGCGCCGCTATGGCAGTTGGAAGAAGAACGAGGAAAAACCTCAAATTTGACCATGCCGGCTATACGATTTTTTGTTGAAAATTTCGATGTCTAAAAATTCACTCCAGTGTGTCTGATTCGATGGATACACGTGAGACAACATCGCCAGAGGTGTACAGAAGTCGTAGGTAGGTCATATTGGGCCACTATGGCAGTTGGAAGAAGAACGAGGAAAAACCTCAAATTTGACCATGCCGGCTATACGATTTTTAGTGGAAAATTTCGATGTCTCCAAATTCACTCCAGTGTGTCCGATTCGATGGATACACGTGAGACAACATCGCCAGAGGTGTTCAGAAGTCGTAGGTAGGTCACATTGGGCTATTATGGCAGTTGGAAGAAGAACGAGGAAAAACCTCAAATTTGACCATGCCGGCTATACGATTTTTTGTTGAAAATTTCGATGTCTAAAAATTCACTCCAGTGTGTCTGATTCGATGGATACACGTGAGACAACATCGCCAGAGGTGTACAGAAGTCGTAGGTAGGTCATATTGCGCCACTATGGCAGTTGGAAGAAGAACGAGGAAAAACCTCAAATTTGACCATGCCGGCTATACGATTTTTTGTTGAAAATTTCGATGTCTAAAAATTCACTCCAGTGTGTCTGATTCGATGGATACACGTGAGACAACATCGCCAGAGGTGTACAGAAGTCGTAGGTAGGTCACATTGGGCCATTATGGCAGTTGGAAGAAGAACGAGGAAAAACCTCAAATTTGACCATGCCGGCTATACGATTTTTTGTTGAAAATTTCGATGTCTAAAAATTCACTCCAGTGTGTCTGATTCGATGGATACACGTGAGACAACATCGCCAGAGGTGTACAGAAGTCGTAGGTAGGTCATATTGCGCCACTATGGCAGTTGGAAGAAGAACGAGGAAAAACCTCAAATTTGACCATGCCGGCTATACGATTTTTTGTTGAAAATTTCGATATCTAAAAATTCACTCCAGTGTGTCTGATTCGATGGATACACGTGAGACAACATCGCCAGAGGTGTACAGAAGTCGTAGGTAGGTCATATTGGGCCACTATGGCAGTTGGAAGAAGAACGAGGAAAAACCTCAAATTTGACCATGCCGGCTATACGATTTTTAGTGGAAAATTTCGATGTCTCCAAATTCACTCCAGTGTGTCCGATTCGATGGATACACGTGAGACAACATCGCCAGAGGTGTACAGAACTCGTAGGTAGGTCATATTGGGCCACTATGGCAGTTGGAAGAAGAACGAGGAAAAACCTCAAATTTGACCATGCCGGCTATACGATTTTTAGTTGAAAATTTCGATGTCTCCAAATTCACTCCAGTGTGTCTGATTCGATGGATACACGTGAGACAACATCGCCAGAGGTGTACAGAAGTCGTAGGTAGGTCACATTGGGCCATTATGGCAGTTGGAAGAAGAACGAGGAAAAACCTCAAATTTGACCATGCCGGCTATACGATTTTTAGTTGAAAATTTCGATGTCTCCAAATTCACTCCAGTGTGTCTGATTCGATGGATACACGTGAGACAACATCGCCAGAGGTGTACAGAAGTCGTAGGTAGGTCACATTGGGCCATTATGGTAGTTGGAAGAAGAACGAGGAAAAACCTCAAATTTGACCATGCCGGCTATACGATTTTTAGTTGAAAATGTCTGATTCGATGGATACACGTGAGACAACATCGCCAGAGGTGTACAGAAGTCGTAGGTAGGTCACATTCGGCCATTATGGCAGTTGGAAGAAGAACGAGGAAAAACCTCAAATTTGACCATGCCGGCTATACGATTTTTAGTGGAAAATTTCGATGTCTCCAAATTCACTCCAGTGTGTCTGATTCGATGGATACACGTGAGACAACATCGCCAGAGGTGTACAGAAGTCGTAGGTAGGTCATATTGCGCCACTATGGCAGTTGGAAGAAGAACGAGGAAAAACCTCAAATTTGACCATGCCGGCTATACGATTTTTAGTGGAAAATTTCGATGTCTCCAAATTCACTCCAGTGTGTCCGATTCGATGGATACACGTGAGACAACATCGCCAGAGGTGTACAGAACTCGTAGGTAGGTCATATTGGGCCACTATGGCAGTTGGAAGAAGAACGAGGAAAAACCTCAAATTTGACCATGCCGGCTATACGATTTTTAGTTGAAAATTTCGATGTCTCCAAATTCACTCCAGTGTGTCTGATTCGATGGATACACGTGAGACAACATCGCCAGAGGTGTACAGAAGTCGTAGGTAGGTCACATTGGGCCATTATGGCAGTTGGAAGAAGAACGAGGAAAAACCTCAAATTTGACCATGCCGGCTATACGATTTTTAGTTGAAAATTTCGATGTCTCCAAATTCACTCCAGTGTGTCTGATTCGATGGATACACGTGAGACAACATCGCCAGAGGTGTACAGAAGTCGTAGGTAGGTCACATTGGGCCATTATGGTAGTTGGAAGAAGAACGAGGAAAAACCTCAAATTTGACCATGCCGGCTATACGATTTTTAGTTGAAAATGTCTGATTCGATGGATACACGTGAGACAACATCGCCAGAGGTGTACAGAAGTCGTAGGTAGGTCATATTGGGCCACTATGGCAGTTGGAAGAAGAACGAGGAAAAACTTCAAATTTGACCATGCCGGCTATACGATTTTTAGTTGAAAATTTTTATGTCTCCAAATTCACTCCAGTGTGTCTGATTCGATGGATACACGTGAGACAACATCGCCAGAGGTGTACAGAAGTCGTAGGTAGGTCATATTGCGCCACTATGGCAGTTGGAAGAAGAACGAGGAAAAACCTCAAATTTGACTATGCCGGCTATACGATTTTTAGTTGAAAATGTCTGATTCGATGGATACACGTGAGACAACATCGCCAGAGGTGTACAGAAGTCGTAGGTAGGTCACATTGGGCCATTATGGCAGTTGGAAGAAGAACGAGGAAAAACCTCAAATTTGACCATGCCGGCTATACGATTTTTTGTTGAAAATTTCGATGTCTAAAAATTCACTCCAGTGTGTCTGATTCGATGGATACACGTGAGACAACATCGCCAGAGGTGTACAGAAGTCGTAGGTAGGTCATATTGGGCCACTATGGCAGTTGGAAGAAGAACGAGGAAAAACCTCAAATTTGACCATGCCGGCTATACGATTTTTAGTTGAAAATTTCGATGTCTCCAAATTCACTCCAGTGTGTCTGATTCGATGGATACACGTGAGACAACATCGCCAGAGGTGTACAGAAGTCGTAGGTAGGTCACATTGGGCCATTATGGTAGTTGGAAGAAGAACGAGGAAAAACCTCAAATTTGACCATGCCGGCTATACGATTTTTAGTTGAAAATGTCTGATTCGATGGATACACGTGAGACAACATCGCCAGAGGTGTACAGAAGTCGTAGGTAGGTCACATTGGGCCATTATGGCAGTTGGAAGAAGAACGAGGAAAAACCTCAAATTTGACCATGCCGGCTATACGATTTTTAGTGGAAAATTTCGATGTCTCCAAATTCACTCCAGTGTGTCTGATTCGATGGATACACGTGAGACAACATCGCCAGAGGTGTACAGAAGTCGTAGGTAGGTCATATTGCGCCACTATGGCAGTTGGAAGAAGAACGAGGAAAAACCTCAAATTTGAGCATGCCGGCTATACGATTTTTAGTGGAAAATTTCGATGTCTCCAAATTCACTCCAGTGTGTCTGATTCGATGGATACACGTGAGACAACATCGCCAGAGGTGTACAGAAGTCGTAGGTAGGTCATATTGCGCCACTATGGCAGTTGGAAGAAGAACGAGGAAAAACCTCAAATTTGACCATGCCGGCTATACGATTTTTAGTTGAAAATTTTTATGTCTCCAAATTCACTCCAGTGTGTCTGATTCGATGGATACACGTGAGACAACATCGCCAGAGGTGTACAGAAGTCGTAGGTAGGTCATATTGCGCCACTATGGCAGTTGGAAGAAGAACGAGGAAAAACCTCAAATTTGACTATGCCGGCTATACGATTTTTAGTTGAAAATGTCTGATTCGATGGATACACGTGAGACAACATCGCCAGAGGTGTACAGAAGTCGTAGGTAGGTCACATTGGGCCATTATGGCAGTTGGAAGAAGAACGAGGAAAAACCTCAAATTTGACCATGCCGGCTATACGATTTTTTGTTGAAAATTTCGATGTCTAAAAATTCACTCCAGTGTGTCTGATTCGATGGATACACGTGAGACAACATCGCCAGAGGTGTACAGAAGTCGTAGGTAGGTCATATTGGGCCACTATGGCAGTTGGAAGAAGAACGAGGAAAAACCTCAAATTTGACCATGCCGGCTATACGATTTTTAGTGGAAAATTTCGATGTCTCCAAATTCACTCCAGTGTGTCCGATTCGATGGATACACGTGAGACAACATCGCCAGAGGTGTACAGAACTCGTAGGTAGGTCATATTGGGCCACTATGGCAGTTGGAAGAAGAACGAGGAAAAACCTCAAATTTGACCATGCCGGCTATACGATTTTTAGTTGAAAATTTCGATGTCTCCAAATTCACTCCAGTGTGTCTGATTCGATGGATACACGTGAGACAACATCGCCAGAGGTGTACAGAAGTCGTAGGTAGGTCACATTGGGCCATTATGGCAGTTGGAAGAAGAACGAGGAAAAACCTCAAATTTGACCATGCCGGCTATACGATTTTTAGTTGAAAATTTCGATGTCTCCAAATTCACTCCAGTGTGTCTGATTCGATGGATACACGTGAGACAACATCGCCAGAGGTGTACAGAAGTCGTAGGTAGGTCACATTGGGCCATTATGGTAGTTGGAAGAAGAACGAGGAAAAACCTCAAATTTGACCATGCCGGCTATACGATTTTTAGTTGAAAATGTCTGATTCGATGGATACACGTGAGACAACATCGCCAGAGGTGTACAGAAGTCGTAGGTAGGTCACATTGGGCCATTATGGCAGTTGGAAGAAGAACGAGGAAAAACCTCAAATTTGACCATGCCGGCTATACGATTTTTAGTGGAAAATTTCGATGTCTCCAAATTCACTCCAGTGTGTCTGATTCGATGGATACACGTGAGACAACATCGCCAGAGGTGTACAGAAGTCGTAGGTAGGTCATATTGCGCCACTATGGCAGTTGGAAGAAGAACGAGGAAAAACCTCAAATTTGACCATGCCGGCTATACGATTTTTTGTTTTGAAAATTTCGATGTCTCCAAATTCACTCCAGTGTGTCTGATTCGATGGATACACGTGAGACAACATCGCCAGAGGTGTACAGAAGTCGTAGGTAGGTCATATTGGGCCACTATGGCAGTTGGAAGAAGAACGAGGAAAAACCTCAAATTTGACCATGCCGGCTATACGATTTTTAGTGGAAAATTTCGATGTCTCCAAATTCACTCCAGTGTGTCTGATTCGATGGATACACGTGAGACAACATCGCCAGAGGTGTACAGAAGTCGTAGGTAGGTCATATTGGGCCACTATGGCAGTTGGAAGAAGAACGAGGAAAAACCTCAAATTTGACCATGCCGGCTATACGATTTTTAGTGGAAAATTTCGATGTCTCCAAATTCACTCCAGTGTGTCTGATTCGATGGATACACGTGAGACAACATCGCCAGAGGTGTACAGAAGTCGTAGGTAGGTCATATTGGGCCACTATGGCAGTTGGAAGAAGAACGAGGAAAAACCTCAAATTTGACCATGCCGGCTATACGATTTTTAGTTGAAAATTTCGATGTCTCCAAATTCACTCCAGTGTGTCTGATTCGATGGATACACGTGAGACAACATCGCCAGAGGTGTACAGAAGTCGTAGGTAGGTCATATTGCGCCACTATGGCAGTTGGAAGAAGAACGAGGAAAAACCTCAAATTTGACCATGCCGGCCATACGATTTTTAGTGGAAAATTTCGATGTCTCCAAATTCACTCCAGTGTGTCTGATTCGATGGATACACGTGAGACAACATCGCCAGAGGTGTACAGAAGTCGTAGGTAGGTCATATTGGGCCACTATGGCAGTTGGAAGAAGAACGAGGAAAAACCTCAAATTTGACCATGCCGGCTATACGATTTTTAGGGGAAAATTTCGATGTCTCCAAATTCACTCCAGTGTGTCTGATTCGATGGATACACGTGAGACAACATCGCCAGAGGTGTACAGAAGTCGTAGGTAGGTCATATTGCGCCACTATGGCAGTTGGAAGAAGAACGAGGAAAAACCTCAAATTTGACCATGCCGGCTATACGATTTTTTGTTGAAAATTTCGATATCTAAAAATTCACTCCAGTGTGTCTGATTCGATGGATACACGTGAGACAACATCGCCAGAGGTGTACAGAAGTCGTAGGTAGGTCATATTGGGCCACTATGGCAGTTGGAAGAAGAACGAGGAAAAACCTCAAATTTGACCATGCCGGCTATACGATTTTTAGTTGAAAATTTCGATGTCTCCAAATTCACTCCAGTGTGTCTGATTCGATGGATACACGTGAGACAACATCGCCAGAGGTGTACAGAAGTCGTAGGTAGGTCACATTGGGCCATTATGGTAGTTGGAAGAAGAACGAGGAAAAACCTCAAATTTGACCATGCCGGCTATACGATTTTTAGTTGAAAATGTCTGATTCGATGGATACACGTGAGACAACATCGCCAGAGGTGTACAGAAGTCGTAGGTAGGTCACATTGGGCCATTATGGCAGTTGGAAGAAGAACGAGGAAAAACCTCAAATTTGACCATGCCGGCTATACGATTTTTAGTTGAAAATTTTTATGTGTCCAAATTCACTCCAGTGTGTCTGATTCGATGGATACACGTGAGACAACATCGCCAGAGGTGTACAGAAGTCGTAGGTAGGTCACATTGGGCCATTATGGTAGTTGGAAGAAGAACGAGGAAAAACCTCAAATTTGACCATGCCGGCTATACGATTTTTAGTTGAAAATGTCTGATTCGATGGATACACGTGAGACAACATCGCCAGAGGTGTACAGAAGTCGTAGGTAGGTCATATTGGGCCACTATGGCAGTTGGAAGAAGAACGAGGAAAAACCTCAAATTTGACCATGCCGGCTATACGATTTTTTGTTGAAAATTTCGATGTCTAAAAATTCACTCCAGTGTGTCTGATTCGATGGATACACGTGAGACAACATCGCCAGAGGTGTACAGAAGTCGTAGGTAGGTCATATTGGGCCACTATGGCAGTTGGAAGAAGAACGAGGAAAAACCTCAAATTTGACCATGCCGGCTATACGATTTTTAGTGGAAAATGTCTGATTCGATGGATACACGTGAGACAACATCGCCAGAGGTGTACAAAAGTCGTAGGTAGGTCATATTGGGCCACTATGGCAGTTGGAAGAAGAACGAGGAAAAACCTCAAATTTGACCATGCCGGCTATACGATTTTTAGTTGAAAATTTCGATGTCTCCAAATTCACTCCAGTGTGTCTGATTCGATGGATACACGTGAGACAACATCGCCAGAGGTGTACAGAAGTCGTAGGTAGGTCATATTGCGCCACTATGGCAGTTGGAAGAAGAACGAGGAAAAACCTCAAATTTGACCATGCCGGCCATACGATTTTTAGTGGAAAATTTCGATGTCTCCAAATTCACTCCAGTGTGTCTGATTCGATGGATACACGTGAGACAACATCGCCAGAGGTGTACAGAAGTCGTAGGTAGGTCATATTGGGCCACTATGGCAGTTGGAAGAAGAACGAGGAAAAACCTCAAATTTGACCATGCCGGCTATACGATTTTTAGTTGAAAATGTCTGATTCGATGGATACACGTGAGACAACATCGCCAGAGGTGTACAGAAGTCGTAGGTAGGTCACATTGGGCCATTATGGCAGTTGGAAGAAGAACGAGGAAAAACCTCAAATTTGACCATGCCGGCTATACGATTTTTAGTTGAAAATTTCGATGTCTCCAAATTCACTCCAGTGTGTCTGATTCGATGGATACACGTGAGACAACATCGCCAGAGGTGTACAGAAGTCGTAGGTAGGTCACATTGGGCCATTATGGTAGTTGGAAGAAGAACGAGGAAAAACCTCAAATTTGACCATGCCGGCTATACGATTTTTAGTTGAAAATGTCTGATTCGATGGATACACGTGAGACAACATCGCCAGAGGTGTACAGAAGTCGTAGGTAGGTCACATTGGGCCATTATGGCAGTTGGAAGAAGAACGAGGAAAAACCTCAAATTTGACCATGCCGGCTATACGATTTTTAGTGGAAAATTTCGATGTCTCCAAATTCACTCCAGTGTGTCTGATTCGATGGATACACGTGAGACAACATCGCCAGAGGTGTACAGAAGTCGTAGGTAGGTCATATTGGGCCACTATGGCAGTTGGAAGAAGAACGAGGAAAAACCTCAAATTTGACCATGCCGGCTATACGATTTTTAGTGGAAAATTTCGATGTCTCCAAATTCACTCCAGTGTGTCTGATTCGATGGATACACGTGAGACAACATCACCAGAGGTGTACAGAAGTCGTAGGTAGGTCATATTGGGCCACTATGGCAGTTGGAAGAAGAACGAGGAAAAACCTCAAATTTGACCATGCCGGCTATACGATTTTTAGTGGAAAATTTCGATGTCTCCAAATTCATTCCAGTGTGTCTAATTCGATGGATACACGTGAGACAACATCGCCAGAGGTGTACAGAAGTCGTAGGTAGGTCATATTGGGCCACTATGGCAGTTGGAAGAAGAACGAGGAAAAACCTCAAATTTGACCATGCCGGCTATACGATTTTTAGTTGAAAATGTCTGATTCGATGGATACACGTGAGACAACATCTCCAGAGGTGTACAGAAGTCGTAGGTAGGTCATATTGGGCCACTATGGCAGTTGGAAGAAGAACGAGGAAAAACCTCAAATTTGACCATGCCGGCTATACGATTTTTAGTTGAAAATTTTTATGTGTCCAAATTCACTCCAGTGTGTCTGATTCGATGGATACACGTGAGACAACATCGCCAGAGGTGTACAGAAGTCGTAGGTAGGTCACATTGGGCCATTATGGTAGTTGGAAGAAGAACGAGGAAAAACCTCAAATTTGACCATGCCGGCTATACGATTTTTAGTTGAAAATGTCTGATTCGATGGATACACGTGAGACAACATCGCCAGAGGTGTACAGAAGTCGTAGGTAGGTCATATTGGGCCACTATGGCAGTTGGAAGAAGAACGAGGAAAAACCTCAAATTTGACCATGCCGGCTATACGATTTTTTGTTGAAAATTTCGATGTCTCCAAATTCACTCCAGTGTGTCTGATTCGATGGATACACGTGAGACAACATCGCCAGAGGTGTACAGAAGTCGTAGGTAGGTCATATTGCGCCACTATGGCAGTTGGAAGAAGAACGAGGAAAAACCTCAAATTTGACCATGCCGGCTATACGATTTTTAGTTGAAAATGTCTGATTCGATGGATACACGTGAGACAACATCGCCAGAGGTGTACAGAAGTCGTAGGTAGGTCACATTGGGCCATTATGGCAGTTGGAAGAAGAACGAGGAAAAACCTCAAATTTGACCATGCCGGCTATACGATTTTTTGTTGAAAATTTCGATGTCTAAAAATTCACTCCAGTGTGTCTGATTCGATGGATACACGTGAGACAACATCGCCAGAGGTGTACAGAAGTCGTAGGTAGGTCATATTGCGCCACTATGGCAGTTGGAAGAAGAACGAGGAAAAACCTCAAATTTGACCATGCCGGCTATACGATTTTTTGTTGAAAATTTCGATATCTAAAAATTCACTCCAGTGTGTCTGATTCGATGGATACACGTGAGACAACATCGCCAGAGGTGTACAGAAGTCGTAGGTAGGTCACATTGGGCCATTATGGCAGTTGGAAGAAGAACGAGGAAAAACCTCAAATTTGACCATGCCGGCTATACGATTTTTAGTTGAAAATTTCGATGTCTCCAAATTCACTCCAGTGTGTCTGATTCGATGGATACACGTGAGACAACATCGCCAGAGGTGTACAGAAGTCGTAGGTAGGTCACATTGGGCCATTATGGTAGTTGGAAGAAGAACGAGGAAAAACCTCAAATTTGACCATGCCGGCTATACGATTTTTAGTTGAAAATGTCTGATTCGATGGATACACGTGAGACAACATCGCCAGAGGTGTACAGAAGTCGTAGGTAGGTCACATTGGGCCATTATGGCAGTTGGAAGAAGAACGAGGAAAAACCTCAAATTTGACCATGCCGGCTATACGATTTTTAGTGGAAAATTTCGATGTCTCCAAATTCACTCCAGTGTGTCTGATTCGATGGATACACGTGAGACAACATCGCCAGAGGTGTACAGAAGTCGTAGGTAGGTCATATTGGGCCACTATGGCAGTTGGAAGAAGAACGAGGAAAAACCTCAAATTTGACCATGCCGGCTATACGATTTTTAGTGGAAAATTTCGATGTCTCCAAATTCACTCCAGTGTGTCTGATTCGATGGATACACGTGAGACAACATCACCAGAGGTGTACAGAAGTCGTAGGTAGGTCATATTGGGCCACTATGGCAGTTGGAAGAAGAACGAGGAAAAACCTCAAATTTGACCATGCCGGCTATACGATTTTTAGTGGAAAATTTCGATGTCTCCAAATTCATTCCAGTGTGTCTAATTCGATGGATACACGTGAGACAACATCGCCAGAGGTGTACAGAAGTCGTAGGTAGGTCATATTGGGCCACTATGGCAGTTGGAAGAAGAACGAGGAAAAACCTCAAATTTGACCATGCCGGCTATACGATTTTTAGTTGAAAATGTCTGATTCGATGGATACACGTGAGACAACATCGCCAGAGGTGTACAGAAGTCGTAGGTAGGTCATATTGGGCCACTATGGCAGTTGGAAGAAGAACGAGGAAAAACCTCAAATTTGACCATGCCGGCTATACGATTTTTAGTTGAAAATTTTTATGTGTCCAAATTCACTCCAGTGTGTCTGATTCGATGGATACACGTGAGACAACATCGCCAGAGGTGTACAGAA
The DNA here is from genome assembly GCA_907269125.1 of Eristalis pertinax. Classification (NCBI taxonomy): domain Eukaryota; kingdom Metazoa; phylum Arthropoda; class Insecta; order Diptera; family Syrphidae; genus Eristalis; species Eristalis pertinax. The sequence continues at coordinate 35,336,054 of OU026147.1, read as the reverse complement.
GTCGTAGGTAGGTCACATTGGGCCATTATGGTAGTTGGAAGAAGAACGAGGAAAAACCTCAAATTTGACCATGCCGGCTATACGATTTTTAGTTGAAAATGTCTGATTCGATGGATACACGTGAGACAACATCGCCAGAGGTGTACAGAAGTCGTAGGTAGGTCATATTGGGCCACTATGGCAGTTGGAAGAAGAACGAGGAAAAACCTCAAATTTGACCATGCCGGCTATACGATTTTTTGTTGAAAATTTCGATGTCTCCAAATTCACTCCAGTGTGTCTGATTCGATGGATACACGTGAGACAACATCGCCAGAGGTGTACAGAAGTCGTAGGTAGGTCATATTGCGCCACTATGGCAGTTGGAAGAAGAACGAGGAAAAACCTCAAATTTGACCATGCCGGCTATACGATTTTTAGTTGAAAATGTCTGATTCGATGGATACACGTGAGACAACATCGCCAGAGGTGTACAGAAGTCGTAGGTAGGTCACATTGGGCCATTATGGCAGTTGGAAGAAGAACGAGGAAAAACCTCAAATTTGACCATGCCGGCTATACGATTTTTTGTTGAAAATTTCGATGTCTAAAAATTCACTCCAGTGTGTCTGATTCGATGGATACACGTGAGACAACATCGCCAGAGGTGTACAGAAGTCGTAGGTAGGTCATATTGCGCCACTATGGCAGTTGGAAGAAGAACGAGGAAAAACCTCAAATTTGACCATGCCGGCTATACGATTTTTTGTTGAAAATTTCGATATCTAAAAATTCACTCCAGTGTGTCTGATTCGATGGATACACGTGAGACAACATCGCCAGAGGTGTACAGAAGTCGTAGGTAGGTCATATTGGGCCACTATGGCAGTTGGAAGAAGAACGAGGAAAAACCTCAAATTTGACCATGCCAGCTATACGATTTTTAGTGGAAAATTTCGATGTCTCCAAATTCACTCCAGTGTGTCCGATTCGATGGATACACGTGAGACAACATCGCCAGAGGTGTACAGAACTCGTAGGTAGGTCATATTGGGCCACTATGGCAGTTGGAAGAAGAACGAGGAAAAACCTCAAATTTGACCATGCCGGCTATACGATTTTTAGTTGAAAATTTCGATGTCTCCAAATTCACTCCAGTGTGTCTGATTCGATGGATACACGTGAGACAACATCGCCAGAGGTGTACAGAAGTCGTAGGTAGGTCACATTGGGCCATTATGGCAGTTGGAAGAAGAACGAGGAAAAACCTCAAATTTGACCATGCCGGCTATACGATTTTTAGTTGAAAATTTCGATGTCTCCAAATTCACTCCAGTGTGTCTGATTCGATGGATACACGTGAGACAACATCGCCAGAGGTGTACAGAAGTCGTAGGTAGGTCACATTGGGCCATTATGGTAGTTGGAAGAAGAACGAGGAAAAACCTCAAATTTGACCATGCCGGCTATACGATTTTTAGTGGAAAATTTCGATGTCTCCAAATTCACTCCAGTGTGTCTGATTCGATGGATACACGTGAGACAACATCGCCAGAGGTGTACAGAAGTCGTAGGTAGGTCACATTGGGCCATTATGGCAGTTGGAAGAAGAACGAGGAAAAACCTCAAATTTGACCATGCCGGCTATACGATTTTTAGTGGAAAATTTCGATGTCTCCAAATTCACTCCAGTGTGTCTGATTCGATGGATACACGTGAGACAACATCGCCAGAGGTGTACAGAAGTCGTAGGTAGGTCATATTGGGCCACTATGGCAGTTGGAAGAAGAACGAGGAAAAACCTCAAATTTGACCATGCCGGCTATACGATTTTTAGTTGAAAATTTTTATGTCTCCAAATTCACTCCAGTGTGTCTGATTCAATGGATACACGTGAGACAACATCGCCAGAGGTGTACAGAAGTCGTAGGTAGGTCACATTGGGCCATTATGGTAGTTGGAAGAAGAACGAGGAAAAACCTCAAATTTGACCATGCCGGCTATACGATTTTTAGTTGAAAATGTCTGATTCGATGGATACACGTGAGACAACATCGCCAGAGGTGTACAGAAGTCGTAGGTAGGTCATATTGGGCCACTATGGCAGTTGGAAGAAGAACGAGGAAAAACCTCAAATTTGACCATGCCGGCTATACGATTTTTAGTTGAAAATGTCTGATTCGATGGATACACGTGAGACAACATCGCCAGAGGTGTACAGAAGTCGTAGGTAGGTCACATTGGGCCATTATGGCAGTTGGAAGAAGAACGAGGAAAAACCTCAAATTTGACCATGCCGGCTATACGATTTTTTGTTGAAAATTTCGATGTCTAAAAATTCACTCCAGTGTGTCTGATTCGATGGATACACGTGATACAACATCGCTAGAGGTGTACAGAAGGCGTAGGTAGGTCATATTGCGCCACTATGGCAGTTGGAAGAAGAACGAGGAAAAACCTCAAATTTGACCATGCCGGCTATACGATTTTTTGTTGAAAATTTCGATGTCTCCAAATTCACTCCAGTGTGTCTGATTCGATGGATACACGTGAGACAACATCGCCAGAGGTGTACAGAAGTCGTAGGTAGGTCATATTGGGCCACTATGGCAGTTGGAAGAAGAACGAGGAAAAACCTCAAATTTGACCATGCCGGCTATACGATTTTTAGTGGAAAATTTCGATGTCTCCAAATTCACTCCAGTGTGTCTGATTCGATGGATACACGTGAGACAACATCGCCACAGGTGTACAGAAGTCGTAGGTAGGTCATATTGGACCACTATGGCAGTTGGAAGAAGAACGAGGAAAAACCTCAAATTTGACCATGCCGGCTATACGATTTTTAGTGGAAAATTTCGATGTCTCCAAATTCACTCCAGTGTGTCTGATTCGATGGATACACGTGAGACAACATCGCCAGAGGTGTACAGAAGTCGTAGGTAGGTCATATTGGGCCACTATGGTAGTTGGAAGAAGAACGAGGAAAAACCTCAAATTTGACCATGCCGGCTATACGATTTTTAGTGGAAAATTTCGATGTCTCCAAATTCACTCCAGTGTGTCTGATTCGATGGATACACGTGAGACAACATCGCCAGAGGTGTACAGAAGTCGTAGGTAGGTCATATTGGGCCACTATGGCAGTTGGAAGAAGAACGAGGAAAAACCTCAAATTTGACCATGCCGGCTATACGATTTTTAGTGGAAAATTTCGATGTCTCCAAATTCACTCCAGTGTGTCTGATTCGATGGATACACGTGATACAACATCGCCAGAGGTGTACAGAAGGCGTAGGTAGGTCATATTGCGCCACTATGGCAGTTGGAAGAAGAACGAGGAAAAACCTCAAATTTGACCATGCCGGCTATACGATTTTTTGTTGAAAATTTCGATGTCTCCAAATTCACTCCAGTGTGTCTGATTCGATGGATACACGTGAGACAACATCGCCAGAGGTGTACAGAAGTCGTAGGTAGGTCATATTGGGCCACTATGGCAGTTGGAAGAAGAACGAGGAAAAACCTCAAATTTGACCATGCCGGCTATACGATTTTTAGTGGAAAATTTCGATGTCTCCAAATTCACTCCAGTGTGTCTGATTCGATGGATACACGTGAGACAACATCGCCAGAGGTGTACAGAAGTCGTAGGTAGGTCACATTGGGCCATTATGGCAGTTGGAAGAAGAACGAGGAAAAACCTCAAATTTGACCATGCCGGCTATACGATTTTTTGTTGAAAATTTCGATGTCTAAAAATTCACTCCAGTGTGTCTGATTCGGTGGATACACGTGAGACAACATCGCCAGAGGTGTACAGAAGGCGTAGGTAGGTCATATTGCGCCACTATGGCAGTTGGAAGAAGAACGAGGAAAAACCTCAAATTTGACCATGCCGGCTATACGATTTTTTGTTGAAAATTTCGATGTCTCCAAATTCACTCCAGGTGTCTGATTCGATGGATACACGTGAGACAACATCGCCAGAGGTGTACAGAAGTCGTAGGTAGGTCATATTGGGCCACTATGGCAGTTGGAAGAAGAACGAGGAAAAACCTCAAATTTGACCATGCCGGCTATACGATTTTTAGTGGAAAATTTCGATGTCTCCAAATTCACTCCAGTGTGTCTGATTCGATGGATACACGTGAGACAACATCGCCAGAGGTGTACAGAAGTCGTAGGTAGGTCATATTGGGCCACTATGGTAGTTGGAAGAAGAACGAGGAAAAACCTCAAATTTGACCATGCCGGCTATACGATTTTTAGTGGAAAATTTCGATGTCTCCAAATTCACTCCAGTGTGTCTGATTCGATGGATACACGTGAGACAACATCGCCAGAGGTGTACAGAAGTCGTAGGTAGGTCATATTGGGCCACTATGGCAGTTGGAAGAAGAACGAGGAAAAACCTCAAATTTGACCATGCCGGCTATTCGATTTTTTGTTGAAAATTTCGATGTCTAAAAATTCACTTCAGTGTGTCTGATTCGATGGATACACGTGAGACAACATCGCCAGAGGTGTACAGAAGTCGTAGGTAGGTCATATTGGGCCACTATGGCAGTTGGAAGAAGAACGAGGAAAAACCTCAAATTTGACCATGCCGGCTATACGATTTTTAGTTGAAAATTTTTATGTCTCCAAATTCACTCCAGTGTGTCTGATTCGATGGATACACGTGAGACAACATCGCCAGAGGTGTACAGAAGTCGTAGGTAGGTCATATTGGGCCACTATGGCAGTTGGAAGAAGAACGAGGAAAAACCTCAAATTTGACCATGCCGGCTATACGATTTTTAGTGGAAAATTTCGATGTCTCCAAATTCACTCCAGTGTGTCCGATTCGATGGATACACGTGAGACAACATCGCCAGAGGTGTACAGAAGTCGTAGGTAGGTCATATTGGGCCACTATGGCAGTTGGAAGAAGAACGAGGAAAAACCTCAAATTTGACCATGCCGGCTATACGATTTTTAGTTGAAAATTTTTATGTCTCCAAATTCACTCCAGTGTGTCTGATTCGATGGATACACGTGAGACAACATCGCCAGAGGTGTACAGAAGTCGTAGGTAGATCATATTGGGCCACTATGGCAGTTGGAAGAAGAACGAGGAAAAACCTCAAATTTGACCATGCCGGCTATACGATTTTTAGTGGAAAATTTCGATGTCTCCAAATTCACTCCAGTGTGTCCGATTCGATGGATACACGTGAGACAACATCGCCAGAGGTGTACAGAAGTCGTAGGTAGGTCACATTGGGCCATTATGGCAGTTGGAAGAAGAACGAGGAAAAACCTCAAATTTGACCATGCCGGCTATACGATTTTTTGTTGAAAATTTCGATGTCTAAAAATTCACTCCAGTGTGTCTGATTCGATGGATACACGTGAGACAACATCGCCAGAGGTGTACAGAAGTCGTAGGTAGGTCTTATTGCGCCACTATGGCAGTTGGAAGAAGAACGAGGAAAAACCTCAAATTTCAAAATCGGATACACGTGAGACAACATCGCCAGAGGTGTACAGAAGTCGTAGGTAGTTCATATTGGGCCACTATGGCAGTTGGAAGAAGAACGAGGAAAAACCTCAAATTTGACCATGCCGGCTATACGATTTTTAGTTGAAAATTTCGATGTCTCCAAATTCACTCCAGTGTGTCTGATTCGATGGATACACGTGAGACAACATCGCCAGAGGTGTACAGAAGTCGTAGGTAGGTCATATTGGGCCACTATGGCAGTTGGAAGAAGAACTAGGAAAAACCTCAAATTTGACCATACCGGCTATACGATTTTTAGTTGAAAATTTCGATGTCTCCAAATTCACTCCAGTGTGTCTGATTCGATGGATACACGTGAGACAACATCGCCAGAGGTGTACAGAAGTCGTAGGTAGGTCATATTGGGCCACTATGGCAGTTGGAAGAAGAACGAGGAAAAACCTCAAATTTGACCATGCCGGCTATACGATTTTTAGTGGAAAATTTCGATGTCTCCAAATTCACTCCAGTGTGTCCGATTCGATGGATACACGTGAGACAACATCGCCAGAGGTGTACAGAAGTCGTAGGTAGGTCACATTGGGCCATTATGGCAGTTGGAAGAAGAACGAGGAAAAACCTCAAATTTGACCATGCCGGCTATACGATTTTTTGTTGAAAATTTTTATGTCTCCAAATTCACTCCAGTCTGTCTGATTCGATGGATACACGTGAGACAACATCGCCAGAGGTGTACAGAAGTCGTAGGTAGATCATATTGGGCCACTATGGCAGTTGGAAGAAGAACGAGGAAAAACCTCAAATTTGACCATGCCGGCTATACGATTTTTAGTTGAAAATTTCGATGTCTCCAAATTCACTCCAGTGTGTCTGATTCGATGGATACACGTGAGACAACATCGCCAGAGGTGTACAGAAGTCGTAGGTAGGTCACATTGGGCCATTATGGTAGTTGGAAGAAGAACGAGGAAAAACCTCAAATTTGACCATGCCGGCTATACGATTTTTAGTTGAAAATGTCTGATTCGATGGATACACGTGAGACAACATCGCCAGAGGTGTACAGAAGTCGTAGGTAGGTCACATTGGGCCATTATGGCAGTTGGAAGAAGAACGAGGAAAAACCTCAAATTTGACCATGCCGGCTATACGATTTTTAGTTGAAAATGTCTGATTCGATGGATACACGTGAGACAACATCGCCAGAGGTGTACAGAAGTCGTAGGTAGGTCACATTGGGCCATTATGGCAGTTGGAAGAAGAACGAGGAAAAACCTCAAATTTGACCATTATGGCAAATTCACTCCAGTGTGTCTGATTCGATGGATACACGTGAGACAACATCGCCAGAGGTGTACAGAAGTCGTAGGTAGGTCATATTGGGCCACTATGGCAGTTGGAAGAAGAACGAGGAAAAACCTCAAATTTTACCATGCCGGCTATACGATTTTTAGTTGAAAATTTGTATGTCTCCAAATTCACTCCAGTGTGTCTGATTCGATGGATACACGTGAGACAACATCGCCAGAGGTGTACAGAAGTCGTAGGTAGGTCATATTGGGCCACTATGGCAGTTGGAAGAAGAACGAGGAAAAACCTCAAATTTGACCATGCCGGCTATACGATTTTTAGTGGAAAATTTCGATGTCTCCAAATTCACTCTAGTGTGTCCGATTCGATGGATACACGTGAGACAACATCGCCAGAGGTGTACAGAAGTCGTAGGTAGGTCATATTGGGCCACTATGGCAGTTGGAAGAAGAACGAGGAAAAACCTCAAATTTGACCATGCCGGCTATACGATTTTTAGTTGAAAATTTCGATGTCTCCAAATTCACTCCAGTGTGTCTGATTCGATGGATACACGTGAGACAACATCGCCAGAGGTGTACAGAAGTCGTAGGTAGGTCATATTGGGCCACTATGGCAGTTGGAAGAAGAACGAGGAAAAACCTCAAATTTGACCATGCCGGCTATACGATTTTTAGTGGAAAATTTCGATGTCTCCAAATTCACTCCAGTGTGTCTGATTCGATGGATACACGTGAGACAACATCGCCAGAGGTGTACAGAAGTCGTAGGTAGGTCATATTGCGCCACTATGGCAGTTGGAAGAAGAACGAGGAAAAACCTCAAATTTGACCATGCCGGCTATACGATTTTTTGTTTTGAAAATTTCGATGTCTCCAAATTCACTCCAGTGTGTCTGATTCGATGGATACACGTGAGACAACATCGCCAGAGGTGTACAGAAGTCGTAGGTAGTTCATATTGGGCCACTATGGCAGTTGGAAGAAGAACGAGGAAAAACCTCAAATTTGACCATGCCGGCTATACGATTTTTAGTTGAAAATTTCGATGTCTCCAAATTCACTCCAGTGTGTCTGATTCGATGGATACACGTGAGACAACATCGCCAGAGGTGTACAGAAGTCGTAGGTAGGTCATATTGGGCCACTATGGCAGTTGGAAGAAGAACTAGGAAAAACCTCAAATTTGACCATACCGGCTATACGATTTTTAGTTGAAAATTTCGATGTCTCCAAATTCACTCCAGTGTGTCTGATTCGATGGATACACGTGAGACAACATCGCCAGAGGTGTACAGAAGTCGTAGGTAGGTCATATTGGGCCACTATGGCAGTTGGAAGAAGAACGAGGAAAAACCTCAAATTTGACCATGCCGGCTATACGATTTTTAGTGGAAAATTTCGATGTCTCCAAATTCACTCCAGTGTGTCCGATTCGATGGATACACGTGAGACAACATCGCCAGAGATGTACAGAAGTCGTTGGTAGGTCATATTGGGCCACTATGGCAGTTGGAAGAAGAACGAGGAAAAACCTCAAATTTGACCATGCCGGCTATACGATTTTTAGTTGAAAATTTCGATGTCTCCAAATTCACTCCAGTGTGTCTGATTCGATGGATACACGTGAGACAACATCGCCAGAGGTGTACAGAAGTCGTAGGTAGGTCACATTGGGCCATTATGGTAGTTGGAAGAAGAACGAGGAAAAACCTCAAATTTGACCATGCCGGCTATACGATTTTTAGTTGAAAATGTCTGATTCGATGGATACACGTGAGACAACATCGCCAGAGGTGTACAGAAGTCGTAGGTAGGTCTTATTGCGCCACTATGGCAGTTGGAAGAAGAACGAGGAAAAACCTCAAATTTCAAAATCGGATACACGTGAGACAACATCGCCAGAGGTGTACAGAAGTCGTAGGTAGTTCATATTGGGCCACTATGGCAGTTGGAAGAAGAACGAGGAAAAACCTCAAATTTGACCATGCCGGCTATACGATTTTTAGTTGAAAATTTCGATGTCTCCAAATTCACTCCAGTGTGTCTGATTCGATGGATACACGTGAGACAACATCGCCAGAGGTGTACAGAAGTCGTAGGTAGGTCATATTGGGCCACTATGGCAGTTGGAAGAAGAACTAGGAAAAACCTCAAATTTGACCATACCGGCTATACGATTTTTAGTTGAAAATTTCGATGTCTCCAAATTCACTCCAGTGTGTCTGATTCGATGGATACACGTGAGACAACATCGCCAGAGGTGTACAGAAGTCGTAGGTAGGTCATATTGGGCCACTATGGCAGTTGGAAGAAGAACGAGGAAAAACCTCAAATTTGACCATGCCGGCTATACGATTTTTAGTGGAAAATTTCGATGTCTCCAAATTCACTCCAGTGTGTCCGATTCGATGGATACACGTGAGACAACATCGCCAGAGATGTACAGAAGTCGTTGGTAGGTCATATTGGGCCACTATGGCAGTTGGAAGAAGAACGAGGAAAAACCTCAAATTTGACCATGCCGGCTATACGATTTTTAGTTGAAAATTTCGATGTCTCCAAATTCACTCCAGTGTGTCTGATTCGATGGATACACGTGAGACAACATCGCCAGAGGTGTACAGAAGTCGTAGGTAGGTCACATTGGGCCATTATGGTAGTTGGAAGAAGAACGAGGAAAAACCTCAAATTTGACCATGCCGGCTATACGATTTTTAGTTGAAAATGTCTGATTCGATGGATACACGTGAGACAACATCGCCAGAGGTGTACAGAAGTCGTAGGTAGGTCTTATTGCGCCACTATGGCAGTTGGAAGAAGAACGAGGAAAAACCTCAAATTTGACCATGCCGGCTATACGATTTTTTGTTTTGAAAATGTCGATGTCTCCAAATACACTCCAGTGTGTCTGATTCGATGGATACACGTGAGACAACATCGCCAGAGGTGTACAGAAGTCGTAGGTAGGTCATATTGGGCCACTATGGCAGTTGGAAGAAGAACGAGGAAAAAAATTTAATTTGACCATGCCGGCTATACGATTTTTAGTGGAAAATTTCGATGTCTCCAAATTCACTCCAGTGTGTCTGATTCGATGGATACACGTGAGACAACATCGCCAGAGGTGTACAGAAGTCGTAGGTAGGTCACATTGGGCCATTATGGCAGTTGGAAGAAGAACGAGGAAAAACCTCAAATTTGACCATGCCGGCTATACGATTTTTAGTGGAAAATTTTGATGTCTCCAAATTCACTCCAGTGTGTCTGATTCGATGGATACACGTGAGACAACATCGCCAGAGGTGTACAGAAGTCGTAGGTAGGTCATATTGGGCCATTATGGCAGTTGGAAAAAGAACGAGGAAAAAACCTCAATTTTGACCATGCCGGCTATACGATTTTTAGTTGAAAATTTTGATGTCTCCAAATTCACTCCAGTGTGTCTGATTCGATGGATACACGTGAGACAACATCGCCAGAGGTGTACAGAAGTCGTAGGTAGGTCATACTGGGCCACTATGGCAGTTGGAAGAAGAACGAAAAAAACCTCAAATTTGACCATGCCGGCTATACGATTTTTAGTGGAAAATTTTGATGTCTCCAAATTCACTCCAGTGTGTCTGATTCGATGGATACACGTGAGACAACATCGCCAGAGGTGTACAGAAGTCGTAGGTAGGTCATACTGGGCCACTATGGCAGTTGGAAGAAGAACGAAAAAAACCTCAAATTTGACCATGCCGGCTATACGATTTTTAGTGGAAAATTTTGATGTCTCCAAATTCACTCCAGTGTGTCTGATTCGATGGATACACGTGAGACAACATCGCCAGAGGTGTACAGAAGTCGTAGGTAGGTCATACTGGGCCACTATGGCAGTTGGAAGAAGAACGAAAAAAACCTCAAATTTGACCATTTGACCACGATTTTTAGTGGAAAATTTCGATGTCTCCAAATTCACTCCAGTGTGTCTGATTCGATGGATACACGTGAGACAACATCGCCAGAGGTGTACAGAAGTCGTAGGTAGGTCATATTGGGCCACTATGGCAGTTGGAAGAAGAACGAGGAAAAACCTCAAATTTGACCATGCCGGCTATACGATTTTTATTTGAAAATGTCGATGTCTCCAAATTCACTCTAGTGTGTCTGATTCGATGGATACACGTGAGACAACATCAGCTGAGGTGTACAGAAGTCGTAGGTAGGTCACATTGGGCCATTATGGCAGTTGGAAGAAGAACGAGGAAAAACCTCAAATTTGACCATGCCGGCTATACGATTTTTAGTGGAAAATTTTGATGTCTCCAAATTCAATCCAGTGTGTCTGATTCGATGGATACACGTGAGACAACATCGCCAGAGGTGTACAGAAGTCGTAGGTAGGTCACATTGGGCCATTATGGCAGTTGGAAGAAGAACGAGGAAAATCCTCAAATTTGACCATGCCGGCTATACGATTTTTAGTGGAAAATTTCGATGTCTCCAAATTCACTCCAGTGTGTCCGATTCGATGGATACACGTGAGACAACATCGCCAGAGGTGTACAGAAGTCGTAGGTAGGTCATATTGCGCCACTATGGCAGTTGGAAGAAGAACGAAAAAAACCTCAAATTTGACCATTTGACCACGATTTTTAGTGGAAAATTTCGATGTCTCCAAATTCACTCCAGTGTGTCTGATTCGATGGATACACGTGAGACAACATCGCCAGAGGTGTACAGAAGTCGTAGGTAGGTCATATTGGGCCACTATGGCAGTTGGAAGAAGAACGAGGAAAAACCTCAAATTTGACCATGCCGGCTATACGATTTTTATTTGAAAATGTCGATGTCTCCAAATTCACTCTAGTGTGTCTGATTCGATGGATACACGTGAGACAACATCAGCTGAGGTGTACAGAAGTCGTAGGTAGGTCACATTGGGCCATTATGGCAGTTGGAAGAAGAACGAGGAAAAACCTCAAATTTGACCATGCCGGCTATACGATTTTTAGTGGAAAATTTTGATGTCTCCAAATTCAATCCAGTGTGTCTGATTCGATGGATACACGTGAGACAACATCGCCAGAGGTGTACAGAAGTCGTAGGTAGGTCACATTGGGCCATTATGGCAGTTGGAAGAAGAACGAGGAAAAACCTCAAATTTGACCATGCCGGCTATACGATTTTTAGTGGAAAATTTCGATGTCTCCAAATTCACTCCAGTATGTCTGATTCGATGGATAGACAACATCGCCAGAGGTGTAGGTAGGTCGTAGTCGCCAGAGGTGTACAGAGGTCGTAGGTAGGTCATATTGGGCCACTATGGCAGTTGGAAGAAGAACGAAAAAAACCTCAAATTTGACCATGCCGGCTATACGATTTTTAGTGGAAAATTTCGATGTCTCCAAATTCACTCCAGTGTGTCTGATTCGATGGATACACGTTAGACAACATCGCCAGAAGTGTACAGAAGTCGTAGGTAGGTCACATTGGGCCATTATGGCAGTTGGAAGAAGAACGAGGAAAATCCTCAAATTTGACCATGCCGGCTATACGATTTTTAGTGGAAAATTTCGATGTCTCCAAATTCACTCCAGTGTGTCCGATTCGATGGATACACGTGAGACAACATCGCCAGAGGTGTACAGAAGTCGTAGGTAGGTCATACTGGGCCACTATGGCAGTTGGAAGAAGAACGAAAAAAACCTCAAATTTGACCATTTGACCACGATTTTTAGTGGAAAATTTCGATGTCTCCAAATTCACTCCAGTGTGTCTGATTCGATGGATACACGTGAGACAACATCGCCAGAGGTGTACAGAAGTCGTAGGTAGGTCATATTGGGCCACTATGGCAGTTGGAAGAAGAACGAGGAAAAACCTCAAATTTGACCATGCCGGCTATACGATTTTTAGTTGAAAATTTCGATGTCTCCAAATTCACTCCAGTGTGTCTGATTCGATGGATACACGTGAGACAACATCGCCAGAGGTGTACAGAAGTCGTAGGTAGGTCACATTGGGCCATTATGGCAGTTGGAAGAAGAACGAGGAAAAACCTCAAATTTGACCATGCCGGCTATACGATTTTTATTTGAAAATGTCGATGTCTCCAAATTCAGTCTAGTGTGTCTGATTCGATGGATACACGTGAGACAACATCAGCTGAGGTGTACAGAAGTCGTAGGTAGGTCACATTGGGCCATTATGGCAGTTGGAAGAAGAACGAGGAAAAACCTCAAATTTGACCATGCCGGCTATACGATTTTTAGTGGAAAATTTTGATGTCTCCAAATTCAATCCAGTGTGTCTGATTCGATGGATACACGTGAGACAACATCGCCAGAGGTGTACAGAAGTCGTAGGTAGGTCACATTGGGCCATTATGGCAGTTGGAAGAAGAACGAGGAAAAACCTCAAATTTGACCATGCCGGCTATACGATTTTTAGTGGAAAATTTCGATGTCTCCAAATTCAATCCAGTGTGTCTGATTCGATGGATACACGTGAGACAACATCGCCAGAGGTGTACAGAAGTCGTAGGTAGGTCACATTGGGCCATTATGGCAGTTGGAAGAAGAACGAGGAAAAACCTCAAATTTGACCATGCCGGCTATACGATTTTTAGTGGAAAATTTCGATGTCTCCAAATTCACTCCAGTATGTCTGATTCGATGGATAGACAACATCGCCAGAGGTGTAGGTAGGTCGTAGTCGCCAGAGGTGTACAGAGGTCGTAGGTAGGTCATATTGGGCCACTATGGCAGTTGGAAGAAGAACGAAAAAAACCTCAAATTTGACCATGCCGGCTATACGATTTTTAGTGGAAAATTTCGATGTCTCCAAATTCACTCCAGTGTGTCTGATTCGATGGATACACGTTAGACAACATCGCCAGAGGTGTACAGAAGTCGTAGGTAGGTCACATTGGGCCATTATGGCAGTTGGAAGAAGAACGACGAAAATCCTCAAATTTGACCATGCCGGCTATACGATTTTTAGTGGAAAATTTCGATGTCTCCAAATTCACTCCAGTGTGTCCGATTCGATGGATACACGTGAGACAACATCGCCAGAGGTGTACAGAAGTCGTAGGTAGGTCATACTGGGCCACTATGGCAGTTGGAAGAAGAACGAAAAAAACCTCAAATTTGACCATTTGACCACGATTTTTAGTGGAAAATTTCGATGTCTCCAAATTCACTCCAGTGTGTCTGATTCGATGGATACACGTGAGACAACATCGCCAGAGGTGTACAGAAGTCGTAGGTAGGTCATATTGGGCCACTATGGCAGTTGGAAGAAGAACGAGGAAAAACCTCAAATTTGACCATGCCGGCTATACGATTTTTAGTTGAAAATTTCGATGTCTCCAAATTCACTCCAGTGTGTCTGATTCGATGGATACACGTGAGACAACATCGCCAGAGGTGTACAGAAGTCGTAGGTAGGTCACATTGGGCCATTATGGCAGTTGGAAGAAGAACGAGGAAAAACCTCAAATTTGACCATGCCGGCTATACGATTTTTAGTGGAAAATTTCGATGTCTCCAAATTCACTCCAGTGTGTCTGATTCGATGGATACACGTGAGACAACATCGCCAGAGGTGTACAGAAGTCGTAGGTAGGTCATATTGGGCCACTATGGCAGTTGGAAGAAAAACGAGGAAAAACCTCAAATTTGACCATGCCGGCTATACGATTTTTAGTTGAAAATTTCAATGTCTCCAAATTCACTCCAGTGTGTCTGATTCGATGGATACACGTGAGACAACATCGCCAGAGGTGTACAGAAGTCGTAGGTAGGTCACATTGGGCCATTATGGCAGTTGGAAGAAGAACGAGGAAAAACCTCAAATTTGACCATGCCGGCTATACGATTTTTAGTGGAAAATTTTGATGTCTCCAAATTCAATCCAGTGTGTCTGATTCGATGGATACACGTGAGACAACATCGCCAGAGGTGTACAGAAGTCGTAGGTAGGTCACATTGGGCCATTATGGCAGTTGGAAGAAGAACGAGGAAAAACCTCAAATTTGACCATGCCGGCTATACGATTTTTAGTGGAAAATTTCGATGTCTCCAAATTCACTCCAGTATGTCTGATTCGATGGATAGACAACATCGCCAGAGGTGTAGGTAGGTCGTAGTCGCCAGAGGTGTACAGAGGTCGTAGGTAGGTCATATTGGGCCACTATGGCAGTTGGAAGAAGAACGAGGAAAAACCTTAAATTTGACCATGCCGGCTATACGATTTTTAGTGGAAAATTTTGATGTCTCCAAATTCAACCCAGTGTGTCTAATTCGATGGATACACGTGAGACAACATCGCCAGAGGTGTACAGAAGTAGGTAGGTCATACTGGGCCACTATGGCAGTTGGAAGAAGAACGAAAAAAACCTCAAATTTGACCATCTATACGATTTTTAGTGGAAAATTTCGATGTCTCCAAATTCACTCCAGTGTGTCTGATTCGATGGATACACGTGAGACAACATCGCCAGAGGTGTACAGAAGTCGTAGGTAGGTCATACTGGGCCACTATGGCAGTTGGAAGAAGAACGAAAGAAACCTCAAATTTGACCATTTGACCACGATTTTTAGTGGAAAATTTCGATGTCTCCAAATTCACACCAGTGTGTCTGATTCGATGGATACACGTGAGACAACATCGCCAGAGGTGTACAGAAGTCGTAGGTAGGTCATACTGGGCCACTATGGCAGTTGGAAGAAGAACGAAAGAAACCTCAAATTTGACCATTTGACCACGATTTTTAGTGGAAAATTTCGATGTCTCCAAATTCACTCCAGTGTGTCTGATTCGATGGATACACGTTAGACAACATCGCCAGAGGTGTACAGAAGTCGTAGGAAGGTCACATTGGGCCATTATGGCAGTCGGAAGAAGAACGAAAGAAACCTCAAATTTGACCATTTGACCACGATTTTTAGTGGAAAATTTCGATGTCTCCAAATTCACACCAGTGTGTCTGATTCGATGGATACACGTGAGACAACATCGCCAGAGGTGTACAGAAGTCTAAGGTAGGTCATACTGGGCCACTATGGCAGTTGGAAGAAGAACGAAAGAAACCTCAAATTTGACCATTTGACCACGATTTTTAGTGGAAAATTTCGATGTCTCCAAATTCACTCCAGTGTGTCTGATTCGATGGATACACGTTAGACAACATCGCCAGAGGTGTACAGAAGTCGTAGGAAGGTCACATTGGGCCATTATGGCAGTCGGAAGAAGAACGAGGACAAACCTCAAATTTGACCATGCCGGCTATACGATTTTTAGTGGAAAATTTCGATGTCTCCAAATTCACTCCAGTGTGTCTGATTCGATGGATACACGTGAGACAACATCGCCAGAGGTGTACAGAAGTCGTAGGTAGGTCATACTGGGCCACTATGGCAGTTGGAAGAAGAACGAAAGAAACCTCAAATTTGACCATTTGACCACGATTTTTAGTGGAAAATTTCGATGTCTCCAAATTCACACCAGTGTGTCTGATTCGATGGATACACGTGAGACAACATCGCCAGAGGTGTACAGAAGTCGTAGGTAGGTCATACTGGGCCACTATGGCAGTTGGAAGAAGAACGAAAGAAACCTCAAATTTGACCATTTGACCACGATTTTTAGTGGAAAATTTCGATGTCTCCAAATTCACTCCAGTGTGTCTGATTCGATGGATACACGTGAGACAACATCGCCAGAGGTGTACAGAAGTCGTAGGTAGGTCATACTGGGCCACTATGGCAGTTGGAAGAAGAACGAAAGAAACCTCAAATTTGACCATTTGACCACGATTTTTAGTGGAAAATTTCGATGTCTCCAAATTCACTCCAGTGTGTCTGATTCGATGGATACACGTTAGACAACATCGCCAGAGGTGTACAGAAGTCGTAGGAAGGTCACATTGGGCCATTATGGCAGTCGGAAGAAGAACGAGGACAAACCTCAAATTTGACCATGCCGGCTATACGATTTTTAGTGGAAAATTTCGATGTCTCCAAATTCACTCCAGTGTGTCTGATTCGATGGATACACGTGAGACAACATCGCCAGAGGTGTACAGAAGTCGTAGGTAGGTCATACTGGGCCACTATGGCAGTTGGAAGAAGAACGAAAGAAACCTCAAATTTGACCATTTGACCACGATTTTTAGTGGAAAATTTCGATGTCTCCAAATTCACACCAGTGTGTCTGATTCGATGGATACACGTGAGACAACATCGCCAGAGGTGTACAGAAGTCGTAGGTAGGTCATACTGGGCCACTATGGCAGTTGGAAGAAGAACGAAAGAAACCTCAAATTTGACCATTTGACCACGATTTTTAGTGGAAAATTTCGATGTCTCCAAATTCACTCCAGTGTGTCTGATTCGATGGATACACGTGAGACAACATCGCCAGAGGTGTACAGAAGTCGTAGGTAGGTCACATTGGGCCATTATGGCAGTCGGAAGAAGAACGAGGAAAAACCTCAAATTTGACCATGCCGGCTATACGATTTTTAGTGGAAAATTTCGATGTCTCCAAATTCACTCCAGTGTGCCTGATTCGATGGATACACGTGAGACAACATCGCCAGAGGTGTACTGAGGTCGTAGGTAGGTCATATTGGGCCACTATGGCAGTTGGAAGAAGAACGAGGAAAAACCTCAAATTTGACCATGCCGGCTATACGATTTTTAGTGGAAAATTTCGATGTCTCCAAAATCACTCCAGTGTGTCTGATTCGATGGATACACGTGAGACAACATCGCCAGAGGTGTACAGAAGTCGTAGGTAGGTCATATTGGGCCACTATGGCAGTTGGAAGAAGAACGAGGAAAAACCTCAAATTTTACCATGCCGGCTATACGATTTTTAGTGGAAAATTTCGATGTCTCCAAATTCACTCCAGTGTGTCTGATTCGATGGATACACGTGAGACAACATCGCCAGAGGTGTACAGAAGTCGTAGGTAGGTCATATTGGGCCATTATGGCAGTTGGAAGAAGAACGAGGAAAAACCTCAAATTTGACCATGCCGGCTATACGATTTTTAGTGGAAAATTTCGATGTCTCCAAAATCACTCCAGTGTGTCTGATTCGATGGATACACGTGAGACAACATCGCCAGAGGTGTACAGAAGTCGTAGGTAGGTCATATTGGGCCACTATGGCAGTTGGAAGAAGAACGAGGAAAAACCTCAAATTTTACCATGCCGGCTATACGATTTTTAGTGGAAAATTTCGATGTCTCCAATTTCACTCCAGTGTGTCTGATTCGATGGATACACGTGCGACAACATCGCCAGAGGTGTACAGAGGTCGTAGGTAGGTCGTATTGGGCCACTATGGCAGTTGGAAGAAGAACGAGGAAAAACTCAAATTTGACCATGCCGTTATACGATTTTTAGTGGAAAATTTCGATGTCTCCAAATTCACTCCAGTGTGTCTGATTCCATGCATATACTTGAGACAACATAGCCAGAGGTATACAGAAGTCGTAGGTAGGTCATATTGGGCCAATATGACAGTTGGAAGAAGAACGAGGAAAAACCTCAAATTTGACCATGCCGGCTATACGATTTTTAGTGGAAAATTTTGATGTCTCCAAATTCACTCCAGTGTGTCTGATTCGATGGATACACGTTAGACAACATCGCCAGAGGTGTACAGAAGTCGTAGGAAGGTCACATTGGGCCATTATGGCAGTCGTAAGAAGAACGAGGACAAACCTCAAATTTGACCATGCCGGCTATACGATTTTTAGTGGAAAATTTCGATGTCTCCAAATTCACTCCAGTGTGTCTGATTCGATGGATACACGTGAGACAACATCGCCAGAGGTGTACAGAAGTCGTAGGTAGGTCATACTGGGCCACTATGGCAGTTGGAAGAAGAACGAAAGAAACCTCAAATTTGACCATTTGACCACGATTTTTAGTGGAAAATTTCGATGTCTCCAAAATCACTCCAGTGTGTCTGATTCGATGGATACACGTGAGACAACATCGCCAGAGGTGTACAGAAGTCGTAGGTAGGTCATATTGGGCCACTATGGCAGTTGGAAGAAGAACGAGGAAAAACCTCAAATTTTACCATGCCGGCTATACGATTTTTAGTGGAAAATTTCGATGTCTCCAATTTCACTCCAGTGTGTCTGATTCGATGGATACACGTGCGACAACATCGCCAGAGGTGTACAGAGGTCGTAGGTAGGTCGTATTGGGCCACTATGGCAGTTGGAAGAAGAACGAGGAAAAACTCAAATTTGACCATGCCGTTATACGATTTTTAGTGGAAAATTTCGATGTCTCCAAATTCACTCCAGTGTGTCTGATTCCATGCATATACTTGAGACAACATAGCCAGAGGTATACAGAAGTCGTAGGTAGGTCATATTGGGCCAATATGACAGTTGGAAGAAGAACGAGGAAAAACCTCAAATTTGACCATGCCGGCTATACGATTTTTAGTGGAAAATTTTGATGTCTCCAAATTCACTCCAGTGTGTCTGATTCGATGGATACACGTGAGAAAACATCGCCAGAGGTATACAGAAGTCGTAGGTAGGTCATATTGGGCCAATATGACAGTTGGAAGAAGAACGAGGAAAAACCTCAAATTTGACCACAAATTGCTTCGCCCGCAATGGTTTCTGGACACTGGCCGCTGTCCACAAATTGCTTCGCCCGCAATAGTTTCTGGACACTGGCCTTGTCTACATATTGCTTTGCCCCTGTGCACAGGTAACAAT
Organism: Eristalis pertinax; assembly: GCA_907269125.1. Taxonomy (NCBI): domain Eukaryota; kingdom Metazoa; phylum Arthropoda; class Insecta; order Diptera; family Syrphidae; genus Eristalis; species Eristalis pertinax. Next base: position 35,316,505 of record OU026147.1, on the reverse strand, counting down.
ATTCCGGAGGTCTTCATTCATTTTAAGAGTCGCTTATTCAACGAACTAGTGAGGTATGAATAGTTACACATCATGCATACGAACCGTGCAGTGTTGCACTACATTAGGGAGCGTATTCACGCACATATATTCACTCCTCAATGTCTTCAATTCAATTCAATCTTATGAGAAAGATCAACAAACCCCAGCCAGTTCAGCTCAATTCTGAATGGGCCTACTTCGGTCTAGAAACACCTCACTCATGGGCCGACACCCAATACATTTTAGTCATGCAAGTACATTCATTACAAATGTCATTTATTTAAATTACTATTTTAAATAATTTAAATTGAACCACATTAATTCAGTTACAGTCTTCTTTTGATTTTGCATTCTTTTCAATTGGTTACTTCATGTCTCTTTGCGTCGTTTCCTTGCATCCTCATTAATCTACTTCCCTTCTTCTTTAGTTGAAGTACCCTCATTTGAATTAGATTTCATCCCTTTTTGAGTGACACCCTGCTTTACTTCGGGGACAGTTGAAATCTGATCCAGCTTGGCCTTCAGCGACATCAGCAAGGATTGAAATCGTGGATTCTTCACGACATGTTTGTTCAGTAACATTTTGCCTATTTCATATGCCCATATTGTCGTGAGACGCATTAATTTGACTTCATTTGATGCAGATATATCTCTACAAATGCGACCTAAGACTTTCGAACCATCTTGAGCAATGCGTCCAGCATCGTGAGCTATACGAGTGGCATCTTTCGTCAAACGTTTTGCGGTCTCCTTCGATGTAAATTCTCTTCTCACGGCCAGTGAATGCAGTACTGCAACGCAATAAAACATTTTAGTGATGTGACTTAATTTTCCTTTCGAGTTTCTTACAAAATGCAGACCCTTCTGTTGTATGTCGTCCTAACCTCAATGCAGTCACACCTAATGGGAACATCTTGATATTGATATTTCTCTGATTATTTTGAAAGTTAACGCAAATACATGTTGAATCTAAGGAAATCAAAGCGAAATCGATCAAAGAGTTTTTTTTTTATTTTTCCCTTGATGTGTTTTAAAACAAAGATTGCAAACATTTTATTGAGTAGGATGAACAAATGTTGATTTCTTAAGTGTTTTGGTTTTTAATTGTAAAAAAGAACACCAGGATGTGGCAAAAATTTATTAGATCTGCATTTGAGTTAGTAAATAACTGCTTGCCATTTACTTTTCAAAGATTATTTCATGTTTACCATTGCCTCGGGGCGTAACCTGTAACGAGCACGCGGCTCCCACACCTCAACATCCACAAGGGGATCTGGCGGTCTCCTGATCAATCAACCATCAAGCAGATTGATCACATTGCGACCGACGTCAGACACTCCTCCAGTATTCTCGATGTCCGAACGTACCGAGGAGCCAACATCGACTCGGATCATTTCCTTGTTGTAGCCAAGGTAATTATAAGGATATCGAGAGAACTACGGAGTCGAGACAGGACACCACGGTTTAACGTTGTAAAGCTACAATCGCAATCGACCGCTAGGAACTTTGCCGACAGGGTCTCCCAGTAACTCTCTGAAAGTTCGACTGCCTACCTACACTTACAATATATGAGGTATGGAAACGCCGTCAAAGAATCTGTCACTGGAGTGCTGGTTTTTACGATACCACCACCGAGAAAAAACCCATGGTCTGACGACGAAGGAGACCTACAAGGCAACGCTGCATTGAGCAACGAGACCGGTTCGTGAGCTCTACGAACAGAAGAGAAGGGAAGTGAACCGAATTCTCAGAAGGAAAAAGAAAGAGCTCTAGGAGCGCGTGGTCGATGAGATGGGTGGGTGTAACGGCAGGACGAAAATGGACAATTAGTAGTAGAGTCGCAGTTGATACTGAGGATTTGGAAAAATCACTGTTAAACGGCGATGACTGCACAAATTCCGCTGTCAGGCAGAATACTCCGCTTAATTTCTACAAGGGTGAACAAGAATTCCGTCCCCCCCACTTAGACGAGGTCAAGATAGCGATATCGAGACTGAAGTCGAACAAAGCTGGGTGAGCGGACGAACTGTCCTGTTAAAAGCAGCTGGGAAGCTCATGCACCAGCTCATCTATAAGATATGGTCGGAAGAAAAGCACGCCCGAGTGGAATCTCAGCGTCGTTTGTCCGATCCACAAGAAAAGAGACCCCATTGATGGCGCCAACTATGGAGGGATCAGTCTCCTTAACATCGCATACAAGATCCGCTCTATCAGTGTGGTTTCAGGCCAGGGAATTCCTGAAAAAGACCCAAGAAATGTAGATCGACACCCACCACCTATTTGTCGATTTCAAAGCCGCATATGACAGCCTGCATAGAGACGAGGTATACAGTGTCATGTGTAGTTTTGACATTCCTGCCAAACTCGTCATATTATGCAGAATGACGATGGAGGACCATCATGGTCGGTAACGAACTCACCGAGAGCTTCAATGTAAAAAAAGATTTTATCCAAGGCGGCCGTGGCGTTGTGACTCTGTGCGTCTACTCCTACCCACTTGAACCTCGGCATCAAGGTTCGAATTTTAGTACGACATAAATACTTTTCACGGCCCACCTTTCGAGTTACAGACAATGTTCACAGAGTATAACTGTCTAGAAAAAGCTTCTCAAATTGGCCGCTCGTAGTTGATATAAAACTGTAGGCCCCTTCCGCTCGTAGGAGAACATATAGCACGAAAAACGCGAGAGGTTGTTGAGAAGCTAGGCCCTGGCCCTCTACGGGCTGTAGCGCCACCCATATTATTGATATTAGACAAGGCGATACGCCGTCATGTGACTTTTTCAACATCATACTTGAGAAGATCGCGCGAAACTCAAACGTCAACACCAGAGGCAGGATCTTCCAAAGTCCGTTCAACTGCTAGGTTACGCGAAGGACTTTGACGTGGTTGGACGAACACAGCTAACCATCAATGAGGCGTTTGCTGGCTTTGAAGTGGAAGCGGCTAGAATGGTCCAAACGGTAAACGAGGGTTTTTTTTTTTTTATGGTTTGCGCCAATGGATGTGGAATCTTCTTCAAGATACTGGTAACCCGTGCCACCAGCATGAACGATTCACGGGATATTATTCTCCTATGTCCTCGCGCCTACGTCCTAAACCACATCTCTGCACACGTCTACCACTCTCCCCGCGGAACTGCCGTTAGGTATTACATCGCGGGGCTGGTTAGCAATTATGCTCTATTCTGTACGGCCGCCTCTTGGGCTCTTCTTAGAGCTTCAGCACTTCGTAGTGTAATCTGCACGTTTGCTATGAAAGAGCAGACCTCTGTCCAGTCACTCTCCGATCTCGTCATGTAGCGTACGAGATCCTCCGGGGTTGGCAAGTTCGCTCTGTCTTCTGCGAAGTGTGTGCAGTAGAACACTGCATGCTCCGCGTCTTCATTCACGTCTGGACATTCGGGACCCATAGGTGAGGAATCGTGTCCAAACCTGTGGAGGTATTTCCGATAGCCACCATGCCCCGACAGGAACTGTGTAAGATGAAAATTACAGTTCCCTATTTTTCTTTGCGTCCATTGTTCAATGGTGGGAATGAGCCTATGGGTCCACCTGCCCTTTGTGGAGCCATCCCAACTGGTTTGCCACAGCGTCATCGATGCCGCTCTTTCCTCCGTTTTTACTCTTTTTGCCTCCTGACGATTCAGGGGCCGCCGAAGGTACACCCTCTGGCTCTCGTTTGCGAGTATGTCAATGGGGATCATTCCGGCTAGAACACATGCTGCATCGTCAGATATGGTTCGGAAGCCGCTGATGGCTCTGATTGCGCAGAGCCTGTACTGCGCCGACAACTTCCTCCTGCACTCATTAAATACGGTAAACGAGGGTAAAACAGAGTATTTGCTGTAATCACGGACAACACGTCGAACAACATCGACGTCTCGAACAGGGCGTCATACTGGGCAGCAGATGCTTTGAGGTAGTCAAGGAGTTCATCTACCTCGGCTCTTGAGTAAACAGGGACAATAACATCAGTACCGAGATCAATCGCTGTTTCTTTGAACTCAAGAGGCAATTGAGTAACATAGCCATCTCTCGAAAGACCAAGCTGACTGCATACAACACTCTATCATTCATCCCTGTCCTGCTATATGGCACTATTGAAAGCGCCATAGAGCAGGAAAGGGTCAAGGTCCAGGGCAAGGGACAGGGACAAGGTCGCTCAAAACGACCAAGAGCGTTTTGAGAGAAAAGTTCTGCGTGCGATCATCCTAGTTAACCGTGTTCGGATCCAACGCTTAAGATGGCTAGGTCATGTAAAGCGTATGGACACCACAACTCCGAAGGTCCGAAGAGCCTTCGAATCCGAGCAATTGGGACAACACAACAGAGGACGTCCTCGTCGAAATGGCGCACACAAGAGGAGGAGGACCTGACGAGGCAGCTGGCGAAAAATTGTACTGGCTGGAGGGGCTTGTTGGTTGAGGCCTAGGTCCACCCCGGACTGTACCGATAAACAAAGAAGAAGAAGTGGGCCATAAGGAAAGCTCAATGTTGAGTGACCCTTTCGAGCATGTTGGCTGGTTGGTATCTCGCTAATAACACCTGTAACAGTTTCATGCTGCCTTGTCGTGTAAAAAAGTGTCTAAAGGCGAGAAAAACCCAAGCTGCCCAATTCTCCGGTCAAAATCGAAAGGTAACTTATTTTTCAACTGATCCATCGCTTTGCGTGCTCCCACAATCAGGTTAACCATACGTACGTAAGTGTACTCAAACTCTGCAGACCTGCACCCAGGAAACGGATCAACGTCATGCGTCTAGGATGGGTGTCTCCTCAATGACTTCTGCTGATTGGCCACTTGTTGGGTCCATTTGGGTTGTTAGGTGATGTTTTTCTACCGTGAGACATTTTTTTATTCCTAAAACCACCTCCTTGAGGAGCAACTTCAACTTGTCGGCGGCAAATGTGATTCGTACTACCATCATCGGCCGCCTGTTTTGTCTTTCGCATACGCCGAAGCACAGTGTTGGCGAAGCTATCGCCTTTAGCGAATCTGGGATAGCCTTCATTAGGATGATATATCCTCTGTTGCCATCCTTAGGTTCTTCTTCACTGACCATAGCCTAAGCCCATCCTTGTATGGGTATCGACCGATTTTGTACTAAACTACTTCAGCTTTCTCTAGGCTCGTATCTGTCTCGCCCTGGGCACATTTAGGATATCCTCTAGGGGGACTACTTGCACTGCAGCTTCCTCCCATAAGACCCTTATTTTACCAAACTCTTCTGACAATTGGTCATTACATTCGAGAATTGTGAGCCTATTTAACCATTTTACTGTCAGCAGCTATGCGAATGTGGTCGAAGCTCACTTTAGCCAGGACTTCCTCGATCTTCTTACCACACTTTAAGGAATACTGTCCACTGGGTTTCCCGAAATCCACTATAGCAAGCCGTAGTTGATTCCGAGATACCTCGCTGTAAGTTATCTCGGTTCTTCGTTTGTCTCTGGAATGTTGTCCCTATTGCTGGCCAGCTGGAATTGAAATTAGACCTGCATCCTGTCCTTGACCGTTAAACTTCGGTTCCTACATCCTATCTCTTTTTTAGGGTTCTGTTTTTTAGGCATCGTCCTTATAAATATTAAGGGCCTTTTTTCTCACATCACTATCCGAAGTCGCACCTGTTCGTTATGCCGGTTGGCGTTGGTTTTTAAAGTTTCCTTGTGGCTCACTCTGTTACTCTCGACAGCTGCCTCCAGTTCAATGGATATTTCCTTCTCGGAGATTCTTTAGCTATCGCCGAGACAAGCGCGTACCCAGCTTCCTTTCAGACATTAACTCATTCTGCGGGGAGTCTACTTCATACTCGTTTTCTGGCTCTTTTGTTTCTTTTTTCATACTGGAAGCTTACTTTTTCTATGGTCGACGCCACCTTAGCAATATGAAACGAAACCGGCATCAGACAAGCTCTTTCTCTCAGCACCACCTATGTGTGCGCAAAAATAGGTACATAGCCGACCATTCCAAAGGAAAAGAACGAAATTTCTTATATTTATATGGATTACTGTATTTTATTTTACTAACGTTAACACAAAATGCATGCTACTTTACGAAAAGAAAACAATTATGTAACATATCCACACAAATACGTTTTTACAATCTTCAAATTGAAAAAAAAAAGAATATAAGAAAGACAGTAATCATATCAGCAAAAGCGTAGATCTCTGTGTTCTTAATGCAAATACTTCCTATTTGAAAACAATCTGAGGGAACTTTGGAGGATTGCCGTATAAACCTTCTGCTTCCCATACCTGAATGTATGAGTCTTTAGTTAACACCACCAAATGCTGATGAGTTGAGTAAGTTATACTGAAACGAAGTGCAATTGTTAATCAATTCTAGAAGTGATTCAATTCGTTTGTACCTTTTTATGTTTGATATACCAGTGACAATCTCAGTGACCATGCTCAGATTCCAACTGGACCATAGTCGAATGATGCCACCTTCGACGGCAGTTGCGATCACATTAACACCGACGCCCTCCTTAATGTACGAGTAGCAAACGGCCAGGATTTCATCCTCATGGACTATATGATTCACATATCGAGCATTTACTGTGTGCAGTCGAAGAATTGACTTGCCATTTGGATTGACGGAAACATTTACAAAATCGTCCAAGCTTTCCTCTGTCACTTCAAAGCACTCATCGGCTTGTGCCGCAGTGTGTGGGTCCAGTTCACTTTTCGGGATCGTGTGGACGGTTACTATATCACCCAGAGTGGGACTTATCGCGGTGAGACTAATCGGCGAATGATGTATTTCTGCCGGGCGTTCTATCGTGCGGACATAGCTCAAGCTAAAGAGAATATCATTAAGACTTCATTGGCATTCATGAAACCGCGTGTTCAGACTTACTCGTTTAGGTCCCATATCACAGCTAAGCCATCTCTTCCCGCGGAGACGGCGATCTTAAATTCCACTGAGAGGCAAATCGATGTAATCTCATCAGTGTGTCGGGTAAGAGCCGTTGGACCTGACCACATTAATTCCGTACCAGTGCCACTCTTCTGACCTTCACCAGCTTGCTCCATATCATCCATCTTTAAGCTGCTCTTTGGGGATAGTTTTCTAAAGGTGGCTGAATTGTACGACAATTTAAATCCCTTCATATAGCTATGACGATTTTTGGACAGGTTTAAGCCCATGCTCAAACATTTGTAAACACTAATCAGTCCTGATTTGTGTCCGAACCAAAGGAGGTTGGAGTTTGGATCCGAGCCACAGCATGATATCTCATCGAGGGGACTATTGTAGAGCAAGGCCTTCACAGTTGTTTGCGTTTCATTTAGGGGCTGTATTCGAACTGTCCTGTCGTCGTTGTCCCATGAGATCACGTTATATGTATCTGCCTCAGGACCTATGTATTGTGTGAGACAAATCTTTGTGACGCTGCTGAAGGTTACACAATTTGTTCACACTCTTACCTTGCATTACACACGATTTTGTTGGTAGTCCATAGATCATGTTCGTGTTGTTGAAGGATATCAGTGCTTCGGCGCCAGGCAACTTATTGATGTGACCTAAGCTCGGCGTGGGTAATTGTGGTGAACCTAGGAATACACCCCAGCGTAGACCCTTAACTGTGGGAAACACCTCTCTGGTGCCTAAGCAGTAATTAAACGACTTGGAAGATGGATGTGGTGATTTGAATAGCTGCTTGGGCATTTGTCCATAGGTCTTAATCATTGTCTCAACAGCTTTACGCTCTATGGGATCTGTGATTTCTGATTCCAAAAATACAGAATATGTCTGAGGGGAGAGCACAAAATCAAATTGATACATCAATTGCAACCGAATGTTCAACTACTTACCGCTGGGTGAAACACATTAATGGCATCTACTGCATTTTGTCCAGTTTGATTGTAGCCAAAAATCAAATCAATCCAATGATGAATGTTCTGTCGCACCATTTCCGATTCGAGGGCTTGTCTATGAATCAGTACAAACAAACGGGGATCACGAAGGCACCATGGCGGCAGGAGTACATCCTCAACACGTTCCCCAGACTGCCGACAACCGAAATCGAATCCTTCGAAATTTTCAAACATTTCTGGGAGGCAGAAAAACTCTGGAATAAGCTCCTTAACATCCGTTGGACTGTCTTTACTTGCTAAGCTCCATGTAGTCGCAAGTGAATGAAACGTCCGATCGGGTAAATCGAAGTTATTGTCTGTGGCAAAGATAGTGTCAAACCAACAATAATTATCTTATACCTAGTAGTGTTTACCTTGATAGCGTAAAAAATAACTTGTAAACGGTGGCACTCGAACAAGGAAGTGCAGAACAGTCCCTGAGTTTGAATAATGTGAACTATAGTGATAAGGCTTTAGCTGAAGTGTACCCATGTTTGTCATTGTGTTATTAATGTACTTAGAGAACAAACAAAAAAAAAAACAATAAAAGCATACACTTATGAAAAAAGCAAATATGTTTAAAGCTACCGTGTAATTATTGATATAATGCTGTTCATTTTCCTCGTGTTGCACTGCGATTGGTTTCTCAAGTTTCCGGAAGTTCTTCTTATCCGTTAAGTCAAGTGCTTCCGATGTGTAGTTGGACAAGATCCACGGGAACACTGGATACTGCATGAGATCATTGTATGTTCTTCCGGAGATTTGATTAAGTGTCATTAAATACTCCCAGTTGGTTAGAAGACCCTCACGCCATTGCTGTGTTATGAGTAAGATTTTATTTTGATCCGGACACGTGATGATCTTATCGAGAAAAATGTCCTTCAATATCTTCCAATCGTCCTGATTTTGAAGCGAGAAAAACAATGACTTATTTGTGTCCAGGAATATCTCGAAGGCTTTCTCTTGGTGCTGATAGCGTTTCACCCAAATCTCTGTGATATTTGCAACATCACAGCTGACATAAAAATATTTGCATTTATATGTAGCGATGAAATACAATTTATGAACTGTCACGACAATTTCTCCATCGATCTCAGCGTCTACTGGCAGATACTTGGCAGGGAAGAAATACAGAATTTGTGAATTCTGTGAGATATTTAGCTGTTGGTCGTAGCTGGAGACGAGATAATCCAATGGACGAATATATTCCTCACATCGGCCTCCTCTCGTTCGGTATTCCTCCATTATGAAGCGTTTGTCGATGTCCAAGTGGCAGCGTCGCATTCGGGTGTGCACCCGGGAAGGCCCTTCTGTCGCGTCTAACTCGAATGATCTGTAAAAATGTGATACATTCAATACAATGCGACGTGTGTTTATGTCTTGCATAGAATTCAACAAACATTTCACATCGATTGCTGGAATACCATGGAGCACCCTCATGCGTCATTCGGCGTATTATCTCCAGCCACTTATGAAACGTGTAGTTTTCGTCATATTCCTTCATGTGGTTCATAAGATTTGTCCTCTCCGAGTTCTGAATAAAATCGACACATCAATACACACAAACTCAACAGTAAAATGTTACCAAACTGACCTGTAATTCGTTAACCACTCTCGTTATAGCCATCGCGGTATCGATGCAATTCTCAGCTAAAGATTCAAATTTCTGCATCGTTTTGTCTAGCAAAGATTTGTGCTTCCCAGAAGTGCTATGTCGAACGTGCTCAATGCGTTCCAGTTCCTGCTCCATGTTCCATGTCGTATCCGTGTCACGAATGCCCAGGCGTAAGCATAAGCTATCGAGATTCTCTATGCTTTCCTCATTGCTGGACTTTTGTTCCAGCAACCGTTTCCACAGTAAAGCCTTGATCATTTTCCCATCACATATGATTGAGGGTAGAGTTTCGTTCTGGCATGACATCCATAAGGTATCAATGATAAATTGCCTAAGCTCCAGTGGACGTGACGACAACAGACCCCAGGCAATGAAATTGTTGCAACGAGAATTTGTAGAGATGCCAAAGAGGGCCAGTAGTTCAAAGAGTTTTACTTCCCCCTCACTTGGGATGTAATTAGGTCCGAAGCTTGTGAAGAACTGTGAACAACGATCGATCAGTAGATCAAGTCTTGTTTTTATCTCCGGCAGTGTTAGCGAAGAATTGGGTAGCAAGCCCACTGAAATGTAGTTAATTTTGAAAAAAAAAGCCCCGAAGTCTATAAACTTTTGACAACAACGAACCTTTGAAGCCAGGAGTAGGTAATTGATTGTTAAAGAAGAGATTTAGCCAATTAAACTGCAGTTTTCCCTGCACAGATCGGAATCCCTTGATCACATTGATATGACTGCTTTCTTGATAGAAATACAGCATGTTGAGTATATCCCAGATAATCTGTCGAAGTCAAGATGTGGAATGTGAATTAAAATGACGACTGACGACTAAAGATCATCACACTCACATATACTTGCCCCGCAGTCTTCAATGCCTTTTCTCCCACCGATGTGAGCAGGTCTATAATGGCATTCTCAGTCGATGTAGTAGACAATGTCGTCTTTGTATACATATTGTACAATGTTTTCACGCAACACTGCAAGAGGCCATTCTCCAGAAGGCATTGATTATTTTCAGGATCCTGGTGGTGTTTGAGTGAATTAATCAAAGAATCAAGTTTATAAAAAGGGAAAAAAAACTCACGGTTAAGTAAATAATTCGAAGAACTATAAAACCATTCGCTGCGTAATCACACTGACCCACAGCCTGGGTTAGTATTGACAACAGAGCATTCAGGCCTAACTTATTTTGAATGGATATACATTCATAGCTGCTGAAAGCATCTAGGGTTCCATACAATCCAGTCACCCATTCCAAACATGTTTCAAACATGTGCACGTCAGTTGTATGGCTGGCCAACTGATTGGCCAAGAGCTGCGGGTAGAATTTTTTAGTGATGGCCGCAAGTTCATTCGCTGACACCCGCTTCGAAAGGGCTGACAAAAGCTTTAAAATTGCGCTTCGAATATTTGGACTCCAGTGATTCGCCAGCGCCAATATAATCTCAATCTTGACGTAATGCGTTAGAACCTAAGCGGAAGGGAATTGTGTTGAATTGGCTAAATGATAAATGTTGATATATTTACCTCTTCCACAACACTGTCAGGCAGTATGCACAAAAAGTCTTTGAGCAATGTAAATAGTCTCTCTTGCAGTTTTATTATCCCAGGCAATTGGCAAAAGTCCACCTGGCATAACGTTTTTGGCTTTCCTTGGGGGAATACCGAATTGTCCGTTGAAAAGTTACAGCTATTGACTGATTGATTCGCTACTGAACTGGTTCCCAATGAAGACTCCGGGCAGCTATCCCCGGCTGAATCGTGGCGACGTTTTCTGTCTGAGCTAGAGTTCGATCTGGACCTCGTTCGAGTTCTCTTTCGAATTAGTCCGTGGGAACGAATTCTCAGACTACCATTCGAGTGCATGGGTATCGTTGAATGTCGCCTCAAGTGGGATCTCCAATTTGAGGGATCTGATGGTCCCAACGATTGCAATGCTCTTTTGTTTAGTCTTGAGCAATCTGCAATTTTTTCAAGACTCGATATGTCAAAATGTTTGGCATAAGGCTGTCGACCTATGCTATAGCGACATAGCTTCTGATTGTCATCATCTGTCGGGCCTCGATTATTTGACTGCCTGCGCTCACTGAATATTGGTCCGAATGGTCTTTTTGGTAATTGCGGCTCAGTGGCTTTAGCTTTTTCTGAAGTGCTGGACTTGAGCAGAAAATAAAAGTTTGATCGACTATGAATGACAAAGCATTCACTTGGCTTATGCAATAAGAGCAACAGTTTCATTATTTCGTCCATCAGTGATGCCGAAGGCGGCGATCCAGCGAATACACTCAGAATATTGGCAAACGAATTGGCCGCTTCCACTGATATATACACCGGATTCGGGGATTCGACTACATAGACTTTACACAGATTCAATAACTCCTTAACCATGCCCACTCTATTCAGTTGCTTTATATTGAAGTCCTTGCAAGGATGTTTGTCTCTTACCAAAGCTAAAATCGCTTTGAATAGCATTTCGAGAACTTCGCAGCTTTCTGAACCCGATCTGTACCAGTCAGAGTAACGATGCAGTATACTGACCAGTAAGATTGGATGTGCTATACACGATACGGTATTCTCATTTACTTGTGACACAGATCCTCGCCTCAGGATGACGGGCTGTGTGCAGGCATTATTAACTATACTTGCCAGTAGATTGACATCCTTTGTGCATCTTTCAGTCTTGATGACGTATCCAATGACGCTGACATAATCGTTACGCAAAAACTCCGTGTAAAGTTGCATATCGGAGAGTGCAATCGTGAGCAGGAGATCAAGCGCCGATGCTTGATTCGCCGAATCGCTGGTGAGTTCGACCACCCTTGCGAAAAGATACAGAAAACAAGACAGGCCACCGCAAAGGAGCGTTGAAGTGTGTATGGATTTCAATGGCTTGGATAATAGGTCGCCATAGAGAACGATGTCATATTTTTTTCCTAAAATGAGAAAATTAAATAAGAAATTATTAACGTTTATATGGTTAGTTATTAAGACTATTATATATGTGTTTGGCGGCGGTCCAACAATGAACTCAATCGGCAATGAGTGCTGTTTTGATACCACAGCTCTGATTGAAATGTGACTGCAGTGAGTTTAAACATTTCGTGCGGCGTTCAGGAACGTTGTTAAATCTTTGAAGCTCCTTTGGGATATCTCGCTGAACGATTCAATGAAGTGTCTAGAATCTTCATTTCATTACAGGCCCTCGACATGCGCACGGGAATTGAGTCAATACAAATACGACAGTGTGAATAAAGAGCAATTCCTAATCTGACTGCATGATCCACTGTCGGCCAGTGCTCGGTACGAGACCTCTTTAGTAGATCTTTCCTTACTGCTTTACTGTGTCTTTTTGGATATTGCACACTTAGTTAATCGAGACCAGCTAAGGTTAGCCATTTTAGAGAAATGTGACGTAATTTATACCTTAACTAGGACAAATTGGATGACGAGCCATGGAGCGCTTGTTTGGCCAGTTCGTCTGCTTTTTCATCACCGAAAATGTTCTGGAACACGGATTTATGTAGTTTTTAACTTTTCCGCTACTGCAGTATTCCTGGACTAAATTTGAGGTTATGGTGGAAGATGCAACAGCCTAAATGGCAAATTGACTGTCAATAAAAATCACTATTCTTAGCATTGCAGTTGTTTGACGACTAATAACAAGCATTTCCGATTGAGCAGATATCTGGGGTGTCTGGGTTCAATCCTCGACACGACCAACGTTCATTCACGGTTTCACCTCTTTCGGGCCACTGACAGTGCTCAACAATTATTTTCTGTCTTGAAAGGCAGAAATGGTGTTTGCCTATGCCTTAAGGCCCTGTTAATCTGTGATTCCAGCGTAATTCATAACCACCATCAAGTATCTATGGGCCCACATCGGCGATCTGAGAAAAGATAGTACTTCCTTAGAGCAGTGTGTCAAATAGATTACCGCCTTTTATGATGTCAAAAAATAACCGAAGGATGCATTTTATATAACTCCAGCTTCAATTTGTAACCTCTACCAACATTTCTTACAACTGGGAAAAATGATTATCTGAATAATATTTAAAATTAATTGGCTACCAGCCATACAATTTCAAAACGAACGCGTTCATGGCAAAATGCACTAAATCTATTTCTTTAAAATATCGTTAACAGGTCAGAAATCTACCAAATTGGCCTCGAGTATACCAAGACACCTGCTTTTAGAGGTATACACAAATGGAGAAGAACTAACATGGTGTTTGAAACTGAAGGCTGACTGAGGAGACTTATGGATTGAGCTCCGGAACTATAGCGCCACACGAAGAAGAAGTATCAAGAGTAAAAGCTTCACTGACTACCTTATTCTGAATCATTCGTGTAGTCAATGTATACATATATGTGGCGGCCGTGGCGTTGTTTGCGTCGTCGTTTTCTAGGTTCGTATCCCAGTACGACAAAGATAATTTTCACGGTCCCACCTCTTTCGAGTCACTAACAATGCTCAAAGAGTATAACTGTCTAGAAAATCCTTCCACTCGTGAGATACAAATAGCGTGCATAACACGAGTGGTTGCTGAGAAGCTGGATCATGGCCCTCTACGGGCTGTACCGCCACCGATAATATTATATTATTATTACACTTACCAACGTTATTTTCGCGGTCAAACGATGGTTCATATGCCATAAATGTTAACGGCTCACTTGCTGAGTAAGTGAAGAATCTTGAATGCTTTAAAATTTTCATTGCCTCATGAAAATTGCCAGTGTTAATGTTGAACGACTTATTTAAGTTTAAATAACCGAAATTCGGCTTCCATCCTCCAACCTGCAAGAGAGAAAAACGATAGAATCATCCTGCAACTCATGTCTATGATGTTTAGTGTCATTTACCTGACATTGTGTCAGATCGACAAAGTCTGGTCCCATAGCCGTTAAGTTCAGCAGGACTTCCCTGTCCGCAATTTTGCGATTGAACATAATTACATTCGAGATTGAATATTTGAGTGCAGTGCCCAGGACACCATCTAGAGCAGTACGAGAACCCTCCGGATTAGGCTTGGGAACACTGTCGCCCAGAGAAAGCCACTGAAATGTCCACGTTCTTGTGAGATTACGAACATTTCTAAAGGGCAGGCATATTGAATGTTGCTCCAAGCCGTCTGCAATAAGCGTTAAATTAAAACGATCTGGCGCCACATCAATTGCAAGACATAAATGCGTCCATTTGCTTTTGCATAAACGAAAGTACTTTAATTCCACGCTGGATCCCTCAAAGTAACCATCGGTGACGCCATGGCCGTTGAACAAATGCATGGGATTGAAGCTGTTAAGTATGACCTTTTTTGTTTGCTTGAGGGCATTCCGAAATGGTGATGCATTATTTGATGGCGTTGTATTAAGAGGTACGTTTTCCTTATTGTTTGAAGAATTTACATTGTTCGCGTTTTCGTTTGGTGAACTCCTGGGAGACAGTTCGGCATTTGGCCGGCAGCACTCAAATACCAAATTCAGATTTCCATTCACATAAACGCTAATCATGGCTTGATTGCTTCCGACTGAAAAGACATGAGTTCGCTGTGGAAATACGAAGAAAAAATATGATATAAAATTGAAAATGTGGTTTCGGTTGATGTTTACCATGCTGTCGTCATATACTGTCTTGGAGTCATCCTCAACAACTGTGCCACAGCTTTTGTGATGTATATTGCTTTTCATTTGCATCCAAAGCGATATAGTTAGACCGGCGGGTCCCCACAGTTTTCCGTGGGAGATTGGAAAGACACAGGCCGATTTGAGGAAGAGTGTGCTAACATTGTTGCACAGGTGATAGTTTCGTACTCGTTCGATTTCCTCGACGAATTGCGTCTGTCCATTGGAAATGCATCTGCCATCTGTAAAAATGTTCAAGTCCTAAACTATATCGATTCAGAGCATTCAGTCATTTTGTCGTACCATTCAATATTGGAAAACTGAGTTCAACACTGGGCTGCTTTTTTAACGTCGACGTGCTGATGAAGGACAGGTACCTCATAAGAATGTCAACCGGAGGACTTTTCGTCGCCAATATGCTGAAATAGGTCGTAAGTACTTCGGGCGAATTAAGGTCCACAATAAGGTCCAAAATCGACTGTTGAAGATCTGAAAATCGAGTCGAATATTTGAACAGTGAAAAAATACATTTCGAATGAATGTAAATTACCCTTCAATTCACTATCACAACTCTGCAATACTGGCGCGAATCCCTGAAGTAGAAACAGAGGTCCTCCCAACAGATTTCGAATAGCAAACATTCTAGCAGCTAATTGACTTAAGTTACTCGACCACAGAATATTTGGATTTCCAACGCATTTCGAGGACAATTCAAAAAGTATCTCAACAATAATTCTACATATTCCATCATGTACCAAATTTGTGCGATAACGTGAAGCGGGTGTAAATGCAGACCATGGGTCACCCGTTACTCCGTCGCTTTCTGAATTTTCCGGAATTTCTCCATCAGCTTCATAACCTTCATCGGCAGTGAGATAAAATTCTTCTGTCTCATTTTCACTGTATTCCACTTCACTGTCACCACACACTAGGCTGGCTCTTGTTGAAAAAAAATCTCCTTCACTTTCGGTTGACGCCAATGTTCGCTCTTCGACGGCACCCGCTGTAGCAGGAGCCTCATATCGTCTCTCCTTGTCCAGATTTTTACCCAATGATCCAGTTAGTTCAGCAATTTTTAATAACGATTGCAATGCTTGCATTACACTTAATGTGGCAGTCTCTTCATGCTCCCAATCTGTGTCTGCCTTCGATAGGATAATAGATTTTATCTTTCGCAAATTCTTCTGCATCGCCTCTGTAACTAGTGTGGATAAAAAGAAATTTTAAGAATTCGGGTTATCAAGTACAGATGACAATGTATTGCGCGACTACTGTTGTGATATTATCATGACGACCTGCTAAGCATCAGATAAGATTAAGTGAATGACAAAAAACCAACCGTACACATCAACGCACGACATAAACTAACTGACTGAAGAATACTATTCTATTCTCTAATGAACTTCAGATGGTAGTAAATGAAACTGAATCTTCTAACTTATAGGTACGACGAGTATTGTCGTAGGTTGAACTTACGTTGTTGTATGGCTTCTTGAGGTTTGATGCGCGCATGTTGCTGTGATGCCTTTTTCCTATCTTTTATTTTTTTTCTTTTCTTTTCAGAGAAAAATGCATACTGAAGAGGAGTGGATAAATGCAACGAGAAAAAAACACTGTTGTACCTGCATATCAATGTACATCTAGTGGTGTGGTATAAGTGAGTGATATGTTTACGAAATGTTGTCAACATGCAAATCTGAAACCGGAATGATTGTTTGCTTTCAGATATACATGAAGCGTTTCAACTTTCTCTGCTTATTCTCTACCTTTCCGCATTTAATTTTTCAAATCTGAAACAAATATTTGTTTAATTCATCATTCGGCAACGTACAGCGACAAGTTGTTATTGACACTCTAGCTTATGGAGAAATATATTCATTTAACTTAACTATACTCTTAACTAATTCAGATGCGCATCAAAAATTAAGAAGTAAAGCTATCGGGAAATGCAGATTTAAGCGGTGTTACAAGCATAGTACTCGATTATTTTATGCTTGGAAGTTGTGTCTACCTAATTGTACTCCACATTCGAAGGGCTATGCATCTACGGCACAGTAAGAAGATATCAATAAACGGATTAGAAACTAACTGACAATGTACAAACTCGAAATGTATGAATATCAAAAAATAACACACACTTACCAACTCCTTTGCTCAGTCGCATATACACGGCAAATGCGGATTCGAATAGACTCAACATAAGATCCTTGCATTCTCCAGGTTCAGCGAGGCTGTTTAGTTCTACATGTATTCGATCAGAGTTTGACGGTGATTTTTCCACAGCCGATATCTCACGTGACCCAAATATGTATCCAAATAATCGCCCAAATATACCGCTGGAATTCGCAGAAGGCGCTGAATCTTCTGAGGACAACCATAACGATTCCTCGAATGCAGACGACGATGAAGATGACGATATTTGATTTCGTATATCAAAAAGTACAATACTTTCCTCTGTGATATTGACTCTATGGAGATCGTTTAAAAAACTGTTTTCTTCACAATTACTATAGGATCTAATGACATCTTCAAAATTCGGCAGCTCTTCGTTAACCAGGGCAGTCTTATCTTTCGATGATAGGGACGATGATAGAGACGATGATTTCAAACGTAGAAATTCATCGTTTAGCATTTCAACCTTGATGGTGTCCGGCAATGAATTAGTATTCTCACTTGAATAATATAAAAACGAGTATAGAATATTGCAAACCCAATCGATTAAATCGTCGATTGAAAATATCAATACGAAATCTTTGCGGTACGACCGATTGCGTTTGATGAGATCATAGTTAATGCACCAAAACCTGTAGGCCATATTAAGAATGTGTGATGGTTTCATACCCTTATCCATAACGTATCCAATTTCATTCTTCATGGCATATGACTCATTTTGTTTCAAACAGTTTAACATATCATTTACCCATTTCATTGTTTTCTTGCACGCACTCAATTGCATTTTCATCAGTCGCTTGTACAAAAAATCTTGTTCATTCACATGTTCACCCAAAAATGTACCAAAATCAATGCCGATCCTCATTAAATCGGATACACAGCGAGTAAATTCATGCTGATACATTAAGTCTTGCAAAAGTGATATGTTGTCGTTATTGAAAAAGGCTTTAATCAGTCTCGTGTCCATTAGATATGCAACGAAGATGTTAAGACATTCGAGTAATAGTGCGGTACAGCTGCGGTTGTTCATTGAACAGTTTACATTTCGTCGAAACACCGGGAGAACAATAGTTCCCATAATGCAGATTGCCATATCTCCGTTGATTACATGTGATATGTGGCGAAAGTGTCTGATATAATAGTGCATTTCCTCTGGTCCGTCCATGTATATAACTGCGTTATAATAGGCCAGACTGATACTCCTGCTAAACTCTGATGATTTATATTTAAAATCGCAGATTTCGCAACCGTTTCGAATTAGTACGGTCTTCAGGATTTTCTTATGTATAAAATCCAATGCAATTCTTCGGTTCGCATGTTGAATATTTTTACTCAAAAGTATTTTCATTGTGTCCGCATTGCATAGGCAACAGCATATGCCCTGCCGTTGGAGGTAGCGAATAACTTGCTTCTGCAAGTCACACGACAGGTGTTCCAATATATTGAAGAGTATCTTTTGAAAGAAGCAAGGAAAATTCGAACGATTACAGTGTTTCTGTATGCTGTACTTGAATTTTTTCCGCACTTTTTTCCCCTTTGTTCGAAGTACCTTGTTTGTGTTGTCAATGATCTTCAGTAGAACATCGATAATCGATTCAAAAAGCGGTTCAATTTCCATCAAGGGCTGATTCATTACCACAATCAATGAGGCAACATATTTGTCCAGAGTCTCTTCATCAACAAATCGTATAGCATCGTGCAGTTTTCCATCCGATTGGATTATCACATTGTTGATAAGGCTAAAAACTAAGTAATTAATGCCGAATATGATTTCTTGATTAGTATTCTCTTGCATTGCATTCATTAGCTTAGCGATTGTCTCCTTCAGATCTAGCAATCCAAAATTATCTTTGTGACAACAGACATTATTGAAGCACTTTGCAGCAAGTCGAAGGAGTTTGCGTTTGATTGCTTTCGCGTTGTTGTCTGAACCGAATGTATCATCTTTGGCAGCAAGTTTTTCCATAGCAAATTTCCAACAAACCACACTCATCGATTGATCCGATAAAACAATTTCAGATTCAACATCAACGCATTTTATCAACAGATCGATGAGAATAGCTGCGATTTCATCGCTTTTTCTAATCTGCTGTGTGTATCTCGTGTAGTCATGCTTCATAAATCCACCGTTCTGCTCAATACTATCGCTGAATAATTCTTTCGATTCGGAAGACTTGTCAAATTGTCGTTCCTTCGGCGAGAGATGCACCTGAATACTTTCTACAAATGTTTGCATCGATTCCAGCGAATTTGATGCATCTAGACTGATTTGAGTGTCATCCCAGCGACAGTTGGGAAATAGATTAATGCAAAGATTACAAAGACTACTTTGTGAAGCTAAAAGCTGAAAAAAGGAACACACAAGAAATGGTTTATTTATGTTCACGGATATAAAGCAGGGCTTACCTTTAAGTTAACCCGACGGAGGAAGAAAAGTATGTGATGACCGATTTCATGCGTAAGAAATGTTCTCAGCGCTACGATTTTGCCGTAATCACTTGGAGCCCTTAGAACCAGCTATGTGAGGGGATGACAAAGCATATGGACAAAACAATTAAATTGTGTACATAAAAAAACTTCGTCAATTTCTAACTCTGGTGAGATCATATACATTTAAAATACTATCCAACAGGTTTAAAGGGGGCAGAAGCCAAGGAAACACTCAAATATTGCCTCGGTGCATTACGGGATAGCATGATGTGACGTCAACGTTGAGAATGAATAAGTTCAGTGAGATGATTTATTAATTTCCAATAATTTGCACGATGTGCACGTCTTGCGAATCAAGTAAAACATCAATACTTCTCTTATTTCATTCTCAATGAATCTTGCGTTAGAGTTTTTTTTCTATCTTATGTGATTCGCAAACTGATTATACTGATTGAATCAACGGTTTTGATTGTTTCACTAAGTTAATGCAATTAAGTGCATTTATTTGAATTGTGACCTTGCACAGACTACATACATATCTATGCACCATCACAATTTCGTATACACTCGTAGGTGTATATCATTTGAACTGACCTGTGCGAAGTTGTGTTTATCCCTGAGCATTTTCGAATTATCTGAAGTTGTTGTATCCATTTTATGATCACTTTCACCATCTTGATCGTAATCATCTTGCGACACACTAAAGAGTTTAGATTTGCTTATAATTTGATGCACACGCTCCAGTAAAAACGAACAGATTTCCTCCAGAACCGATGAGAAAAAACTGAAACAAATACCAAAGCAGTTAGTTGATGGAATGCATTTTGAATAATAAATAAATAAATAAATAAATTCAAATTACACTCAACTCCAACCATTCATCATCGTCACGGTCTGATAAAACAAATGCTCACCTTGTGATTGGATTCGGTTCTTTTGGCAGTTCCAAATTCATAAAATGAATTTTGTACAAAAACTGCTTCAGTATCTCTTCCTGTGTTTTGTAAAATAAATTAATTATCATTTGGTATGTTTTTAAAGAAAAAAAAGTGTAAGCATATGATACCTTCTTCGTGATGTTGTCGTCCTCTTCATTGTACTTCAACCAAAGAGTTTGCAATTGCAAAATTGATTCCTCTGGAGTTTGAACCATCTCGACTGCAGAATCCTTATCCACTATTGCAAGCCCAAGTTATACACGTAACAGATAACTGCTTTTGAAATGTACAGATCACTCTGAAAGGGAGAAGTCGAATGCATCACTTATCACTTTTGTTCGGTTCTGTTGTGCTTCTTGGATTCAGTTCTGTGTTCATCCCGTAGTTCGTTATCTCAGTTTCTTATATTTCAATGATTAGTTTGCATTTCGTAAAGTTACACATATAGGGTAAATACAAACGAAATTATTAACAAACACAGTTTTTGTACATTCCAAACCGGCATATGTCGTTGGGCGAATTCTGATCTCTGGGTAAGATGTTGAATTTGAGTTAACTCAAGAATCGATACGCACTGAAAGTGTGTTTATTTATAGACGAAATGAAGAATTTACAATTTACAACAAGAGCACACAAACTAAAAAGATTTCTTTCGTTTGTCCCTTTTTGACACAACTGTTACGGATGTTAATGCAAAAAACTTGCATTAAATCGCCATATTTTCAAAACTGGAACGAGCACCCACAAAGAAAATGACTTTCAAATCATAACACTAATCTATACTAAAATATACAGTTCGTTTATAACTGGTAACCTTTATCTATTAACTAGAAGGTATTTTTTCCCAAAAATATAATTGTCCCCTTTGTTTATTTTGCGCAGTCAAATGAAGAAATGAAAATAAACGAAAACATTAAACAGCTGACAGCTGATGATGTCTATCGAGCTGAATTGAGCTTTCTGAAGTTGTTCTCTGTCAGTGTATGTTTGAAGTGTCTAAGTTTTTTTTCATGAAAGCTTATGACGTCAGAGCGCTACATATGTATGTATGAAAAAAGGTTTCTTATGAACTTGAGAATGAAACGATTTATTCAACTGTGTCGAGTGAATTTTGCTCATCGCAAATAAATTGATAGTGATATTTGTCAGTGGTTGTGTGAAATACACAAGAGATTCATGTTTCCTATTGGAAGCCATATACAACAATACATATATACAGCTTACGAGTGGTATCAGAAATCAGGTGTTTGACGTTTGGGATGTGTTCGATAAGAGGCGTGCTAAGAAAATCTTGCTGAGTTAATTTATTTTACTATTGGAATTTCTTCGTTAGCTCGTATGATAGTATAGTTCTCCTATGTTATTTATTTATGTTTGCCATCCATTATTTATTAACCATATCGAAGGTTGTTGTTAACATCTCACAATAGCGGCATTCACACTCAACAATTTGTCGATACGATTTGCTTGACAACCGTGCTTGATCGGCCAAATCGCCAATGTGGATGTTCGTTACTACAAGTTGGTAGACTTTTTCCAATTTGATGTAAAGCAAATCGTATCGACAAATTGTTGAGTGTGAACGCCACTAGGTAAGGCAATGTAGGTACTAGGCAAAGTAGGCCGATTGAACCGCCACGTGGGTGTCCCAAAGAAAACAAAAATAAATAAAGCGGGTTTTCGTGGTTTAGGACAGCCAGTTGGTTTTCTTAACAAATTTTACTAGCGCTATTTTGTATAGGTCCTGTAGGCTGTCGAAGAAGTAGGAGCCTGTGGTGGCTTTCCTGATTGGATCAAGAGCAGGACAATTGCAGAGGAGGTGTATACCTTCTCTTCTATGTCTAGGCAGCTTCTGCAGAAGTCGTTGGAGAATGGGCCTAGTCTTTTTGCGTGAAGGCCTAGTAGGCAGTGTCCGGTGATTATACCCACTGCAGTGCTAATTTTGGATCTTTTTTGGGAGATAAAAGCGTTGGATCTTTTAGGATCGAGATTTGACCAGATTTGTTTCCTGAGATGACACTATGGCCGGGCACCCAGCACAGAACTGTTCGGATATCTTGTTAAGAAATGCGCGGCAATCGTTTGCTAATTTAGAGTTTATAGAGAACGATGCCAGGGATTTAATTGGTGCTTGGCTATCAGTCAAAATGCAAAAATGGCAGGCGGATATCACGTTCCATCTTAGCCAGGATAGGGCTTCGTTAATCGCCATTACTTCCGCTTTATTTTGTTCATGTTTAGACCCTCTGAGAAAACACCGCTTCATACTCCATCGTCCGTCCTGGATCCATCCGTGTAAAACTGAATGGCTTTACCAAAGGGAATGGTGCCGCCATACCACTGGTCTCTGTCCGGAAACAGGGTTTCGAAGTTGTTCTCTGGGAAGTGTCGTGGTGAGTAGTCTAAGTGAATTGAAGTAAGATTTTGTCCGTGTAGAATTTTGGCATGTCCAAAGGTGAGATCGTACCATTGAGAGCATGCCTTCAGATGAAATTACGCAGTTCGTTGCTGTTTGCTTACAGAAGATATCAAGAGGGGTAAGGTTCAGAAGAGTTTCGAGTGCTTCGGTGGGAGTAGTTCTTAGTGATCCACTGATGCAAATACAGACTTGTCCCTGTACCTTCTTCTATTTGTTGAAGTGGGTACCTACTTTGAGTATGGCCACCACACTACCACCCCATATAAGAGGATGGGTCTTATGACAGATGTGAAGAGCCGCTGTATAATGTAAGGTTGGAGACCCCATTTGTGACCAATGGCTTTCTTGCTCATGTATAAGACCGTGATGGCCTTCCTTGCCCTATCTTCTGTATTTCTGTACTGGACGCTTACAGTTTAGTCGGCTGTCTAATATAAGGCTGAGGTTTTCGCCTTATACGAGAACTGGTGTAATTTAGAATGAGGGGGTCGATAGTGGGAATCTTATATTTCCTGTTGAAAAGGACGATTTCGGTCTATTGAGCGTTAACACCCAGATCATTATGAGTTTCCCAATTGGTAAGTAGATTGAGACCATGTTGCATTAGATCTCTAACGACTAGGGGATATTTTCCTGAGGACATCGTCCATCCATTGGCAATAGTTATGCAGTCCGGCTTCTTCAGTAGTAGTAGCAATTTATGCACTGATAGATTCCAGAGAAGAGGGGATAGTAATCCTTCTTGAGGCGTGCCTTTTCTGGTTGAACTTGCGGAGGCGTTTTCCAGAATAGCATCAATTACTCTACTCGTGAGTAGTTGTTCTATAAGTGGTATCAGTCCCACTTCTACTCCTCGTTCTTCCAGTGCCTGTACAATTGTATGCGGGTAGATGTTGTTATAAACTCCTTATATATGAAGGAAAGCAACCTGAACGCTACTAATGTCTGCCAACAACAAAATGAGCGTTTTGTGGGCGAGGGTAGGAATCGAATCGAGGCGAGGTAAGGAATCGATTTCAAAAGTACTGTGTATAACAAACCGGACGACCCAAAAATGTCCTGGGTTCATCTTCATACATTACTACTTGCTTGACAGACTTGATGCTCTTCTTGCCATGATATGAAAATCCATGATCGTGCTCTGATAATCGATACAATTTTGAATGAAGCATGAAGAATACAATACAAATGAAACATGAAAATAGCGGATGTGGTCTAAGCCGTGGATAGAAAAACGAAATACATTTTCAGGAATTATTTGAGAATGACACAGCGACGTATGAAGTATTGTTAAAAAAGAGCGTGACTCGTATAAAAAGACGAAAAACAAATGTAAGGGATATAATATCTCCTCAACATTCTTTATTTGAGCTCGATATAATTTTCTTTGCTCCAGGCTGATGCTCAGTTATCGAAATTACAGACAAAACTAGGAAAATCATTAGAAGTCGTTCAAGTTGAGTTCACACTCAACTAATAGTTATCCGACCAACAGAAAAAGTCGAACTACCATACGACCGATTGTAGTAAGAGCGTCCACACTGTACAACCTAAAACATTTTGGTCTATCAAGCTAAAAGGGATGACTTGGTAGTCTTTCTTGTGCATCATTTCTCATGATGACTACAAATAGATGCGGGTTGGGTCTGCGAAACCGCATGGGGTTTTTGGCCACCGGCCAATGTCCAGAAACCTCTTGCGGTTTCGTAGAACCAGTCCGCATTTAGTTTCTGGACACTAGCGGGTGTCCAGAAACCCCATGCGGTTTTGCAGACCCAATCCGCATCTAGTTTCTGGACTCTAGCCGGTGTCTGGAGTTTCTCTATGCGGTTTCGCTTCGCTGGCCCAATCCGCATCTAGTTTCTGGACAATTTAAATGAATGAATGCAAGTCAATAAGTTGAACAGATAAAGCCTTCCTTAATTATATTCCTTCAGTGTGCATCAAATTCAATTTATCGAGTATTTTGCAAGGGTCCAAAATAACGATAGATTCAGATTAACGAGTGTCAAATTATTGAGAGTCGACTGTACTATACAACGACTTCTGTAGGAGTTGCAAAGATGAAGAAGAAGAGGAAAACCCCTCACATCCACTCTGTAACTGCCCTGTATTGGCCTCCATTAGGAAACAATCTCTGGCAGAATACTATTTGAACTAATTAATGTACATATCCGAAAAGGATGTCAAATCAATCTGGACGCATCTTTCTTTGAAAGTTGACGTAGTTATACTCACATTCTTACAGAGGAAACTCTAGCGCGCACTCGGTAGGTTTGTTGCCATATGTGCAGATGCTGGGATGAAGTTTAACGTGGACAAATCAGAGATTATGGTAATTTCCAGAACTCCTGTTCAATGCACTATACATGCTAGTAGAGTCTCATTGAAGTAAGTGGAGAAGTTCATGTATCTCGGGGTCATTTTCACGAGTGATGGGAGGAGTAATGCTGAGCTTTCTTGTAGCATTGGCGAAGCTGGCTCAACTTTGAAACATGGTGGAAAACACGCCAGTACACGAAGAACGAAAAGGGCTATGTTTCGATGGTTTGGTCACGTGGCACGAATGTCCTCAACATCACGTACTCCGAGGTGTGTCTTGAATGCGATCTGCGACCGAGGTGGTTGGACCAAGTCCAAAAACTCGCCTGGTTGCGCTAGGGCATAACTCCTGGTAAGTAAGAGTCGAGTGGCCTGGATATCTCCCGTGTGTGCATTACCCCTGCGACCGCTGTAGGGGATCATGCTGGTCAGAAGATGATGAAGTCGGAAGAAATATACGCTTTCTGAGATTATATTATATATACATGTTTGATATAGAAAATTCACCAAGTTAAGTCGAAGAAAAGGGAATTATTAGACAGAGAGGAGTCAGACACAGTGAACAATAAGGGGAAAACAAGGAAAGAAAACCAATTTGTTCTAACCACCCACATAATTTATAACCCGACATTTTTCGGGTTATTCTGCACCCAAGAATGATGCTCTGCGCTTGTGGCCTATGGAGTATGTGATGTTGCAGAATAGGCATGCAATGATGTGTATGGGAGAATCAGTATAGAACTATATGAAAGCGGATGACTATTGAATAGCAGGTTGTGGGCTTGTGTGTTGGTAGAATTTGTTGCTTGCGTGCCAGGTGTAGGAAACACACACAAATTTTACCACCATTTGTATGAGTTTAGCCGCAATACCTAGCCAATGTTCTTAACAAATTATGTAATTTAAATTCAATTGAATGAAGGCTATAAAACTGAGTTAATTTGGCCAGTCATAGCAATAAATCAGCTATATCTCTAAATAGAGTCTAGCATTACATTTGTATTCACATTTTGAATCCCCTATTACAATATATGTGCTTAAAAATTTGAGTCATCTTTTGAACACCCTCCGAACAATAATACATGTTCGTGGACAAATTCACGAATCTGTAGCCATTTTCCAGGTGAATTCAGGGATCGGCCTTCATAATGCTCAAAAACAAGCGATTTTCCTCCATTTTCATGGTAAATCCGGGAATTTTGTAAAAGTATGTATGAAATGCAATTGAATTGCTAATCCCATACGGCCTACACTTCAAAAATGCCGCCATGGACTAGGGGTAAAAATGGCCGAAGTTGAATATCTCTCTACTCATTTATTTCTGAATCTGAGTTTTGCACCGTATTTTAGACGTTGCCGAATGTGTCGGTTTAATATTTGGCTGACGATATTATGGCTAATGGTAGGCGACAGCGTTTCCCACTTTAGCTGTGAAATAGACATGATTACGAGTACCCTTAAAGTAATTTAAATAAATAACAGCGTGAAGCGAAGCGTTTCATGTCCGCTTTGTACTTGCTTTACCACTGCGTTGAATAACCAACTGACCAAATATTTTCCAAAAATAAACTTATTTTTATTTATGTAGTAAATGCACACGGTATCACTTATCAATTACGTTTTAACCTGAGTCCGTTTGCTAGGAACAAAACAAACAATCACAATATCGCTTCCAAATGAAAGGTATTTGAAAATAATTTTCTTTTTTCAACACTTCATCGATATGTCTGCTCTTCGATTCTGTGGATTATTGGTCTATGTCCTAGATTTCTCATTTTATATACTATATGTAGGTTTTTTCAGAATATTAGACTTCATCAATTTGTCCCATTTTCTTAACATTCGGAGAGACTTCGAATATTGCACCCGTGCATGCACGGATATCATCAACGGTTAAGCCTTCAGCGACCTCAATCAGAGTCAGACCAACTCCTTTCTCAACCTCGAAAACGGCCTGTAAATTCAGAATTCTTAGAAATCTTTTCAATTGCGATTATACTAAAAAGAAATACCTTCTCGGTTATGATCAAGTCTATAACACCTTGTCCAGTCAGCGGTAAGGAGCATTGTTGGAGTATTTTGGGCTCTCCATTTCGGGTATTATGTTCCATTGAGACAATCACTTTAGTTGGTGCAGCAACGAGATCCATAGCGCCACCCATTCCTTTTACTAGTTTACCCTTTATTAAAGAGAGAGGATTGGAGTTTGTTCATGTATTAAATGCTTTATTGTAACTACTTACGGGAATCATCCAATTGGCCAAGTCACCAGTAGCCGAAACCTCCATAGCTCCCAGAATAGTCAAACCGACATGACCACCTCGAATCATAGCAAAACTCTCATCGGATCCGAAAAACGATGCACCGGGTAAAACTGTCACACTCTCCTTTCCAGCGTTAATCAAGTCGTGATCAAGTTCAGCCTTGGTCGGAAATGGACCCAGTCCAAGAATACCATTTTCTGACTGCAACATCACATTCATTCCATTGGGAATGTAATTGGATGAGAGTACAGGGATGCCTACGATCGAAAAGGTTAGGTGTCACAAAGTTAATGATACGAATTAACGAAGAAATTAGTACCGATTCCCAAATTAGCGTACATTCCATCGCAGAACTCCATGGCAACACGTTTGGCAATACGTTCGCGGATGAGTTGACCCGGATTGGCTTGTCCAGGCGACGATGGGGCACCGTTCTCATCGCGAAGTCTCAATCTCTCAATGCGTTTGCTATAATTCGAGCATTTAACAATCCTTTGCACGTAGATTCCGGGAACATGAATCTCATCTGGTCCCAAAGCTCCGACAGGGACGATTTCTTCGACCTCCACAATCGTGCACTTTGCTCCACGGCACATGGGAGAGTTGAAATTCCTTGCAGCCTTATTGAAAACTGAATGATACCATTATTCACTGAATCTGAACTACATAGCCACTAATAGCTTACCGATATTTCCGTAGGGATCAGCCTTGTGTGCCTTGACAATGGCGTAGTCTGCAAAGATAGATTCCTCCAAGACGTAGTTCTTTCCATTGAAGTTAGCAACTGGTTTCGGACGACTGGCAATCTCGATTTTGCCATCCTTGCCGTACTTAATGGGAGCACCACCCTTCTGTATGAGGGTAGCATAACCAGTTGGTGTATAAAAGGCGGGGATACCTGTGACGAAACGAAAGGAATATCATTGAAGTGTGGTTGAAGTCAAGAAGAACTTATAACAAACCTGCTCCACCGGCACGAATCTTCTCTGCCATAGTGCCCTGTGGTGTGAGTTCAATTTGAATCTCTCCGTTGAAAAATTGACGAATGAGCTCATCATTTTCGCCCACATAAGATGCGATAAATTTCGACAGTTGTTTGTTTCGAATGAGTGTACCTAGCCCCACTTTGTCAACGCCTGCATAAAATTAAGTATAAATGAGCCAAAATCTCAGACAGGCTTTCACAAATATCCATACCTCCATTATTCGACACACCAGTGATGTCCTTAACGTTCTTTTTCAGCAGGGCATCGATCAACTTTTCGGGGATACCGCAGATGCCAAAGCCACCAAAAAGGATTGTTTTGCCATCTGGAATATCGGCGATAGCCTCATCGGCACTGGCGTAGATCTTTTTCGATTGAGTACCCGATGTTGAATAGCTGGCAATAAGCTGGAAATTTAAAAGATTTTTTTTTATTTATTTTGGATGTAAAAGCAATTGGATTTTCTTAGGTCTATAAGCCTGTGAATGGTTTTTATCTTATCTTTATTTGACAAGCACACAAGCCTTTACAATACGTCTAAACAAACGCAAGTTTATGCCTCGTATGTAACTTAAGTTATCAGCAGGGTCGTTTGATCTCAATCATAGGAACGTCTCAATGGTTGATACAATTTCAAATGTGTCTCCTTGATACGTATTCTACAAGGTTAACCAGAATTCGGAAGAAAGAAGTACAAGTTTAAAAGGGTGTTTTTTTAGAAGCTGTCATCTTTAAATTGGCAACATTGTCTTCTATGACAGCTGTTATCGTTTGTTTTGAGGTTAGCTTGGATAGGCAATTCATCGATTCATAGACTTACGCCGGAGCAATGTTTACAAATTGTTCAAATTGATTTTGATAAACATGACTCAATTCGGGAAACTCAAACTGAAGCTATTTCGAAACACCATTACATTCAGAAAAGGTCACTGTTGCGCTTTGCGGTGGAATCGTAGGTTCTTACATCTTCAGAAGTGATGATGGCCAACACGTTGCAGTCAAGTTTGAGCGGTACAGAGACATGATTACTAACTTTTTCGTGCAACACTTCGACTTGAAAGTCAATACACCGAGAAATACAGTCTGATGTCCTGCAAAGAGTATGAGAGTATGCATCTTGACAACAGATTACGTCACCTACGCGCTTGCTGCGGCGGTCGTATGCCCGAAATTATATTCCAACATTAATGCCATAAAATGATATGTTAAATAAATTCAATTCTATGGATCCTTTTTCTGTGTTTTACATCAATTTAAAGTTCTATTCCTCTAAAAAGATGTTATGATTAATTGCACTCGTAGAATTGGTGGGAGCAATAGACGATTAATTGCGACAGGAGTAGGCCTCTCTTCTCCTCAGGCAACTAGAAAACTAGAAACGATATAGATTTGCCTTAATAAAAATGCTACACCCAGTTCGAGAACAGTCTGGACTCTGGTAAGTTTCTGAGGTCTTAATCTTAACAATACTGACCAGGGATGAAAAGAGAATATTTTTTTATTATTATCGAAATATCAATTTTCGTATTTCCTATCAACCACTGTCAAGAACGCATCAGAAAATTTAACGATGCTTAAATGTTTGAAGTTTGCGCATCTGATGTACGGGATGATGCTTAAATGAACGTTTGACATCGCAGTGATGCGTTTCTGAAGTCACGCTTCTATAGGAACCAATCGTGTTGTTCGTACTATTGTTCTATCACGAAATACAGTTTAAAAAACGAACTCACCCAGCCCAAATTTCAAGTACGTAGGTGTCAATGGACAGACACACAGCGTCACGGTCGCCACTTGTGCATATTGCCTGAAGAATCTCACTGGGTACGATCGAAAGTTCTTAGTTCGACTCGTAAGTCATCGACACCAAAAAAGCTTCTTAAGGCACTCTTCTTCTTCTACTGCTGGCCATCTCAGAAGATGAGTCCTTAGACGCCTGGCTAGACTTATGCCGTTGTACAGCTCATACAGTTCGCGGTTGAACTTTCTTTTCCAAATGCCATCAATGCACAGTACCATCGATTCTACCGATTTCTCGAATTCTTGAAAGGATCACGGTCTCATTTAAGCTAAAGGCACTCTACCCTCCTATAGTTCCATCTAAGAGCTCAGCAGAATACCAAGATATTAAAGAGCTGGCACTATCAATGAATCACCAATTCACTCTAAGGCATGAATACTTCCTACAATATATCCCATCCCAGCTATTCTGGTCCAACTATTTATTTATTTATATCGTCTTTAGTTAACACGGTGCGCAGTGATAATATCCTAGGGAGTATTCACTAAATCAGCACATTTGGAGTGGTCAGGTGCAAACATGTTCTCACGGCACCGGTGCATGAAATCAAATTGCATCGCACCGGATATACGCGCTGCACTCGATTTGATGACACTGTGAATTGGACGGAGAGCGGATACTTCGACTAAAGAATATTTTAGGCTCAGTTTAGTTCTGATTTGGAATCGTTCCGAGACAGTCGATTTTAATAAAATCATGCGGCTACTGACGTAGACGATAGATGCGTCGCTACATACAATTCAAGTTCTATAGAAACGAATATATTCTAGGAATATATCTCTTTAGTATTTTGTAGTGCACAGATGCAAGTCCAAATTAAGACCCGTCGAACTTGGCCAAGATGCTTATTTATTTACTTGCATATGCACACGTCAAGATCAAAACAAAAACTTATCATTATCGCTTATAATGTAGAATAACCCATCCACTTAGAAGTCGGCATATAATTGTCAAACGGGAAACTATGATACATCATTAATTAACGCTATTAAACAAATAAATACACGAGATAAGTTGAAAAATGTCGATGTCCAGTGAAATCGTTTTTTGTTTCTATGTTAGATTCAAAAAAAAGTCTAAAAATACACATGATTGTGTATTAAATCGATCAACACCAGTACTTTTCAAATACTCACTAGATCGCTTGCATTGATTACTTTCAGTAAACCATGAACTCTTCTGAAAATTGTTCAACTCATGACCTTGATCATGAAATCACTAATTGCTCGCACTTATGAACTGACCTACATGGCAAAAGGTTAGCATCAAAAAATAATGCCACGCTTTTAGTTGTCGGAAAAAACCATCGTCCGATTATTCCTGAAGACCTTGAAATCGTAGCAGACCGATTTTTGACTCATACATTCGGAGTTCAAGTGGTAGACCGGCTTCTTCATTATCTTCACTTAATGCGGCGGTGTCTGGCAACAAGATTGTGTAAATTGAATCATCCCACCAGTCAGCCGGTTGTTGTATGGTAGCGATAAGGAATTATGATTGCTTCTAATGATTATTTAATTTAATAACACAAAAAATTAAAATATCTAATAGTGATTTTTTTTTCTGTTTGGTTTTTTCGTGTTATATTTTTTGACAGTTAACGCGTGTTTCGTGATATGTCTCAAAGTCAAACATTGTCAGTTAACACTGCTATTTCACGTGAAAGACTTAGAACCGAACAGCGCTTATAAATTATTGAATTTCATTATCAACCCCAAGCGAATTGATGGACCAATTCAGAAATGAACAATTTATCTCTCGTTTTCGATCGGTGGTTTGGCCACCCAGATCGTGCGATTAAACTATTTTGTTTATGCGGATATGTCAAATGTCACTCGTCTATGCCGATATGACAGACTCAACTGCAGCCAAGAAAGAATGCGGAAAAACAAGTGTTATTACCGAGATAGCAGCCAATATGAAGTCGTATCCTACGTGCCTGCAGGTAAAAACAGCAGGGATACACGATCGATGTCTCAGCGTTGACACAAGATCTTTTCTGTAGCGGTTCTCACTCTCTACATCTAAATGCCTACCAGATTGTTTAAACGAGGGACAAAATGAAGTATGCATTTTTTCCAAGAAAGCACACACAAAATTGACAACATGTCCAGAATGTCATAATAGGCAACTTTAACTTGGAGGTGGTATAGGAATTCGTCTAGCTAGACTCCGCGCTAAACAATACGAAGAGCATCCCTAACTAGGTCATATGAGTCATAACTCTTGCTAATCGATGTATCTTTCGGCTTAAGGGTCTAGACTCTAAAGGCCAATAAACAATAGACCCCATTGTCGAAGGAGCAAGCCGAATTTGTACTGCCTTACGACGCGGAGGCGTGGACAAAAAATTAACAGGTCACCTCGCCGTACTCTACTACTCAACCCAATCCCCAATGGAGACATGTTTTGTACAATGCCGGATATTATGGTCAGGCAACACTATTTCGGGAGGGTTTTCAAAGTTGAAATATTGCACCGCGCAAGCTGGTCCAATGGTGTCCCAGCACAAGATCCTAGAAGTCTAGTATGGTACACAGACGGATCAAAGATGGAATCCGGAGTGGGAGCAGGAGTCTTTGGACCCAACACAAGGATTTCCAATGAGGTCGAATCATACAGTGTTTCAAGCGGAAATCCACGCTCCATGCAAGGCAAAACCTCTACAAAGGCATTAAGGGCGCTAATATACTGATATTCTCAGACAGTCAAGCAGCACTAGTCACTCTTGTCTAACCTTTTCGACTTCAAAACAGTCAAATCTTGCTTCGACGCTCTACAATCCCTAGCCAGACACAACAAAGTGAAACTTGGCTTGATCCCTGGACACACTGGGATTGCAGGCATCGAATCCGCAGATGAGATCGCGAGGGCTGGCTCGGAATCTGCATTCATCGGGCCTGAACCGTACTGTAATGTCAATTGGACAGCAGCCACTACTCTGATTAAGGAATGGGAAAATTTCGCCTAGAACTGTAGATACATGGTCATAGTCTTAAGCAATTCAAACGTTTAATCAATCCTTATTAATATAAGGAAATACTCAATCTTAACAAAGAAAACATAAGATTGCTAACAAGCTCTCATACAGGCCATTGTGGCCTCAAGACAAGGTCTGTCAGCTCTGCCTCGAAGAGAATGAAACTTATTAGCACATTTTGTGCGAATGTCCGGCACTAATATGGTTAAGGAAACATACGAGTATCTTCTCGAGAAGATACTCACTTCAGGGGGTTTTAAAACTCCACTACTAAAGACTTAGCTTTCATGAGGGAAGTAACACGTGTTTTGGGATGTTTTGAGGAAAAAAATCGAATTAATCGAACGTTTAGTGTGCTATATAGATAAGCAAACTCAACTAACTTAATGTGACGACGCTGGGGACAGCAAGCAACAGATCCGGTAGGTGAGGCTTGTTAGTTGACGTCTAGGTCTCCCCGAATGTAGCCGCTAACAAAGTAAAAGGTTGTACTAACCATTTCAAAGAATCTGAACGATCTAGAAAATGTGTGTTTTGCTTCAACTTTAGTATATCACATGATTCAATTTGGAAAAAAATTTGCTAATTCATTTTTATAATAATTGATAACATGTATGTTCTATGTGGAATCAGGAAACGCGTATACATATACGTCTGTGCTAAAGTATCTATATATGTACAAGGAAATTAATAAAGCGTACCCTAACAGATGTTGGATGATGTTGCCGCTGTGGCGTAGGGGGTAGTACTCCAACGCTGCGGTGTGTTACTTCAAGGACACGTACAATTTGTATACTCATCCCCAAAAGCACACACAAACCGAGTGGGTGCTGTAGAAGCCAAGATCGACCTCAGATTCTCGTTTTCTTCTATTATTATTTCTACCCCAACAGATGCTTTTTAACCTACTTTTCGTTACTTCATGCGGGACCCACTAAAAATTTAGCAATTTACTTAACCTTAAACATTTGTCTTTGGAGCTTAAGGCGGACATATAATTTGTGCGTTTTTTTGGAACCGATCGTCTAGCTTATCCTTTCTAACCTATAATTCTGTGATATCAACTTAATGCAACATGCAATAACATCGAACATTTAATACACAATACGGTAATTATCCACTCCAATGGAAGGTATAAGCACACCTAGCACTAGCACAAGTGAATGTGTATTATGTTCACCTCGATGTTACAAAGCAAGCTTCTTTATAAGATTTAAATCCGGAAACGATCGCATTCACATAAACATGACCGATGTACGTTCACGCATTTTTCAATTTCTAAGCAGAAATCACAAAAAGAAATGAAACAAAAATAGAAGAAAATTCATACGACGTAAAATGGAAAAACATAATCCAACTCGGCAGCTAATTCGTGACGTCAGATGACCCTGATCTTCTCGTAATATTGAGAAGCGTAAGAACATGTTTTGAAATGACCGGAACAACAACATTGACGAGAGTTACACAATCATCGAGTTGTTTTGTTTTGAACATTCGTGTTTGCTTCGCGGTCAAGGGATGAAATCAGATTGAAATTGCCATCTGTTTGCAGTCTTATTTGAGTACAAAGCCTTCTATTTCACTGAAGTTTATATACTTATGTATACAATGTGAAAAAATGCACGACAATAACAGGTTATTACTATTCTAATTTAATGGAGAGTGAATATTCAATAACCGCAGTGGAATATACTCGTATATGTATGTATCTCATTTTTTTTGTCAACAAAAAAGTAGCGAAGTCAGTTTAGGAAATGTTGGCAGTACAAGGTAAAACTCAATCTCTCCAAAATTGCAAATTCTCAATTTTGGGGCCATGTTATAGACGACACAATTCCATTATACAAGAATACATTCCTTTGTAGATGATTCCTGTCGGCAGTCAATGAAATGGTATGTGACGTCAATTGCAGCCTTGTACGACAACATTACAGGTGTTATTATAGCGACACCAGCCTGATGCTACTTACTCAGTAACCAATGCTATGAGACTATGTTGTATGCTTCTAATGCGAAACGCTAAAAGCAAACTAATAAAGCAGGCCGAAAAGAGATAAAAGAGAGCAACACATGAACGACACGTGCTACCCCCGACAACTTTTGCCTCCCTTGTCACTACAAATTCTCATGCCGGACCGGCAATATTTAAGTGTGTAAAAGTCTTCTCTGCCAAATTAGCGAAAAGTCCACGGGGTCTGGTTATGTGTGTTCACTCATGTTCACATCATGTTTCGTTTCGTGCTTTATTCGTGCGTTCTCGGCGCTGAGAACTTATTGGACGGAGGAACTTTTGGAAAGAAACATGTCACAGTTCATCAAAGCAATTATATCTTCATATCTCCATCATTATATAAATAATTTCATCCATCTGTACACATATAGCATCTGGAGCAAAAAATCATTGGGCATTTCCATTTATTTGTTCAATAATTTTAAAAACTAGTTACGTATGTATGTACCTCATTTGTTCAAAGAATATTGCGAATGAAAATGAAAAATAAACGGCAGGGTATCTGTAATTACAACATAACAGTCGAAAAGATATATGTAGGCCCTTATTGCGATTGTCGACTATCGATTGATATCGAATGATAGATTTCCCGATTTGACAGCAGTTTTTTTAGTGATTGAAAATTTGGAAAATAGCTCGATCAGATTACTGACTGAAATGGTTGACATACATGTATATATGTATGTATGTCTACATCAGTGATTTCCAAAGTGATCCGTGTGGACACCCAGAGGTTTCAAAGACTTTAACAAGGGTACAGCGTAAATTTAACTAAAACAAAGGGTGTCATTTCGGCAAAATTGTAGTTTATGAAGCAACATTTTTTCTCCCAGTTTTCAAACTCATTCACATGCAGAATGTCTTGAAGTTGATATTCAAACATACGTTGAGCATTTAAATCCTCTGCAAGCTGTCTTCAAAAATAGATTTGAAGATATTCTCACGATGGAAATACCAGCATGGATCATAAATCCATTTGATGAAACGGAAGTGTCGAATTTGGTATTACAGGAGGAGCTACTCGAGCTTAACACCAATGAGGAGCTGAAGGTGAAATTTAAAAAAAAGGGTATCAAACATTTTGGCTACTGGCTGAAATGCCCGAAAAATATGCCGGGCTGTGAGAAAATGCGAGAAAACTTTTGACGGTTCTTCCCTCGTCATACATTGTCGAAAAAAGTTTTTGTCTCGTTACTAACTTATTAACAACAAAAAAAGGAACACAATGAACAGGACAGAACGGGGCGATTTACTATTATTCCTTACAAAAACTGAAGCCAAATATAGATAACTTGCTGTCAACGCATCAAGTACATACCCCTCATTAAAATGATAACTATTTTTATTATTTTTGATTTGCATGGTTGAAGTTACGACACGTTGTTAATGTTTCATTTTAGCTCTAGCAAGACTGTAATTATATTATTTTAATAAATACAACGCAACAAAATATACTATTTTTCTTTTTTATTTTTATCACTCCGAATTTAGGATTTTAAATCCAACGCGAGTTTTGGGATTATATGGGTGGCGCTACAGCCCGTAGAGGGCCAGCAACCACTCGTGTTGTGCGTGCAATTGTTCTATCACGAGTGGAAGGGACCTACAGTTTTATGCCGACTACGAACGGCCAAGTTTGAGAAGCTTTTTCTAGACAGTTATACTCTTTGAGCATTGTCAGTGACTCGAAAGAGATGGGGCCGTGAAAAGTATTTCTTGTCGTACCAGGAATCGAAGCCAGACAGGTAGGTCCAAGTGCGTAGGAGTCGACGCACATACCCACAACGCCACGGGCCACCACAGTTTTGGGATTATACATAATAAAAATGTAACAGCAGAGGGTCCACCGGAACCAGGTTAATTTTGAAAGTGAAAAAGTTTGAAAACCTCTGGTCTACACCATTAGAACAATACATAAATATACTAGATATATGTATACATATGTATGTTCATATGAATATGGTAGGTAAATTGACACTCGAAACGTAAGATCGAACGTAAGATGGCCTTTGCTTGAAATACTCGTAATATTGTACACTTGTTTTTTGTTTGTTTTTACAAAATTAATCAAATAAGGCCGCTTTTACACACGCAACTTTTTATTAACTATTTTCTGCAATTCCCTTCCCATCCATCCCATCCATTTACACATGTTTCATCTCTTTCTTACACATACATAGCATGCTTCCAATACCCAACACTGAGAAGGCAAGAATAAAGCAATTCGAAAAAACGAAAAGTGATAAAAGGGAATACTAAGGATCAATCGCAATTCTCGAGCACACGCAACTCGGGCTATCACGCTTCACCTTCCTTGCCAACAAGATTGGAGAGTTGCAGACGAATTTAGCGTGTGTAAAATCAGAAAATATTTTTCTGTGAAAAAATTTTGGCACACAAACGGATTATTAAAAAAAAAAGTATATATATATGTATGTACATATGCCTGCCGCGGCGCGATGTTGTGTGTAGGTGCGTCGACTTCTATGCTGTGGTGTTTGAGTTCAATCCCCCAAACGCAACTTACCTAATTCACGATCCTAATCCTACCTTCTTCCCTTCACTGACAATGCTCAAGGATCATCTTGTGTTTAGAAAAAAGGAAACCCTAGAAAAAAGCTAAAACTGTGGTCTGTAGTGCACTCTGTAGGTCTCCTCCATTTGTGAGAGAGCAATAGCACCCACAATACGATTGGTTGTTGTACATTTTCCAGGTTCACCTGGCATAGCCTGGGTGGCGCCCGTATTAAATTCTTTTTTTAATGTAGAATCACATTTTGTTAATATTCCGGGCTTAATTTTCTTTTAATATCTTCTGTTTCTCTAGTCGTTTTTCGGTGATTTCTGGCACAATTTAAATCATTCCTCAGTCAGAGTTTGTTTCAATTGAACCAACATGCGTCCTAACTCGTTATGGAATATGAACCCACCTAATCATAATCATGCATTCTTTAACATTTCAACATGAGTATGGAAGCAGTACTTGTATCTGAAGAGAGTTATTATATTTAATATAAAAGAAAACCTGACTGGGCTATTCTATTTCACTGGTCCTAAAATAATTTTAACGCAAAGAAAAAATTCGCATAACATCGACAGGGGGAAGCAAATGTATTTTAAGCCAAAAAAAAATAGACAATAACCTATCTCCAAAAAAAACGTAATCTCTTAAATGTCTAATATTCATTCGAACACAAAGGGACATTTGAGATAAATTTGTTTAATTTAATCCAATCACGCTATCAAGTCCGTTTATTTTATTATCTATTCTAAAGTGTCTTTCCACGCAACAATACACACTAATTTAACTCAAATCTTGAATTTATCTCACAGATACACACGAAGTAATTTTGCTACCTAAAAAGTTCGTCCATTTCTTTGCACATTCAACATTGGCTGCGAGATAAAATTCACGTGGTGATTCCCACCGTTTTATGAATTTGTTACTTTGTGCAACTGTAGCTCAATGAACCATAATAATGCAAACAGCTGTTCGCGTGGTAATGCCTGCAGGAGTTATCGGCAACAAGTGCACACAGGTACATACATACATATTATTATCACATGTTGCTTGGCACTCCCGCGGAAATCAATTCTAACTACACACATTCAGCACACAACCACACACGCAATTATTACATAATTATATAGAACACTTTGAATATACATCCATAGGTATAGACAGGGTATTCGTATGTACAGACGGATAACTAATCTCTCACCTTGAACGCTGGTGACTTACTCCAGTTGTTGAGGTCAATGAGTACACTTTTTCTGGCTCGGGATAGAAACATATTTATAAACTTTAATTTTAACTCAACGCACTACCAAAAGATTTCGAAGCTATGTAGCTTCACTAGTTTCCTATAGAACTTTGCAGACCCACACCCAAAGAGCCACAATGACCGCCAGACACTGAACTGAAATAGTTGGTTGAAATTGAAAGACACTACTTGTGCGAAATTTCGTGAAATGGTTCAGCGAACAAAAAAAAAATTTCTGGTCGCTCAAATTAATCGTTAAAGATTTCGAAGTTAGTTTGGATATTTTCTCGCGCTTTAATTTATTACGTCACTATTTGGCAGCTGTTTTTGACATTTGTTTGATGGGGAAA
Source organism: Eristalis pertinax (assembly GCA_907269125.1). Lineage (NCBI taxonomy): Eukaryota > Metazoa > Arthropoda > Insecta > Diptera > Syrphidae > Eristalis > Eristalis pertinax. Next base: position 35,276,961 of record OU026147.1, on the reverse strand, counting down.
AGAAATGAGAAAGCTTTCAGTACAAGAGAGCTTTAATGTGTGCTGAATAAAGAGGCACTGGCTTGTTTTTGATTGTGTCTTGTGCTGTAATGAACAGAAATGCTACGCAAGTAGTATTCAATACAGTGATTACCGAAAATCTTAACGATTAAAGTGGGTCGGAGAAAATAACAATGTTTCAGTACATGTCGATATCCATTTGCATTTTATCAGTTCAGACTATAAATTTAAATAAAACAGCAATGGAATGCATTGCACATACATTCAATGGCAACATCGGGTTCGTTGGCAGTGCTTCAAGCTGAAATACGAGAGGAACTTCTAACTTAATTTTATCTAACAGCGTTTTTTTTATACCAATTGTCTGTGAATACTTGTGAGCTGTTGTAAACAGCTAAACCCCTCCCCAGTTTCACGTCGGAAAGTTACATTGGCAATCGACAGCTAGGAACTTTGCCGAACGAGTCTCCCTGAAGCTCTCAGAAAGTCCAACCCTGCTGAACAATGGAACCGTTGTCAAAACGCCACTAGAGGAGCTGCCTCTGATGTGTTGGGTTATAAAACGCCAGCCAGGAAAAGCCCCTGGTTTGACAACGAGTGCAGGCAGGCGTATTCAGCGAAGCAAGCAGCATATAAGGCGACGCTTAACCGAATCACGAGAGCGGTTCGCGAGCTCAACGAACTTAAAAGAATGGAAGAGCAACGGCATCTCAAAAATAAAAAGAGTATGAGAAGCGCGCGATCGAAGAAATGGAGAGGTGTTACGGCAGAAATGATGTCCGAAAGTTGTACCAATGGGTGAAATAACTATCCAATGGGCATAAATTTCACACGAAGAGGGAGAATTTGTAGTAGAGTCGCAGTCGCGTCTAAAAATCGACTGGAAACATCATTTCTGTAGACTGTTAAACGGCGAACAAAGCTCCTGGTGCAGACGGACTGTGTGCAGAACTTTTAAAATTAGCTGGGGATGAGATGGTAGGGTATATGCACCAACTCATCTCTAATATATGATCGGAAGAAAGCATGCCCGACGAGTGGAACCTCAGTATCATTTGTCCGATCAACAAAAAAAGGAGACCCCTTCAACTATCCTCTCTGTCGCTTTGTGTGAGCGCCTAAAACCATTCGTCAATAGCTCGATAGGTCTTTATCAGTGAGGTTTCATGCCGAGGAAGTTCCCCAAGAGATGAAGATCGACACCCATCCACCTATTCGTCGATTTCAAGGCCGCATATAATAGCGTGTATAGAGACGAGCTATACAGCAGCACCATGTCTTGTTTTGACATTCCTGCCAAACTCGTCAGGTTGTGCAGGATGACGATGGAGAATTCTCGCTGCTTCATCAAGGTCGGAAACGAACTCAGCGAGACCTTGAATTTCAAAAAAATTTCTCCAATACAAGAGGCACGATCTTCCAAAAGTCCGTACAATTGCTAGCATACGCAGACGACATTGACGTGATTTGTCGAACAGAGCGAGCATTTTATGGATTTAGCAGTAAATGAGGGCAAAACAAAGTATATGCTGTCATCGGGAACGAACGCACAACATCGACCTCTTGGCCAGAACGTCACCGTAAGCAGCTATAACTTTGAGGTATTTAAGGACTTCGTCCACCTCGGATCCCAAGCAAACAGTACAAACAACGACAGTACCGAGATTAAACGTAGAATAACACCTGTCAATCGCTGTTTCTTTGGGGGCAAGAGGCAATTGAGTAGTAGAGCCCTCCCTCCAAGGACCAAGCTAACATTATGTAACACCTTGATCATCCCTCTCCTGCTCTATGGCGCGGAAGCATGGATGATGTCAACAGCGGATGAAAAAGGTATTATCGACAGAAAAGTTTTGAGCTCAATCCTTGGTCTTGTTTGCATTGATGGTTTTTTGGAGAAGCATAACATGTACAGTTCTATACAGCGACATGAACCTTGTCAGTCGTTTACGGATTTCGTCTAATATGGTTAAACCATGTACCATGAGCGCACGGAGAACACTGCTCCGGTCCGAAGAATCTTCGACTCCGAACCAGTGGGACAACGCAATAAAGGACGCCCACGGAAACGATGGTGCACACAACTTGGCGTTCGAAATTGAAGGTGGCTGTCTAAAGATCGTGGAGAGGTTTGTTGTCTGAGGCCCAGGTCCACCCGCACTGTAGCGCCATTAGAAGAAGAAGAAATTATAATGAATAGAATCCGTTAATAATTCAAGTTAACATCCGGTAGTCTCGGCCTCAGTGTTACAATGTTTGAAGAAATACGGTGCACATGTACAGAATATAAATGAGCTTTATGCTCACGAAATATTTATTTTTAATTGTAAATAACGATGGCAAATATAAAAAAAGGCATATAACATGGTATGCTTCGAATGACTTCCTTACAAACCTGTTGGCAATGCACATGCTTAAATTAAGGCAAACCTTTAATTGAAACTAATACTCTAGCGATGCTGAGTGAGTAGCCTAAAAGTACTCATCTTCCTTCGCCGTACACGGTGTACAATCTGTACAGGCATTAGTTTGTGTCGTTTCGTCATGGTGGTCGTGTCGGAAAATATGACAGACACTGCTTGCGCCGTCATAATCATTGCTTTGGCAATTAAAAAAATAAGAAGAGAGATCAAAGAAAAAAAGGAGTGTGGACCAAGGAGTGGTACTTTACTTGCCACAAAACCGACAAACTTTTATAAATTTCCAAAAAAACTAGATTGATAATTGTCTATCCGTGTTTGTATTCATGTTCACGATATGAATTTGCCCATAACTGTTCAAAAGTCTCTCAAATTCGTCGTTGGACAAGGAGTCAATCAGCAGTGAAGTCGGGTATCTCTATAGTACAGGTGGGCCTCACTTAACACGTACATCTTACAGCACGGCCTCGCTTTAACACGACTTACTTTTTGCCACATATTTTCGTTTAACACGGTTCAAAGGCTTGTTTTACACGGTATCTGAAACAATTTCACACATCTCCTCTTCGGGTAGGGGTTAGAATATACCCGAGGTAAGGCATGCCTGTCCTAAGAGGCGACTAAAATCCAAGAGCTGAGAGCAAATGGTTTAGGATACGTCCCTATTCCAGTGCTCGTCGAATAGGATGGTTGCAAGCTCGCAAAGAAATTAATGGAAAAGAAGGACGCACCGATCTCAATCACTGATTGATGCTGAATAGGCTACGAAACGAAGCTATTCGCAGGAAATGTGTCTTGGTATTTGAATCAGAAAATAACTGTCTTCTGTAATTTTATGCTGCTTCAAAAGAGACGCTCTTTCGCAAAATAATCTTTTATAGAGGAAGCATAAATTCCTCTGTAAACTGCAATGGCCCAAGTAAAGCCTTAATGCGACAAATAGTTTGATTGATAGATGCAATCGAATTATTTCTTAGATAATTATGTTCATGTGAGTGTTCAAATTATTGTGGATAACCATACCTAATAAAAAGGTCATTCCAATTTTGATTCTATCTGTTGAAATCAAGTACATAACATTGATTGTTGATTATGTTCTTGGTTAGCCGAATTCGTTTATAAAACGTGAGTTCGACAAAGTATACAAATATTAAATTCTTACACTTCATCATCATCTTCAAATAAATTATGTAAGTAATTCGAACTTAATACTAATTTTATTCACAAATTTCCCCACAATTTTATGTCTCTGTCAGTTTTAAAGTACAACCTGAAGTCTTATGATTCTCTATTTCTGCAACTTAGTTAGCCGACTTTAGGATCTACTTCGAACTACGAAAGTCCAACTTAACTTGTTAAGTGAAACTTAAATCGCTAAGTGTAGTATCAGCAAACGGCCCTAAATAACATATGTAGGTGATTGTTATTTGCAATCGTGTTAAAGGTTTGTTTTTAGACATTCGGTTAATTTTTAAGCCTTTGTTTACAAATTGGTTTTCTAGATTTTGAATGTGTCAAAGAAAGATCTGAGATTATGGAACGTATACCACTGCACTGGCACTGGTTTCTTGTTTCGTTTATAACGGTTTTGTTTAACACAATATTTTTCAGGAATATAACCTGATTTCTGACCCAAACATTGAAAAAGCTGTTGTCATAACTTGTTTTTTTGTTTACTATTTTTTATAACCCATCGATTCTTTCAAGGTATTTGAGGATCCTTATTTCCTTTATATTAACGTATGTCAATTTCTCGATGTCGTTCAAAGAATACCTTCCGTACTGTTTCCTCCGCCTCTGATGCTTCTACAGAAGTCATTGCAGGGCGCTTCGAGTCATCTGACTTGATTGCCTATGAGGCAGTGCCCGATTATTACGCAAACCAGTTTTCTAATCTGCCCCGGAGTACCTGGGTGTTATCGTAGCACAATCGCATTTATTTTCTCATGCCTTTTTTGAACAAACTATTTTCCTTCCTATCGACCCTTTAATCAAAAACGTGCGTAACGAACCTCGAAAAAGCGATCAAAGAATTCATTCGTAGAAGAATCGTAGTGAAAAATCTGCTACAAGTTCGTGAAAATTGGTATCACTAAATACGAATGAAACGGAAATTTGTAATATTTTCTACGACAAGTTTCTACGCCGAAGGTTGTAACTCCGTTCGGATTGTGTGATAGCTTTTTTCGTAGTTCGTATCGTAACTTCGATTCGTAGATTTGCTACGAATGGATTCGGTGATAGGGCTGAATCATGCTTATCCTGGATTCCGGCGGAATTTTATTTCCCCCGAACTTTTCTCTTCCCAGGAAATAATGAATAATGAATTTCGGCAGAGTGTTTTTTTCCCGGGGAAAATTCGAAATTATGTTCGAAAATGATTTCTTATTGGAATTAAGGATTGCGTCTTGAATTCCCGACTGAAATTTCAGATTTTTTTGATCATTCAAGTGCATAAAAGCAGGACAACACTACAAATTCAGTTCTATATACATATTTCTATCTTCTTATAAAATTTAATTTTGCTCATTTCATCGCATAGAGAGGCCATTAGCAATATCTGATTACTTTTTCATCCAGCTTATTAATGCTATATTTTGTCTTTTATTTGTTGCAGTAGACACACACTCTTCCTTTCTTTTCCCTAACAGAAAAACATAATAGGGAGGAATTTCTGCCTTCGAACATTGTTTCCCAATTAGGGAAAAAGTTCGGGGGGAATTTTGTTCATGATAAGCATGAATGACTGCACAATCTGCCGGAACTCGATGAGCTATTGACGTTTATGAACAGTAGGTACTGCAGTTCACCCAACTTAGTATGATCGTATATCTGCATTAATGAGCATGGATAACGCAGTCCTTTGTTAGTCTGACGATTATGAAAACACTCCCACTGTGCCTAGGGATCTAACATAGGGTAAGGTTGCAACTGTTCGCTGTCTCATTTAGAGATAGACGTACAGTCTTACCATGACGGCCGCCTGGCTATCTATCTAGATTTGTATAAAACAATATATCTTTCGTCTATCGGATTCATTGATAGTAGGTCTGTTTTTTGAACAGCTCTTACTTCTGCTCGGAGTACACTGTAGGACCAAATCTCTGGTAACCTAGAATATGCACCTGAACATGAGCCTTCAACCAATTTGGATCTGCCAGTGCAGATTTCCATTGCAGCCGATTTACGGACGTTACCTTCGTCATATTCCTCTCTCGTATTTATTATTTTATAATTTATTTTGAAGCCCTCAAAAGGCGTCAGATAATGTTTTTGGAGTAGTTCCATATGCTCTTTGCTGTGAAGAAGATATTATAGGCAGCTGTAGGCATTGATCTGAGTGCCCCTGTAATACAGATACAAGCCGATCTCTGTAATCTGCTTATCTTTATAAGTTTAACCAATAATCTTGTAGTACTCGGTACCAGACTAGGGCATAGTACAACATTGGTCGTAAGTACTGATAAATAAACACATGCATGCAATTCCTATCAGACAAATTAAAACAAAACACACACGTTCATCTGTGTGCACCTTAGTTTAATAAATAATGTGAAATTAGTTACTGTTTATTCTTTACAAACAAACACAAAAATATAAAAATAACAGAAAAGCGCATATACATACGTACACACAAAAATACATATTACAAGTAAACCAAAAAAAAAATAAATGTCTTAACTTAAATGTATAAAATTATATTTATCCAATAACCTTTGTCATGTCTTTTAGGTTAATATTAACTGAGGATGAACTCATTCTGTGGTGTTTACTAATGAAATCCAATTCATTTTCCGCACGGCAATGAGTGCAGAATTGCGACGTTAGCACATGCAACGGACTCTGATAAAATATTTGGCAATCGGTATTCTTTCGATTCTTATAATGCGCTAGCCAGTGCAACAACGATTCCAAAGCAACAATTAAGAGAGCTGTCCATTTCGTGAAGCAGAAGACTGAAGGTATGAGGAAGAGCAGGTAGCTTGACTTGGTAAATCCGAGAACAATGTCCTGAAAATAAAGCAAAAAAATCCATTTCTCATGAAAACTCATTTCAGATGAAATCACGGGGAATGTTTACCTTGTTGACGCCGTCCATTTGCATGAGTGCTTCTTTGTCAAATGGATTATATTCAGCGGGATGCTTCGAGCATGATGGCTTCTCAGGGCACTCATCGTCGGATATTTTTAAGTACTTTCGCGGAATATGAAAGGATTTCTTTTTATGATAGCGAACAGATATTTTTGAACATTCTGGTTCGCCAGTTTCCGCATCGAAATGAATCTGACGAATTGTCGTCGCTTCTTGTTCAGCAAAGAAGTATTCGACTTCGCCGGTTTCAAAGTTCTGAAATGAGAAACAAATTTAAATATGTTAACTATGTGACATTGATAAAATAAAATAAAATTAAAAATTTGATATGTTATTTATTGCTAATCTAATTATCGATTTCAATGAATTTATTTAATTTTTTTAAAATTCTTTCCAGCGTCTCAAGCGATAGATGCCTGTATTTTATAGACACCGTTAATCAAAAAAGCAAATCCAACGTATCTCCTCTGAGTTTTCTTCCTATTTTTTATATAGAAATTATATCACAGGACAATATACTGGGGCTCTGTAAACCTTCAATTGTAACACCAAAGACCGCTACACCCTAGTAGAGCAACTGCATGGTGGGCCATTTGGTCAATCGTTCAATAAATCCTACTGAAAATGTGGTTCCTGTACGACTGTACTCAACCAGTTGGAACTTCGATGCAAATGTTGGCGCCACAGGGTGTACACCAAAAAAAAACCGACCACTAACTTATGAACAACAATAGAATGGAGATGGCTGAAGCAGCATTGCGTTTAAATGAGCTGAGCTTTGCGACACAGCTAGATGCGATCATGAAGATCTATTTCATACATAAGCCTAGTTTTAATACACAAAAGTCTACAGCGCGAATATTTCAATCGCTTCATTCAAAAATTACGTTTGGCACTAGTACGCTCAAATGCATGTATCTCGTTGAAAAGTTTCCCCTTTTCACTGATTTCGATTGACACATAAATGCATTTACCTTTCGAAAGTATATATACAAAAAAGAACACCGAAATGTATAAATTACTTTGTTTTATACTTGCATTCCATAGGTCTTTGAGTTCAAACCAGAATTCAGTACTATGCTCGTACGAGTATTCAGCTTCCAGCGACCTTGCCCCACTCGTGTAAAACTATTGCAAAAGTAAACGTTACAACAATTTATTGGAGCTAGTACAACTCGAAGTCCTTAGTCCTCTCTTCCCCGAAAATGTACGTTTAACACCGCTAACAGAAACATTTGACATGGATCGTGATGGACCCATTGTGGTATCCGGGAAAAAAAGAAGTACCCTTAGTTCGTTGCAATATTTTCAAGCCCCCTTTTTATGGCACCATAGCTAGCAACGTATTGTCACGCCGCAGTAATTTGAAAAACTGATGAACCTAGGCGCTAGCGCCCGACTGATCTGGCAGGTGTTCAAAAAACACGACATTTTGCCCGCCGACTATAGGATCGTTTCGTTGGGATTATTTTTAACATCTCAAAGTGATCCATTGGATTGCCTGAAATGTTTCAATCACAACCCTTTTCTTGGCAAGTTCAGCAGCTATTTGTCGGCTATATCCCTAAGACCGGGAACGCAACATAGATTTACCGACTGTTACGAACCGAATGCGACTGGTTTTGATTTGACTTCTACTAATGGTATTGCTTTAATCGCCGATGACTGTCAATTAGAATGATAATATCATCTGGTGGTATTCCGTCATGAAAAAAATTGCCTTCGTCAGGAGCATGAAGCCATGTAGAGAATGTTTCATTTAGAGAAATTGCCATCATCAGTGTAATCGTGTTATTGATGAGTTCACTTGTTTGTTACTCATTCCTGACTGGCAGCAGTTCTTCCGAAATCTAGGAAAGGAAGTATCTAATCAACCATTCTTTCTATTACTTGAAGTAATTGTTAACGATAATCCTCGTTAGAGAAAATAAAATATATAAATAAGACCCAAACATCAGACTGGCTGATACACAAGACGCTCTGAATAGCGGACACCTGAAAGACCTGATTAACTATGTCAAAATGTAGCCATTTTGAATTACAGAAATCACATAAGGTCATTTATATGCCCAATGCTTTCGTCATGGAGTATCATATGTATGTGTATATGCTCGTCGTTGAAGGCGAACTTTTGTTCGTATAAACCGGTGACTTCTACGTACGTCAAACTTTCGGATTTATCACCATTCTAAAATGTCCCCGAAAATTGTCTGGTCTGCAATTGATCTACACGTACTGTTGACAACAAATTTCCGAATGAACCACGAAGACACATAGGAGAGATACTTAGTCATAACCTGGCATATCTTCTACTTCCAACATGTGTTCGGTTTTTGTTTTGATAGACCTCCTCGTCGGTATTTTTTTTTCTACGCAGTCTGCTAGACGATGTCTTTATCAGGCTAACAGCAGCAATTTGGCAATAAGAAATCGAAACTAACACCCACGAGGCACATTCGTATAGGCTCATACATACATAATAAATGGCTAATTAAATTTTGTGTGTGATAAGCGGACACGCGATAGGCGCTCCAGTCTCATTATCGCAAGTGGTCAGTGTGAGAATATGTTCTTTATCGTTTACTAACTGCCGATATGAACAAGGCTTTCCATAATTAGAAAAATGAAATCAAAACAAAAAGAAAAACCACTCACTGCTCAACTGCAGCTCGCACAAACAGATTTATGTATATTTTCCGAAGGTAATGCTATTGACCTGCTGGCCAATTTTGAAAATATCCGCACACCATCATGACATCAGCTACGTGCCGTGGGCGGGTGCGATCTTGGAAAATATTCGAATTCACATTTTACGATTTTCGCTTTATCGAAATGTTTTTCTTTATTCGTTTCAAAGGCTGTGTGTTGTATGGTTCTTTGTTTGTTTTTTTTGTTTTTATTTTTCGAATTGAAACGGCCTTCACCTTCATCGGATGTAGGATGACACACTGCGCTTTGTCAGAACAAGAAAATATCTAAGTAAGTGTTATGGCCTTTAATTGACGGCAATGTTTTCTGCTTATATTCATTGTACATATTTAAGAGCGAGAAGGAATTTTTCTCGTGTTTGAAATTCATTTCCCACATTTCGATGCGTAGCGTTCTGATGTGCATGCTCTTAGTTTTAACTGTCGCCTCATAGCTTGTGCGGAATGAAGAGTCCCAGTGCAAACAGGAGAAAAAAAACAAAAGATTTAGAAAACCATTTACACAATCAATATTGCGAATTTCAAATCGTGAAATTTATCAACTATTCGCATTATTATTTTGTTACAGTTGTTGACTCTACGGGCTATCTATTATTAGGTTTTATTGATATCCAGCACCTCTCACGTCTGCCCTGATAGCAACAAATAAAATATAACTTGATAAGAGTGTTCGCATGGGCACACGATAAAGCCGTCTAAGCTAATTACACAGTGTAGAGTTGTGCTGTAAATATTTGCTTAGGAATACCTGAAGTAGAATGTGTATTTTTGTTTCATTTTCAATAAAACAATACAGTTTGCGTGAGAGAATTGAGTTTTGTAGGCGCACTTGTTAAATAAAGATTGTTTAAAGGGCGTAGCAGAATATAAATTAGCGATCATTTCTTACGAAATATGTGTATTTTACGTCTAAATGTAGGACAACTCTTTGGGCAAAGAAAAATATGTTATATGAATGATAGTTGAGCAGCGTCCCAAAGATCAGGCTATTGACATTGATTTCGTCTACTCTCTTATATGTCTCTTATATGTATGTACAACCACAGTGGACTGGAGTTTTTTTTTGTACACAGTCTCTGACAGCCTCTTAAATAATCGGATTTTCTTCATGAAGATTACTCTTATGTGGCCACCGTAGCTTAGTGATAGTGGTAGCAGGCTACAGTCTTTTTGTAGATGTGATCTCCTTTCACTCTGGTCGAAGATACTGTTCTCGCCAGATTTCAGATCCCTACTTGATATGCAGTACTGAACATCGACACCCTAAATAGGACGACTTCTAATAGTTCGTCATCAACTCCCAGTCGCTGTAATATCGTTTAATCCTCTCCGAATCATATTGCAATGATGCAAATTTTCGACGTAATATATAGACCATCACGTCTTCACGTAAACAGTTTATGATGAGAACCCTTAATATCTTGCTTATTTCTTACATTTTCGGCTAATACTGAGCTAATAAGGTCTTCCATACTTGAAAGTCACGTAGTTGCCTTGCATCCGCATTCGCTATCTATTTACACCGGAGGATTGATCTTATTGTCCTTGTCTGATAAGGAGGCTCGTATTTGAAGACTGTCTTAGGTGGAGCAGTTGATGGATTTTTGCCTTCAAGACTACATCCAAAGATCTTAGGGCTCGCGTTATTTTTCTCTCCAACTTTTTCGCCGTATCTGATGCAAACATTTTCTTCAAAGGTACGCAAAGCTCTGCCGTTTTCCTTTTCCTGCAGTTTTCAGCTCAATATACAACTGGCAGGATAAGAGTTTAGTAGACCATAATGTTGGTCCTTCGAAAGAGGAAATTTTGCCCAAATTATTATCGAATGCTACTCTGGGTTAAATCTAGAGTCATTTGTAGATTAGAACCTTTATGATCACTTATGTAAATTCATAAAGGTTAGCTACTGCCCTGAGTTGTTCAAATCAGGCAGTAGAGGTCACAGTGCCGTTTTCGACAAATGACCGTCTGTTGCTGGGTGTGCTACATAAACACCGTCATTCTGCTAAACGATGTGACAATATGATCAATGCGATGCTAAAGAACTTCACACAAATTATACGGGAAAATTCTAACAGTTTAGATATTCCGGAATTAAAGAAAATTAAAAGCGGTTCAAATTTGAAATAAAATATCAGTAATGAGAGTATATTCCAGGTTTAAAAGCTATTTCAAAATTTTTTTCCCAGATGGATTAAATTTCAAAAAGGCAAATAAAAAGTTAGTTTCTTTTTCTTTTTTTTTAAATAAATGGATTTCCGGAAGTGATTGTATGTGTAGATCCGTTAAACTTAAAGTGTCAAGGGACTCAAATTATTGTCTCTTAGTAATTTTAACCTTAAACGTGAACATCTTTATTAACTTCTATTCCTATCAATAACAACTGACTTACGTATTGATCTTGCGTCCTTCGGCGTCACCCGCAAAAATAGAAGTGACAAAATCTCTCACATGAGTTATGAAAGGAAATCCGCGCGATCGTCTTGGGGATGAGAAATTACACATAGAGTGACTAAGAGAATACAGATTTATCACAGTGACAGAGAATAGGGGTGAATATTTTGTCCAGCCGGTTGGGCTTAGGGAGGATTCACTGCAACCATGTGCTATCGAATGTTTTCTTGGGATAGATGCGTGCATGATAGCTCGCTCTAGTTCCATTCGTTATTCGTCTGCTTCTCTCTTTAATGTCCTACATTCGCTCACCATCTGGTATACCTTGATAATCGCCGTGTTTTCCAATGCATCGGATAATATGCATTATTAAGCGTGTTCCTAACCAGGATGCTGAACTTGTCAACTGATGCGAACTTGAACGGATGCGTAATATTAGAGATTTTGTTGATAAAACTGAACTTCTTCACTTTTAGCGTTTACTGCAGAGCCTCGATCACAAACAAAATTGCCATCAACAACTCAGTTATTTATCAATTACTGTATTTCCTGTTATATGCAAGTGTGGACTTGATGTCCATAGTTCAAAACCCCAACGCATCATCCATCGACTATTTGTTTCTAAAATATTTATTTATTTATATTCTACAGCTCGAACCACATTGTTCCAGTATAAGTTTCCGCCAAATCTACACAATTCAGCCTACTTTCAGTGTCCCAGTTTTGTCTGTCAGCAAAGCATTTGTACAAGGTTTTCATCTTGACAGAAGACTGCTTTTGTATTAGTGAGTTGCGTCTATTTTTGCATTGCATGTGGAAGAGAGTCATTACACATCGACTCAAACGCAAATCGTGTTCATCCCACAGAAACGCATTATTAAATATAAACAAACGACACGAGAGACACACAAGAGAGACAAATTCTTATAATTTATTTCTGCGTCTGTTAGAATAACAAGTCGTGTTATAAAGTATGTGGAACAGTGAGTTTTTGATGTCGAAGATGGCAATTTTCATTAGACTGTAATTTAAGGATATAGTGGATAGGCTGACGATTTCTTTAGTTTTTGCTAGATGCATCTTATGGACAAAACACAGTACTGGCTGAAGAAAAATACCATATCAAGAATAAGTAGATATGCGTGCATACTTGCTCAGGAGTGGGGGGGAGCTACTCTGAGAGATAGAAATATCCGATGTGCAATCCACGAAGAGTAAAGGCATTTGCTCTGCTTTTTTGCCCACGCCAAGCAAGGAACAAAGATTTCAGAGGAGAGCTCAATCTTGCATCAAAGTCACTGACTTATCACATAGTACATGCACATGAAGAAATATTTTTGGACATCATTGTTAGGACTGCCCCACCAAGTTGAATAGCTTTTTGACGTAGAAGATAAAAGTCTGTTTTTATTTTATAGATTCTGATGTATTTTACGCATTTTTTGTATTCTTATTCATTCGTTCATTCGTGAAATCCCCAAAATCTAACTCATCCAGATCAAACAAAACATACGTTTGATTGGAGCACCTTCCAACCTTAAAACTTCCCCAACCATTCTCCTAACATTAAACCCATCGAACATCTATGGACCGAACTCGGAAAAATATTTAGACTCTACGGAGATGATTTCTACTTTCTAGTATGCCAAAACGGCTAGAAGTCATTTTGAATAAGGACATGTGCATCTGCGTATCACATTCTATTACCTTGGCAGCTTCAGTTTGAACGAATAACTTTGTGTATTTTTTGCTAAATGAAGTAAGGAACTGATTTAACAGCTGGATGGCGCAGTTGTTTGAGTGCCTGCCCCTGGTTAGAGGGGTCCCCGGTTCGAATCCCAGTGAAAGTAAAATTAATACAATTTTATCCGGTTTTCAAACCTGGTCCAGTCACCATTTAGCGTTTGGATTAAATAAACGGCACCATCACCTGAGTTGTCGATGAGTGGTAGTAGCCTGACTATGGGTATCACAATGGTCCAACAGGGTCTAAGTGTGCTGGCGATTTAAATTAAAAAATTAAGATTTTTATCAACAAGTTGAGCAATATTGCTATTTTTTTTTCTTTGTGTGTATGATTTTGTGAAGCACTGTACTTACTATTTGTTGTAATATGTACATAAGTGTACATAAGTGCACAACCAATATTAAGGTGTAAACAACGGAGCAGAAGTGCTGTTTGTGATATATGAATATTTTATCTTCACGATTCAAGTATGGCAGATAGGCACGACGAGTAGTCGCATTTATAAGTTTAATTCTCGTCATTTGTTGACACTTGACGTAACGGACACTTGACGTAACGGATAGAAAAATGTAATGAAAAAAATGCTATCAATTACGGCAACTGCGTATGAATAATTGATATGTGCACTTCACTACTAAAATGTAATATTTTGAAAGTTCTTTTGCAAAGCCAAAAAAACAGTACTGCATTGGTGCTACCATTTTGCGTTTCGTAAGAGTGCCTTCAGGCATAGGTCGATATGACGATCCAAATTTATCATTTCTCAAATGTCAACTGACACACACAAAATACTCAGTTTTGGGAGTGTCAAAATTATTATGATTAACTGTCAACCAATAAATCAGTGAACAAGGGGTTAATCACTCGTGTAGTTGCATATCTGTATAATAGTCGATTTCTGGTCGCTAAGTGAGATTACGTTGCTAACATTGCTGTTATTTGTTTAACAAACGCATACGAAAGATCGCTAGTATAACGCAGTATCTCATTATGTCGCATTGAATTGCGCGTGATGGAAATGAAACGCCACACCAAGGAAGTAACGCAGTATTGTGTTTAGGCATAAGCACCACAGTTATGCCAACAACTGTCATTCGTTGATGTGAGGAAAACAAGATGTGATTGAAATCGTTGACGGGCCGTTACATAACATCATAGCGGGAACTTTTGTGTCATGTTTAAAGGCATTTTACACACCTAAAAATGTGCCTGCACATTTTTTCAGATTACATTAAATTTCAAATCAGAAAATTTAGTTTTAATGAAGTGCCAAAAATTGGTGACGTCATCAAATAAAAAGACGAGTATCTTGACTTTCTGTCAAGCATAGGGCCCTTATGCTCACCAACTACAATATCCATTTTCTCAGCTGACCATCAAAGAGTTTGACGGGTAATAAAAAATATTTTGACAGTCAATCACAATTTTCTGACAGTTTATCACGACTTTATGACAGTGAATCAGGAACCAAGGCATTTTGTCTCATATTCACGCACATTTGTTTGAATACACCAATGAGCCCTGCAAATAAATTGTATTCTCCGATTGCTCCGTGAAAATACTGTAAAACACGCTCTCAAAACTTGATAAGAGACAGGAGAGGTAGGTACATGTTGTTTTATTCAACAAGTGCTGAAGCCGATAAAGAAAAACAAACAGATGTTGAACGGATTTTTTGATTTCCGTAGATTGTTCTATTATGTAAACGAATCGTTCAATCAATGTTTATGGAATAACTATCGAATTGATGAATGCTACAATCGAATAACCCGGTAGTTTTTCGATTGCTCCCAGCACCAGTCTATACAATTCATATCGTACATAGCGTGTACATTTAAAAACGTTGTATTTAATTAAAAGCTCGGCTAATGCACGCGTTGCGACACAATGCAAATGTATACAGAAATTATTGACTGACCTGTCGTATGGCATACGAACAGGGATTGGAAAATCGAAATTGTTGTGAATAGATGTGTAAGCATCTTATTAGCAAAGCTATATAGCTCCGTATTAAACGAATTGAATACACATACAAATTTATTTACTTCTTGATTTTTTTTCTAATTGACTGTTTGCCGGTATTTGCTCACATGAATTTCTCGTGATGTACAAAACAAATTTTCTTTGACATTGCTTGCACATGCTTTATGGTAAACCGGTTTAGGTACACGTGATACTTGTTTTGGAAATACAACAATTGACGTCCACACTTTTACAATTATACTTCGGAGTCCGTGTGGCCCGAAACTTTGTACACCAGTTAAGAGTAATGTTCGTTCGCCTTATTAGGACAGTTTATGCGGCTTACTATTTTTGATTTTCTTTCGCACCCTGTTCGCTGTTATAGCAATGCTTTAAATATATATGTATGTACGTTATAATTTGCATGAACACACTCGGGTTTATGCAAATTAGCATGTAAATATCACACATCATTTAAGATACAGCTTTAGGTGAATATTTTCTGGTTCCAGTTTGATTGAATGGTTTTCCCCATTTTAGATTTGACCGAACCCTGAGGGCTTCTTTTGCGTTTGTGTGTTGTCAAAAATACAGCATTTTAAAAAAATCCGCGCAACGGTTGGACATGCGTTGAAGACACAGGTAAAATATTTGAGAAATATTATGCATTCAAGCGAGTAATAGTATTAATTTCGCCATATGAATTCCACACAAATAATTCATCTCCGAAGTTGAAAGTCCAGATCCTGAACCAATCTTTATAAGAGAGAACGGTACAGTGCTGTGAATATGTAGTGGAGTTGATTTTGTCTCCTTCACGGAATTGTACAAAGATGGATGAATGTACAAGCGTCTTAAAAACCTAGCCTTCCCGTATGATAGGGTGGTGAGTATTGACCCCCAGAAACAGCTAGGGAGAATCGGAGTTAATTTCAATATATTCGAAAGGACTGACAAGTAAGTAAGCAAATGATATGAATGATTTCGAGTCTATAATAGATATGTTCCTGTAAGTCATCATCAACAATTTGTTGTCAAGGAATATTGCCTATTCCTAGCAGAGCAATGCAAGACAAACGCGTTGAACGCAGGAAATACCTGACAGGTGAGTTAAAGTCAAGGCCAGACAGTGCAATGTATTAATACAAAAATATGTGATTACTAAAACATGTTCTAGTTTACATACAATAAACAGGTTGGTTGGCAGACAGCTGAAAACATCTGTAACTGAATTTCATTTCATGGGATAATTTCTTAACTTTTACAAAAGTGCTGTCTTCGTGATCCCAACGCTTTTTTAATTAGTCGTAGTTATCTCGTTCCATTACCAGATCTCTACTTGTGGTAGTGGGTTTTTGTTGTAATAAATCTACTAGAATTCAAAAGTTCAAATGTTCTCTTGACAAGTCGGGTAGAATTTTGCTGGCGACAGGCTTCCTTTTTTTGTTAAATTAAATTAAAGAATAATACAATTCTAAGGTGCATCAAGATAAAGCAAAATTATCTGTCCAAATGTGATCGTTAAAAACAGTAACGGTGTATCGAATTGCCTTTTGGATATGCCATATAAAAAATAAGAGAACACGTTTGTGTGAATGTTTGCTGAATCTAAAAGATGTACAACAAGTCTTTCGCGCATGTAATCTATGTGCATAGCTTTGGTCTCAATTCTATTGGACTTAATAATGAAAAAATTATTAGACGTAAGAATGCTAAAAGAAAAGATCAATCCGGCTCAAGGGAACGATACTGCTTCTGAGGAGCAAAGTGGCGTAATCCACATTATTTTGTTGATTGCTGTTCTGGTGTTAAATACATTTCTTACATTACCAACTATCAATACAAATTTGTTGTAAGCCACTTTTGGTATTCAGATGGAGTTGAAAAAGTCGTTTTTGCACAGAGCATAATATAACAAAGTAATAGAGCAAAAGTGGTGTAAGTCGAAATAATAAGTTGTTTTAGAAACATAGAGATGTCGTTGTTCTGTCAGTATATCCTGTCCAGAAATCAACTAATAGAGATATTCAACTTTCCAGCCGAGACTACCATGACCTACCGCAAAACACGCATACTTCTTTATTTGGAAGCTATATTTTACGCATACTTTCACAAGCGGTGTCTTTTGATTAGCTGTTTACCCCTCCTAATCACATTTTGCCCGTAGGAGTGTCAAATACATTTCCAATGTGTTTAACTTGCCCACGATTTGGAAAAATTCCATGAGTGATGTTCGTCAAGTTTAGCAAATTAAATAGTATTTTAACATGCGAAAAAGGAGTTTCTTTCACAAGTTGCATTTTAAAATTAAAGCAAATCTTTACGAACTGCGTATAATGAATATGTAGAACAAATTTTCAAATTTTGCTGCACAGTTTATATGTGATATGAGTCCAAAACTAAAATGCTTCAAGTAATGACTGCTGCTGCAACACCATTAAATCGAATTAATTAGCAAAATGAAGTGTTTGTAATCGATAGATATACAATGTTAAAGTGACAATACGAAATAATTCAAGGAATTAAGTTGTTCTCTGTAAATGTATGTACTTATAAAACCAACGAACGGACATACATACATACATGTGTGAAATTGCAGAATTTCTATTTCATGATCATTGCATTATTATGAATTGTGAATGATTATTTACAAATTGAATTCAACCACAAAATCATATTAAAACCCTTTTGCTTTACCTATTTTCTAATATTTCAAAGGCAAAATATTTAAATTAAAATTTATCGTGTCAATGATCAGCGCATTCCAATATACTTTCAGGTATATGAATGTACCTTCTGAACACAATTTGTGTTCTAAGCTCCATCTCCTTTTCGGGGTGAAACATATGAATTTCAAATAACGCTCAGATAACGAGCGCTTTTTTAAAAAAAATGCTCTGCTTCACCTCATTATTTCGAAGGGGAAGACTTTCAGCTGTTCGAAACGCCTCTCACGTATTCACAGATGGTACAACTACAACAAGCTGTCAAACAAATTTCAGGGGCAAGAGACGAGGAAGTTGGATATCTCTATTAGTTGATTTCTGATCCTGTCTCACCCGGAATTTACTACTGAAGGTGTAGATCATTCATTTTTGGTCAGCTGACATTCGTACTTACCATGTGACCAAGATTTTGATCTAATAGAAAAAAATAGAAAATTCTTCAAAGAATTATGCGTTCCAGAAAACTGGCTCGAAGTAATTAAAACTGATCGAAAAAGGCAGTCTCTGCAGATTCTGCGGAGAATCTAATGAAATTCCAGAACATATACTGGAATTTTGTGCGACGCTAGCCCACTAAAGGCAAAGATATCTGGGCAAACAACTAATATCAGAGGAAGAATTGAAGTCACTAGAACCAGCTCTCATTCTCAGATTCGTAAAAGAAACTGGCTTAGAGAGAATATTCTAGGATAAATCTCTTCCACCTTCGCGCAATAGGAGCAAATAACCCTCAATGCGACTCTGAAAAGACCTGCATGGAAGGGGAGCTCTTAAGAAATCAAAGGCATGAATAGGGGCACAATAGATCTTAAAGGCGCGGTGCAATTTACTCCCAAAAATAATAATGTTCAAAAAAGAAATTCAATCCCAAAAAATATTTACCAAATTTAAAATCTTCTCTCCTAGTAAATAATTTGGAGTTACACCACTCATGCGTTGATAGCCTCATATGTAAGTGATCAATGTTATATGATGTATGATCAGTATCAAAATAAAACCTTGCGCATGATATCTTCAAGATGAGATCTAACAAAAAATCCGGATACACTTGTAGACTCTTACTGATTACTCGACATATCACCACCCCACTTCAAATTGAACTATCAAAGCTCTGTCATTCTATTTATCACTTGGTGTTCAAGCACTGATTCAATGTGTAATAAGAGCGGCAGAATTTCAATTAGTCTACTCGGGGTAAAGTAAATATAAACCTAAAGATAACGTCTGGAAAAATTTGTCAAGAAAAATATCTAACAAAAGATTTGATGACCAATTTGGTTTAAGTGGCAATGGTGTACAAGCCGATGTCCTCATTTCGAAATTTCCCTTAGGCTGTTACCAAAATATGTTGGAAGGATCCTATTGAAGACCGATATACAAATTATACAATGTCTACGCGGTTGTCAAATACCGCCATAGGCTGACATATACGTATTTTAACTTTGTAGTCATGCCGTATAATTCGTCCCGTTGCACAAGAGCGTTTATTCGACGATAAGGCTCCCTGCGGTGCGTATAATCTGCAGCAAAAGACGAGGTGTGGTGGATAGCTTGTCGAAAAAACTTCTTTCCAGAGCCCATGACAACGAAATTCGGTATTTAAAAGAAATCTGTAAAGATCCTATAAATTCAAGAATAAATTGATAACCTCCCCTCCGCCCCCCAAGCGTAATCATATACACGATAGTGTGGGATTGTTTTCAATTACTACCAACAATTGACAATGCAATGAGATTCAACGCTTCACATTGGACAAACTCCAAAGAGCAGAAATCAGATTAGCAAGGAAGCTTATTTGGAGCTAACTTGAAGGACTCGACATCAATTCAGAAATGTTGTAGAAGAAAATCTTTATTGTTCTTTCTAACATTTACGTGTGGCTTGAAATAACAAATGTCAAGAGAAGACATTGGTTATTTCAAGCCATACACTATCGTCTTTTTGTTGCCATTTCATGAAAACTGTAATTTTAAAATGATTCAGTATCAAGGCTTTGCAAAGACACGTCCTTATTGCTCAACAGAAGAGAATGTGTACTGGCCATGTCTACTGCCGAACACATCCCCTGTCATTGCAATGGACTGACGAATAAACAACAACTTCTTTATGAGTATGAAGTATGAAGCACATTTCTTGAAATTTTTTTAAAGCTCAAGAAAGACTGCTGTGGAGTGTTTATTCGCGCACGACCAGAAATAAGTCATTTCTTCCTTTCACTATAAAATTTTATAAAAATAAAAAAACTTTCGCAAAAAAAGTCGCTTATGAGAGAGTAAGGGGCGTTCCCAGTTTGTGATTTTAGCTGATTACATAAAAACATATATATTGAAGGTGCAATTTCGCATTACGAATCATATTGAAAATTACGCAAATTTCATATCGGCGTATCTGTCAACCAATATTCTCACACCAAGTGTGCACCAGTAGATTAAAATTCTTTCTTTCAATGACGAGGTTGGAGCGTTGCAAAAAAAAACCAGTTATGCTTGGTGTTTATATCATCCAGGAGTCATTAAAGCAAAATATGTGACCGAAATCTGTGGTTTGAAAAAATTGTATACTAAAAATAAATCTACTGATGTGATTGGTGTCATCCACTATAGAACAATAGATCAAATTATTCAAAACAATTGGTGTCACATTTTCAATAACTCCACGATGAATCTTGTGTAGTCTGCAAGTGGAGTTTGGAATTCCCCCGAAACTAGTCTGGGTGGGATGGAAAAACACAGAAAGAGTTGTGTTTATATACGTTATATGTATGTAGTTTAGTAGCATCTTTTGTTGTTATTCATTTTTATTGCATTTTTCATTGAAACGGGTTAATTGTAAAGTGAAGAGTCAATCGATGTTGAAAAGTGGGAAACAGCTAAGCCGACTCTCGCAACCTGTGCTATCAAATGGATTCTTTAGTAAAATTTAGCTGGCAGTTCCAATCGGTGAAGTGCAGAATACCCTAGCGAGGATCCTAGTCTGGAGCTGGAGTTCATCGTGGGACTATTATTAACACGCCGTTCTAATTTGAGCGAAAATACAGTTTTATGCAGAAATCATTTATAATTCATTTATAAAACATTGCCGAGTGTAGGTAAAATCCATCGACTGTACTGACTTTGCCACATCCACCGTAGGGACATAAATACTCAAGCTAAGGTTTTCAAATCCGAGTCTTCTGGTTCAAGAAAGAGAGAGAGAGAACGAAACTCCAGTTGAAAGACCAAGTCACCGTGGTCGCAAGACAGCTTGGTCTTGATGGCTGAACCCAGGACCGTCAACTATGGAAAGGAGCTATTGCTCGGGCTCAGACCTTTCATGGGTTGCAGGCCTGATAAGAAGACGAAGCCGAATTTGACGGTTATTAACGAATTTTTTGAAAGTTAATTACAAACAAACGTATATTACTACATATTTCGCACACTTGTTATAAAAAATACTGTCAGTAAGTTATAATAGGCAAGAGATATAGAATTCGGCTAAATCTGCAATAATTGATTTTTGGTTTCCACCAAGGTATATTTGGGAAAATTCTTCTTGACACTTGTGCTCTTTGGCTCATGGCTGTGACTCGAGGGAGGTGGTGTCGTGAAAAAATTACAGTTATTTATGCCTGTATTTGATCCACAGACACGGGCTTAAGCTTATGTCAAAACGGAACTAACGGCAATATCGCAACGGCGCGTTCGGGCGTTCCGACTTTGACATTTTACGTAGGATGCATGTAAAATCAGGTGGTGGCCCGTGGCATTGTAGGAATGTTATTTTCCTGGTTCGATTCCTGGTACGACAAGAAATACTTTTCACGGCCCCACCTCTTTCGAGTCACTGACAATGCTCAAAGAGTATAACTGTCTAGAAAAAGCTTCTCAAACTTGGCCGTTCGGAGTAGGCATAAAACTGTAGGTCCCTTCCACTCGTGAAGAATAACAACAAACAAATATGTACATATCATGACTAGAAAAATTGGTTTGTATGCCATTACTATGGCAACTCTGTGATATGAATGTATTCACGTTTGATATGAATAAACTCTGTTGTTAATGCCAACAAGTACGTACGCACATGTGTATGTTCTTTACACAAACAATATGATAAATGTACTTATGCATGGCATATGTACGAATGACGAACGCATCTGTTCATCCCTTAATTCGTCACCGACCCCAAGATTTACACAATAAATTGAAATTGAATTTTATTCACTGAATATGATTTGAAATTTGTACAAAGAAAAAAGCTAAATTATCTAGCTACTACATGATATAACTTTTGTAAAGCTCTAGCATACCCAATTAAAAGTACGATATAATTAAAATATAATGAACCTTTAATGATATGTTAGACGCTCGTTAAGCTTTCATTTGAACCTTTTCCCTCATAAAAAATAAAAAAAAGATGAAAGCTGTTTGATAATAAATTACAACAAAAGGTAGATGTGCAAAGCTGACGTCACCGCTTAAAGAAATCATTTTACGTATCTTCAAAAAGTTTGAATCTGGAAATCAAAAAACTGCAAAACTAAGTTTGCAAAATAGAGCTGTCCAACTAATCCAAATAACACGTCATATATTAGACCAGCTACAGACTTTTTATTTTGCCATACAGCGCGCACCGACAGCGTCCAAAGGCGATTAGAAATTGAACGTCCTACCATGCCGTAGACATGTGTGAGTACGATTTATCAAAGAAATATCTTATATTTAAAAAAAAGGAGATATTGTAAAATAATTTCCCCACGTTAATTGTTCGTTCTCAATGAACGAATAAGCAATCAGATCAGATTCGAGTTGAAACTTGAAAAACGGCGGTACCCGCGCTTCAAACGTTTGGAACGATTGATTTCCATACATATATATGTACATACATATATATGTATTTAGACACACATGCCGAGTACATTAGTATGGATTACCCATGCATATTGTTTCGTTTCTATATTTTTGATTGGAGATAATTGCAAGTTTAATATGGGCCACTCAATAAATATGACATACCTGTATTCCACCCCTTTGTGGAAATCCGTGCGACATTTTCTTCCACAAATGTTGTTATCAAAAGCAATTTCTATTATTTTTTTTTGTCTTCAGACTTATTTTAAGCACACCACTGCACTGCACTGCGTTCGAAATTAAGTTTTATTCTAAACTTCTACTTGTCTTCGTTATCAATCAGTTAAACCATTTCTTTTACTGCCGATTTGTGTCGCCTTTTGGGTTTGACAAAAATAAATAAAATTCAATTCGTCGGAAGTCAACGTAAGTACGAATAACTTATGCACACACTCCTCCGGTTATACGATCAACAATTGACTGAGGTGAATTCGTTAGAATATTTAATAAGTAGCGGTGATTTATCCAACACTACAGATAAACACAATGCCCGATGGTATTTGAATTAGGCCGATACTTCTGGAAAACAGGCTTTTTTGAGGATGTGTGAGAAGCGATTTGGCAAAACAACAATTCGTATTCGAGATAGTGCTCTTTTTACAACACTTTTTTAAGCATTAGTCAGATTGAGGCATGAAGTTTTTTTTCTTCTTCAAAACGATACAGCGGCTGTGTACTGTGAAAGCTTAGAAGTGACATACCATACATACGGAAAGCGTAACAGGTGCGAGCTTTTCTTGAAAAAAAAAAAAACAATGACAGGGTGACCTAAAATATTATGAGGTTTGAGATGTTTCTGGGTATACATTTTGTATACATGTACAAATTAAAAGAGTGAACTCAAAATTATCGGAAATCTTCGCATTTATTCAGACAATAATAAATAATTAAACGGCATTAGAAAATATTCAGAATTTAGAAGTAACACTGTAGCACTCTTATTGAACGCGTTCAACTCACACACACAACACAAAGTGGAAGAGTTCCAACCTAAAGTTAAAATCTAAAATACTTATGGAGGATCTGAACCTCAGATATAGCTGCCTGCTATTGCTGACGGTCCTGGTGTGTGTTGCGTCGGCAATAACTTGGTGCTTATACCGCAGGTTCAGTCTTTCTCTCCTTCTCGAACCACGAGACTCGAATTCGAAGACCCTCTTAGCTTGCGCATTGGTATTGACGGATTTTTGACTTCGGGACTATATCTACATCTTGGTAAAATTCGTAGAGTTGGCGGTTATCATCAAGAATCAACTCTGCTGTTGTGCTAATCGACCAGCTTTCGGCTCTATATAGCAGGCCTGGCAAAATTAGTGTTTGTATAGAACAAGATTTTGGTCCTTCGAGCCAGGAGCTTTGAACCCGGTTGTTTCGACAAAGCCGAATTAGTACCGGTTGCGAAGGGCGATTGTACTTCGGAGCTCCACTATGATATCGTTTGTGGGGTTCACCTTCGCCCCGAGGTAGACAAACACCATTATTACCACAAAATTGTAGCTGTCGGTTGAGAATGTTTTGTCCCAGGTGATGTGTGGGTGATGTGTCTTACGACACACTGGGAAAGCGTGACGATGTCGATGTCATCTGCATAACCCAACATCGGGATTAATTTGTAGAAGTTAGTGCCTTTCGTGCTTACAGTTGCTCGTCGCACTATATTTTCCAGTACCAAATTGAAGAAATCATCAAAATCTTGAACCGAACTACACGGTTCATCGTGTATGCGTTAGCGTGGTGCGACACACTGGCATCAATTTATTCTGGATCCCGAATTCGGCCATAGCTTCAAATAGTTGTCGACATTCTTCAATATAAATTAACGATAAGGACGAGGTTTACATTTGTTAACAAACACCTTTCCTTGATTTGCATTCATATTTATTAATTTTCCAATAAGTACTCTCTAATACAATCACATAGTTTTATAACTGCATCGGCCAATACGTCCTTTTTTTGAAAAGCAATTGAAATTCGCAAACAGTTCTTGAAGTCATCATGGAGAGAGAACCGATTGCCGGATAAAAAAAATACCTTATATTTCTCAAGACACACCTTAAGCAAGTCATTTGAATTCAGATTATGTGGAATTTGAATCCAAATAAAGTAGCCGCCCTTTGGCGCCAGGAAAGAACAGGAGTCTGGTAGGTTTTTTCTCAAAATATCAATCGCTGCATGCATCCGTTCTCTATAAAGGTTTTTTGCGAAATCGATGTGTGACTGCGCCAGGCCAAGTTCCAAGAGACTTGCCATGATTCCAGATGTGTAGTTATTTAAGCAACCACCGCTCAACAGAATACCACTGTGAAATATAATCGGGACACATGCGCATATGTATGTAAGACAAGAAGCAATTACATAAGTGATTGTACAAAAACATGCCTCATTTCTAACGCATTCTTGCATCTCGCTGGTGCCTCAAGCCAACCCATGCGTACACCAGGCCCGATTAGTTTTGAAAAACTTCCATTCGATATGACATTCCCCATAAATCCATCATCGTTTGGATCGTCATATGCGAACAGACGTTTTGGTGCATCATCATCGTCATAGTGCAAGGCATTGTAGACATCGTCACAGGCAACCAAAATGTTGAACTCCCTTGCAAGATCAATCAGCTTCCCACAAACAGCTGTTAATGTTAATAATTGTTTGTTTAATTTCACACTTCAGTGGAACGGCGCACTGCTTACAATCCGAAAATAAGATCCCGGTTGGATTGTGATATGTCGGAATGGCGTAGTATAGTCCCCAAAACATTTTCGAGCTGGATCCAAACTGGTGCTTCTTCAAAATTTCCCTCAATACGTCAATGTCAACGCCATCAGAATTTAATTTAACTTTAAAATAAGACATTTTCTTAACAACATTTTTTTTTTAAAGCAAAGCCAATAGACGCACCTGTAATTATTTTAATGGTTGTAAATTGTTTGAACACATCCAAGGCGATCATGTAAGTGATTTCATCCACAAATATGTAACCGTTGAAGTCCAGCAACGTAGACACAATCACTTGAAGACCTTGTGTTGCCCCCGTTGTAACTATAATATCTTCACTGAAAGTAATTTAGCATGCATGTTTCTTCTAATTCTTGGCTGTGTAGGCATTTATAAAATATCTGGAATGGCTTAACGTATATCAACGATATCTTTGCGTGGTTGTCTGTCGTCCCGTAAAGACAAGTTTAAAAAAGTCTTCCGAGATCGAAAGACCATAATTTTTTTGTCGCAATCTTGTAGAAATCAATGAGAAACAATTAGGCGCTCATGTTATAACATATTATATATCACGTGTGGCGATCGGAGTCCGCTATTTATGTGAATGTTACTCAATTCGAGTACGACATGCATGCTTTAAGATGAAAATTAATTCAAATGTATATCTCTCACACGTGCCTTTAGATAGGGATTACGAATACCATTAATTGCACTGAGGCAACAGGGCACAGGACAGGTATAGAACGAAAAAAGAGATTAAGTACATGTGCAAAATGGTCTCAAATGTAGTAAGTGGAAAATAGTGAGCTAATCAGAGTATTGAATATTCGTGTGGTTAGCCGCAGCACGAGTTTATGAACTTACTTGATCGTCCGAAGGCAGGCTTGAGGGTGAACAAATAAGCATTCCTGGCGAGATGAGTATTGAACTCATGGAAAGGAGGAATGCATTTGGATACTTTACTTGAGCAACCTTGTAAATTGAAGCCAAATCAGAAGGCGTGGAAAAAATAAATTTCTTGCATCGATTGAAGAAACCTATACATTTCTTAGCATTTTTAGCGACCTTGAATACGTGATCGTTTCAACCAAGTGTTTTGTTGATCCATATGGTAAGAATGGACGACATTTTGGTTTCATCGACACAACCAGGGACAGTGGCTGTTTATTAAGTTATATGTGCATTGAATTTCACTGTCTATTGTGGACACAATAAATTATTTTTGAAACACAATGCTGCGTTGGTAGACTGACATTCCATTTCAAGCAGTACAAATGCCCGAAATTCAAGGTAATACAACGCACTCTCTAACGCAAAAGTGTTTACACGTTGTAATATGCGTGAGAGTATGCTTTTTGTTGACACTTCCAAGACAGCTGATACGGACTCTGAACGTAACGCATTACACTGTCCAGATCGGAATTCAACGACTATATCATGGTGGAAGGAATATAAGGTGTGCTGGACAGCTTCTAAGAACCGCCATCTTTTTGTTTTGTGACGTCACTCAGGGTCCGTTTTTGACACTGGACAGATGTATTGCTTATGCTTATATCACAATTAAATTTCGTAGAATGAAAAACAGGAATTGAAATGCAAATTGATGTAAGATTAAAGGATTTACTTCATTTATAATTGGTATTATATACGAAAATGCAACAATGTGCAGTAAAAGGTTGCAGAAACTATTCCAAGTAGAAAAATGTTTTTATGCGTGTGAAAAATTATTATATGTTTCCACCTTTAAGTTTCTGTTGACTTACAAATTCCCGCGACGACGTCACGCAGGGTCTCAATATAAACTGTCCAACACACTTTATTTTCCTTACACCATGGACTATATACCAGAAATCAACTAATAGAGATATCCAACGTCCTCGTCTCTTGCCCCTGAAATTTGTTTGACAGCTTGTTGTAGTTGTACCATCTGTGAATACGTGAGAGGCGTTTCGAACAGCTGAAAGTCTTCCCCTTCGAAATAATGAGGTGAAGCAGAGCATTTTTTTTAAAAAGCGCTCGTTATCTGAGCTTTATTTCAAATTCATATGTTTCACCCCAAAAAGGAGGAGGAGCTTAAAACACAGATTGTGTTCAGAAGGTACATTCATATACCTGGAAGTATATTGGAATGCGCTGATCATTGACGCGTTACATTTGAATTCAAATATTTTGCTGTTGAAATATTAGAAAATATGTGCAGCAAAAGGGTTTTAATATGATTTTGTGGTTGAATTCAATTTGTAAATAATCATTCACAATTCATGATCACAATCAATGATGATGAAATAGAAATTCTGCAAATTCACACATGTATGTATGTATGTATGTATGTTCGTTGGTTTTTTAAGTAAATAAATTTACAGAGAACAACTTAATTCCTTGAATTATTTCGTATTGTCACTTTAACATTGTATATCTATCGATTACAAACACTTCAAGTTTTGGACTCATATCACATATAAACTGTGCAGCAAAATTTGAAAATTTGTTCATATCCATTATACGCAGTTCGTAAAGATTTGCTTTAATTTTAAAATGTAACTTGTGAAAGAAACTTCTTTTTCGCATGTTATAATACTATTTAATTTCCTAAACTTGACGAACATCACTCATGGAATTTTTCAAATCGTGGGCAAGTTAAACACGTATTTGACACTCCTACGGGCAAAATGTGATTAGGAGGGGTAAGCAGCTAATCAAAAGACACCACTTGTGAATGTTGCGTAAAATATAGCTTCCAAATAAAGAAGTATGCGTGGTTTGCGGTAGGTCATGGTATTTTTGGCTGGAAAGTTCAATATCTCTATTAGTTGGTTTCTGCTATATACGCTGTCGTTATAATTAAGACTGAAAGACAGAATCATGAAAGGAATACAAAAAACTGAAAGTACTGTCTCCAGCGCAGGCTTGAATTGAATTAAAGATTGTTGAAACAAATCTCGGAGACAAAACGCACAGTTTTTGGGTGCACCATTCAACACAAATTGAATTGAACGGCCTGAAACATAGTGTCTCATCCATAGAAGAATAGATTCGTCGATATCATATGTATGCATTTTAGACAAAAGTGCGCGATGCCAGATTTTAAGCATTTATATATTCTGCAAAAATAACATGTCTTACATTTATACTCATTAAGTTCAACAAAATTAATGATACATTCTGTAGTTTGACAAGGAACTGGTACCGAATGCAACGAGAATATAGACATTTAATTGTTTAATGGGAGACGAGTACAAGTGCAACACTCTTGCTTTCGCTTAATAGTGCAAAAACTGGTTCCACTTTTCGGTGAGATAAACCATCAATTCACTAGCGGACCTGTTGCAGCGGGCCATTCTGATCATATTCATACGCATACGCATAATGTGTATGTGTATGCGCAATTATAATTAAAACAAAAGGCTTCAAATAATTATTTGTTTGCAGATCGTGAAGTTTTTGTCAAGTAAACCGCCATTATGTGGTAAAATGTTGATGGAGAAAGCTGATAAGATGTAATATATGAGATTAAGAATGCTGATTGTTGGAGATAATACAAATGCATTGAAGTGGCAGACAACTCTCTAAAAACACTCGGATTTTTGGCTAATTATGTGTTGTTTGATTAATTTATAGATCGTCAGACATGATAAGTGTCTTAAAGTTTCTCATGGCATATTTTATTATCTACAAGAGTGATGTTATCACACGATAAATATAGAATCCTGGTCAACAACAAAACCTAAGTCCGTGCCGCTGTTGTACTTGAACAGCTTAATGGCCATGCGACTGGATGTTTTATACTACCGTACCTTATTTGATTTGATTTCTCCTGTAAATATAGCTATGTAAAAACGTAAAACGAATATAACAATCGATTTTTGGAAAAAAAGTACGTTGTGACCAAGGAAATGAAAAGAAAGACAATATTTCACAAACCGAATCCTTGTCCATATGTCAATACACAACTGACAACACGTACCAATTCGAAAAAAAAATGACATTCATGTTTTACTACACAGTACCAAATGTGAAGAGTACAACGGAAGCACTGACGTACCTTTTAACATCACCCTTGTATACACCTGTCAAGTATTTGGATATTTCTTGGCGCACATCTAGGATTCCTACAGTTGGTCCATATTGAAAAAGCATCCCATTCTCAGCTGTTTCAATCTTCTGCAAATTAGATTACATCAATTGATATTTTATTTAAGTATACATTTGACGTCATACCATTCTGTGAGTAGTTGCCTTCTGAAACATATCACAGCACTTCACAAGAATATCCGGCCCAGGTGCACCCACACCCAAATTCAAATATTTTTGCTCATAAACATTCAAATCACTGCCATCAAATAGGTGTTTCTTCTTTTTGTCGATGTTTTTCTTTAAACAATTTCCTTCCATATTGTACAAATAACTTGTTATCACTTAAATGAATTTTAAAATCTAAACGAACGATTAGAGCACCTTCAAGTGTGCTCAGTGCCTGGTCTCTGTACGACTAGTGAAATGGCTAGCAAACCTTGAACAAATATCAGCTGTTTAGGAAAAATAAGATTACGACTAGAGTTGCCGTGTGTTAGAAATGCGTGCTGAAATAACTGTTTAGTTGCACCGAGCTTTTCCGTTACATTGACGCTAATTCAAAATTCATTCACGTCGCTTTTCACTCTGCTAAAAAGGTAATCTAAAACGGCTCTTGTCTCATTCATCTATAAGTCATTCGGTTAGCTGAAGACAATCTGCATTAAATGCGCGAAACGCAATAGGGCTTTGCTGCTGGCGTTTTCATTCAATACACGCAAATCATATGCTATGCTCAAAATACGACTTCGTGCTTTCTGGAGCGAAATGAGAGCAATGTCATAAAACGTAGGAGAGCAGTTTCACGTAAGGATTTTTCGACATGTTGGAAAAAAATCAGTGCGAGAGGCGCTTTCACTCACACTCCCTTACAAGAGAGATCTTCGCTCAAATTGAGAGTCAACTGAGAAATGGCAACAGCTGACTGAGGTTAATTTATCGGGTAAAATTAGTGGAGTATATATATATATTGTGTCCTTACAATATTTTTCATATGGGATTTTTGAATTGAAAACATCTGATAAATTGAGTTGTCATTTCAAATCGCGTTTGAAACTCTAGACTCGTAACGTGAAAAACGCCAGCAGCAAAGCCCTATTGTGTTTCAGGCATAAAGTGATTCAAATAGGCGAAATAAATGTCCAAGCCGCACTCTAAAGTCCTGTACAAATGAGACACGTCTTGCGTACTGTGATCTCTGGCATTCACATGGCATTATCTCAATTCGATACCTACGGGGAGAATTTGCAAATTGTTTAGTCGAGAATTTTGAGCAGCGCGTATTCAGTTCGAAGGAAATGAAATGATTAATTCGCAGGGAAAGTGTTTTAAGTCATTAATTAGCGTTTGGAGAGTTTTTTGTTCTTTTATCTATGAAAATACATGATAAATATACGCAACTTTAATGAAGAAGTACTAAATTTACTGAAATTTGGTTATTTAAGTAGGACTTGCGTATTTGTCTCTGGAAAAATTCATGACCACAAACAGAATAGGATAACGATTTAGAAGACATGAGTTTGTTCAAATCTTCGGCGTGAATTACTATACGCGTAAGCTTTTTTTTATGTGTGGTAGATGACGAGAGTGAAAGTGTTGTTGTGAATTTAATTTGTTGGGACCATATTTTTAGTGCAATCTAATTTTTTGATTGGTGGTTGGTTGGCCATTTCTTGATGCTAACTCTTTGGCAGACAACGTTCAAATGAAACGATATGGGATAATTTGCCCGCAAAAAAAACCAGTACACGGATGGCTGTTCAGATTGTGGGAATTCGCCATGTCCAGTGGAGACGGTGTGTTATAGACGAACAGCTCTTGGTTTTTGTATCCAGAAATAAATGAGTAAGTACATATAGTATAATGAGTTTACTCATTTATTTCTGCTTGTATCACTATAATGCACCGCTCCATATTCATGCCTCGTTTCTTCGATACCATTTCGTCAAAATTCAATTGATAGTCACCTCCAACGTGGAACGAGTGAGATTCTGACTATTCTCTGGGGTTCGATACGATAAACCGTTGGCAAACTAACGTTGAATTACTTTCATTGAACATGTGTTTGACAGAAAATAAATCAAAATCGATCTCCTCAAAAATTAGCCCAATTAACAAAGCAAAAATCTATTAAATGTTAGGAAGACACCAAGAATTGCCATTCACTGTGTCGTGCTACGTTTTGAATTTTGTCAGAAAAATTAGTGTGGTGAGAACAACGCATTCTCACGTAAGCGACGTAATCTCTCACCAAAATGTTTCAACATGCTGAAACATTTAGGTGTTTTTTGACATTTCCCTGCGTTTACTCCATATTTTCATTCGAGGCGAAAGAAAAAACAACTGCACTCATCCCTCAAAGCAAACGTCGTAACCAGCACGTAGTCGAGGCACCAACGCAGCGTTGTGAAACGGGCATTAATACTTCATTTTTGCCCGATAGATGCTCCAACAGCGATTAAATTGACCACAAAATGACATTATCGTGCAAATTTATGAATAATCCACCATTCCCGAGGTGGAATTATGTACAAATGTGTGTTTTGACGTGTGCGTGAAAATAATGTAGTATGGACAAGAACTGTCAAAAGTCCAGCATTAATTCCTTGCATTGGAAAGTTGAATATCTCAAAATCATTAGTTTCTGCTCTGTGATATCTAAAAACAAAAAAAGTGCATGACAGTTCTCTTTCCAAACAAAATCGAAGCTATTTTTCTACCCAAAAATCGTTTATCTTTACATTTATTTCAAGAGAAATTTGGACGAACTATCCAAATCATTGGCGAACATGAATCAAGGGGAATCGGAATACAATGATCTATTGGACTCTCCAATTCGAGGTCCTACGCTGTCCACTAGTACGTCTAGTTTTGAGGCATTAGATCCCCATGATCCGAATCTCAGCAAATTGGCAACAAAAATGTTTCGAAAGACTGAGGAATATATTACAAATGAATTGAATGCACCACTAGAAGACTACAAACTTCTAGAGGATATGAATAAAGCAACAATTGCAAAGTACTCTGGACTTCGTGTATCGACCCATGAATTGAATGATAAATTCCAACAACTGGTAGGAAGATTATAATTGTTGTATCAAGTTGAACACGGTCTTATTTAGTTATTTGTTTCAGGTCCCCCTAATATATATTTCAGAAATCAACTAATAGAGATATCCAACTTCCTCGTCTCTTGCCCCTGAAATTTGTTTGACAGCTTGTTGTAGTTGTACCATCTGTGAATACGTGAGAGGCGTTTCGAACAGCTGAAAGTCTTCCCCTTCGAAATAATGAGGTGAAGCAGAGCATTTTTTTTAAAAAGCGCTCGTTATCTGAGCTTTATTTCAAATTCATATGTTTCACCCCAAAAAGGAGGAGGAGCTTAAAACACAGATTGTGTTCAGAAGGTACATTCATATACCTGGAAGTATATTGGAATGCGCTGATCATTGACGCGTTACATTTGAATTCAAATATTTTGCTGTTGAAATATTAGAAAATATGTGCAGCAAAAGGGTTTTAATATGATTTTGTGGTTGAATTCAATTTGTAAATAATCATTCACAATTCATGATCACAATCAATGATGATGAAATAGAAATTCTGCAAATTCACACATGTATGTATGTATGTATGTTCGTTGGTTTTTTAAGTAAATAAATTTACAGAGAACAACTTAATTCCTTGAATTATTTCGTATTGTCACTTTAACATTGTATATCTATCGATTACAAACACTTCAAGTTTTGGACTCATATCACATATAAACTGTGCAGCAAAATTTGAAAATTTGTTCATATCCATTATACGCAGTTCGTAAAGATTTGCTTTAATTTTAAAATGTAACTTGTGAAAGAAACTTCTTTTTCGCATGTTATAATACTATTTAATTTCCTAAACTTGACGAACATCACTCATGGAATTTTTCAAATCGTGGGCAAGTTAAACACGTATTTGACACTCCTACGGGCAAAATGTGATTAGGAGGGGTAAACAGCTAATCAAAAGACACCACTTGTGAATGTTGCGTAAAATATAGCTTCCAAATAAAGAAGTATGCGTGGTTTGCGGTAGGTCATGGTATTTTTGGCTGGAAAGTTGAATATCTCTATTAGTTGGTTTCTGCTATATACGCTGTCGTTATAATTAAGACTGAAAGACAGAATCATGAAAGGAATACAAAAAACTGAAAGTACTGTCTCCAGCGCAGGCTTGAATTGAATTAAAGATTGTTGAAACAAATCTCGGAGACAAAACGCACAGTTTTTGGGTGCACCATTCAACACAAATTGAATTGAACGGCCTGAAACATAGTGTCTCATCCATAGAAGAATAGATTCGTCGATATCATATGTATGCATTTTAGACAAAAGTGCGCGATGCCAGATTTTAAGCATTTATATATTCTGCAAAAATAACATGTCTTACATTTATACTCATTAAGTTCAACAAAATTAATGATACATTCTGTAGTTTGACAAGGAACTGGTGCCGAATGCATAGAGAATATAGACATTTAATTGTTTAATGGGAGACGAGTACAAGTGCAACACTCTTGCTTTCGCTTAATAGTGCAAAAACTGGTTCCACTTTTCGGTGAGATAAACCATCAATTCACTAGCGGACCTGTTGCAGCGGGCCATTCTGATCATATTCATACGCATACGCATAATGTGTATGTGTATGCGCAATTATAATTAAAACAAAAGGCTTCAAATAATTATTTGTTTGCAGATCGTGAAGTTTTTGTCAAGTAAACCGCCATTATGTGGTAAAATGTTGATGGAGAAAGCTGATAAGATGTAATATATGAGATTAAGAATGCTGATTGTTGGAGATAATACAAATGCATTGAAGTGGCAGACAACTCTCTAAAAACACTCGGATTTTTGGCTAATTATGTGTTGTTTGATTAATTTATAGATCGTCAGACATGATAAGTGTCTTAAAGTTTCTCATGGCATATTTTATTATCTACAAGAGTGATGTTATCACACGATAAATATAGAATCCTGGTCAACAACAAAACCTAAGTCCGTGCCGCTGTTGTACTTGAACAGCTTAATGGCCATGCGACTGGATGTTTTATACTACCGTACCTTATTTGATTTGATTTCTCCTGTAAATATAGCTATGTAAAAACGTAAAACGAATATAACAATCGATTTTTGGAAAAAAAGTACGTTGTGACCAAGGAAATGAAAAGAAAGACAATATTTCACAAACCGAATCCTTGTCCATATGTCAATACACAACTGACAACACGTACCAATTCGAAAAAAAAATGACATTCATGTTTTACTACACAGTACCAAATGTGAAGAGTACAACGGAAGCACTGACGTACCTTTTAACATCACCCTTGTATACACCTGTCAAGTATTTGGATATTTCTTGGCGCACATCTAGGATTCCTACAGTTGGTCCATATTGAAAAAGCATCCCATTCTCAGCTGTTTCAATCTTCTGCAAATTAGATTACATCAATTGATATTTTATTTAAGTATACATTTGACGTCATACCATTCTGTGAGTAGTTGCCTTCTGAAACATATCACAGCACTTCACAAGAATATCCGGCCCAGGTGCACCCACACCCAAATTCAAATATTTTTGCTCATAAACATTCAAATCACTGCCATCAAATAGGTGTTTCTTCTTTTTGTCGATGTTTTTCTTTAAACAATTTCCTTCCATATTGTACAAATAACTTGTTATCACTTAAATGAATTTTAAAATCTAAACGAACGATTAGAGCACCTTCAAGTGTGCTCAGTGCCTGGTCTCTGTACGACTAGTGAAATGGCTAGCAAACCTTGAACAAATATCAGCTGTTTAGGAAAAATAAGATTACGACTAGAGTTGCCGTGTGTTAGAAATGCGTGCTGAAATAACTGTTTAGTTGCACCGAGCTTTTCCGTTACATTGACGCTAATTCAAAATTCATTCACGTCGCTTTTCACTCTGCTAAAAAGGTAATCTAAAACGGCTCTTGTCTCATTCATCTATAAGTCATTCGGTTAGCTGAAGACAATCTGCATTAAATGCGCGAAACGCAATAGGGCTTTGCTGCTGGCGTTTTCATTCAATACACGCAAATCATATGCTATGCTCAAAATACGACTTCGTGCTTTCTGGAGCGAAATGAGAGCAATGTCATAAAACGTAGGAGAGCAGTTTCACGTAAGGATTTTTCGACATGTTGGAAAAAAATCAGTGCGAGAGGCGCTTTCACTCACACTCCCTTACAAATTGAGAGATCTTCGCTCAAATTGAGAGTCAACTGAGAAATGGCAACAGCTGACTGAGGTTAATTTATCGGGTAAAATTAGTGGAGTATATATATATATTGTGTCCTTACAATATTTTTCATATGGGATTTTTGAATTGAAAACATCTGATAAATTGAGTTGTCATTTCAAATCGCGTTTGAAACTCTAGACTCGTAACGTGAAAAACGCCAGCAGCAAAGCCCTATTGTGTTTCAGGCATAAAGTGATTCAAATAGGCGAAATAAATGTCCAAGCCGCACTCTAAAGTCCTGTACAAATGAGACACGTCTTGCGTACTGTGATCTCTGGCATTCACATGGCATTATCTCAATTCGATACCTACGGGGAGAATTTGCAAATTGTTTAGTCGAGAATTTTGAGCAGCGCGTATTCAGTTCGAAGGAAATGAAATGATTAATTCGCAGGGAAAGTGTTTTAAGTCATTAATTAGCGTTTGGAGAGTTTTTTGTTCTTTTATCTATGAAAATACATGATAAATATACGCAACTTTAATGAAGAAGTACTAAATTTACTGAAATTTGGTTATTTAAGTAGGACTTGCGTATTTGTCTCTGGAAAAATTCATGACCACAAACAGAATAGGATAACGATTTAGAAGACATGAGTTTGTTCAAATCTTCGGCGTGAATTACTATACGCGTAAGCTTTTTTTTATGTGTGGTAGATGACGAGAGTGAAAGTGTTGTTGTGAATTTAATTTGTTGGGACCATATTTTTAGTGCAATCTAATTTTTTGATTGGTGGTTGGTTGGCCATTTCTTGATGCTAACTCTTTGGCAGACAACGTTCAAATGAAACGATATGGGATAATTTGCCCGCAAAAAAAACCAGTACACGGATGGCTGTTCAGATTGTGGGAATTCGCCATGTCCAGTGGAGACGGTGTGTTATAGACGAACAGCTCTTGGTTTTTGTATCCAGAAATAAATGAGTAAGTACATATAGTATAATGAGTTTACTCATTTATTTCTGCTTGTATCACTATAATGCACCGCTCCATATTCATGCCTCGTTTCTTCGATACCATTTCGTCAAAATTCAATTGATAGTCACCTCCAACGTGGAACGAGTGAGATTCTGACTATTCTCTGGGGTTCGATACGATAAACCGTTGGCAAACTAACGTTGAATTACTTTCATTGAACATGTGTTTGACAGAAAATAAATCAAAATCGATCTCCTCAAAAATTAGCCCAATTAACAAAGCAAAAATCTATTAAATGTTAGGAAGACGCCATGAATTGCCATTCACTGTGTCGTGCTACGTTTTGAATTTTGTCAGAAAAATTAGTGTGGTGAGAACAACGCATTCTCACGTAAGCGACGTAATCTCTCACCAAAATGTTTCAACATGCTGAAACATTTAGGTGTTTTTTGACATTTCCCTGCGTTTACTCCATATTTTCATTCGAGGCGAAAGAAAAAACAACTGCACTCATCCCTCAAAGCAAACGTCGTAACCAGCACGTAGTCGAGGCACCAACGCAGCGTTGTGAAACGGGCATTAATACTTCATTTTTGCCCGATAGATGCTCCAACAGCGATTAAATTGACCACAAAATGACATTATCGTGCAAATTTATGAATAATCCACCATTCCCGAGGTGGAATTATGTACAAATGTGTGTTTTGACGTGTGCGTGAAAATAATGTAGTATGGACAAGAACTGTCAAAAGTCCAGCATTAATTCCTTGCATTGGAAAGTTGAATATCTCAAAATCATTAGTTTCTGCTCTGTGATATCTAAAAACAAAAAAAGTGCATGACAGTTCTCTTTCCAAACAAAATCGAAGCTATTTTTCTACCCAAAAATCGTTTATCTTTACATTTATTTCAAGAGAAATTTGGACGAACTATCCAAATCATTGGCGAACATGAATCAAGGGGAATCGGAATACAATGATCTATTGGACTCTCCAATTCGAGGTCCTACGCTGTCCACTAGTACGTCTAGTTTTGAGGCATTAGATCCCCATGATCCGAATCTCAGCAAATTGGCAACAAAAATGTTTCGAAAGACTGAGGAATATATTACAAATGAATTGAATGCACCACTAGAAGACTACAAACTTCTAGAGGATATGAATAAAGCAACAATTGCAAAGTACTCTGATATGCGTAAAGTAGCCGATGGACTTCGTGTATCGACCCATGAATTGAATGATAAATTCCAACAACTGGTAGGAAGATTATAATTGTTATATCAAGTTGAACACGGTCTTATTTAGTTATTTGTTTCAGGTCCCCCTAATGCATCAAATTCATGAAATATCAGACACAGTCGATAAGCTGGAAGCAGCAGCTTACAAGCTGGATGCGTATAGTATAGCATTGGAAAATCGTGTTAAAACTGTGCTACAAAGAAAACCGCAATAAATAAAAAAGTACAATAAAATGATTCACGTTTATTTATCCGAGTATGAGTTTTATTATAATTGCCACAATATTTAGAAAGATCAGAGGTACTAGAAAATGGAAAGAAAAAAGTTATTAAAATGAATCAAATATTTATATCTGTTTAGAAAATTGTTTACTTTTTGCCACTGTCCTTATGGAACGTATCAAGTTGAGCATTTGAGATTTCACAGTGGGCTGTCCGAAGTCCTGATTATGCGCGCTGGGTCCCCAACCAACTGCATAAATAAAGACGTGTTTTTACTTCAATTGAGAGATCAAGTAGGATGGACTTACTTTTCGCAAGGAAACGTTCATCATGCAGGACGCAAACTGCATTTAAACACAACAATGACGCTTCAACTAGTGTCCAAAGAGTAAACATCTTGATTTAGAAATATATCCACACTTTTTCATCGATGATTCGTTTTGAGTTGAAAATTATGATGACGTTTTGTGACTTGACAACAATGACAGGTCGCCGCAAGCAGCTGATTTTGACACTCTTATGTTGGATGTGGAATGTAAATTAGACGGGAAGGATACACGCCCTTAAGTTAGGTAAGCGTTACATCTCATAAATTGAGCCAAACCACAGAAGAACAGAGCAATATTTGTATGCATACTTTCCAAGACAGTTGTAATGAATGTTATATAAAATTGTTAAATATGTTTAATTAAAAAAGTAAATAAACTGTAATATCAGATAAAATGCCAATAAAGCATATAATATTTACAAATTAACGCGAGCACGCATTTAGGAACTTAATCATCCGGATTTGCAGAGTATGCATATATATAAATTTGCACACAATATGAGAACATCAATGAGTAATTAAAGTAAGCCAACTGAACTTCCAGGGTACACCCACAAAGACAATTAATATAATTATGTTCCACAGATTCCACATGTTTTATTTTTTTTCACACACATTCCATATACCGAGTACCGAATACAAGCTATACTTCGCCTGCGTGACAAAGACAACAATTTTGATTTGCAAATCTGAAAAGGAACGTCTGCATATTTTCCTAAATAAATGTGGAAGGAGTTTTTGTACACATAAAAATATAAAATAATATCATTAATTTATTGCAAACCTAATGTAAAATAATCTCAAAAAGTTATTCATAAGTTACATAACATTTTAAGCATAAACACATTAACTTTCGTCTACGGGATTAAAGTGAAATTGTGTTTTGAAAAATTTCATGCGCGGTTGCTGGTGTGTCGTCCTCTGTTTGATACATCACAGCGTTAGCAGTATACAGGAAAAAAAATACTCTTCTTTGTAGGAATTCCATATTTTAAAGTGAAGTAAAATCAATGTGCTGAGGTTCGTTTAAAGCTCCTTATCTTGTAGTGAAAACATGGAATAAATTATGAAATATCTGACAGGAATGTTTTAAATGCGTGTTTGTTTACACAACTCAAAATAAAAACTAACTTCAACATCATTTTGGGAGTCAAGTTTCCAGCGTCTGCTGGTATTTTTTCCCCATTTGGCAATGAGTGCAAGAAGAAAAACGCAGCAAGGTTAAACAGTACAGCAACAAATAATTGATGGAAATATAGTGAATATTGAACGGTGTGGCGCCGAAATGAAATGAAAGTTAAGTTTAATAATAGTTCTTTTAAGGGTTCTGTGAAGAAAAAAAAGGACATACAATGGACGAGAACAACGTTATTGTCATCAGCTCAGATGAGGATGAGAAGACATTATGGAAAGCGATGGGTAAGTCCAACGATTATCATATGCATAGCGAAAGCTGGTGCAATGAAGAAAAAAATTCGAGGAAATGTGTGAATTAATTAATGTTCTATTGCTTGCATATCAGGTTATCACTTATTTTTCATTTTCATTTCATTTGCTTTCGGTGCATTTTGCAAAACAAAAGAAACAAGATCATCTTAATCAGAAAGTGTCATCAAAATGCTATGTAATCGTATACAACCGAGTTCACATTGATTGAAATTTATTGTTTTTGGAAGCGGACTGTATTTATGCTAACTAAGGTACACACTTCGGCTTTCAACATACACACATAAACAGATTGAATTTCGCATTCTAATGTCGATGAATAAAAAAAAAAAAACAATTAATGCGCAATAGAGATTGGAGTAGATACATTTCTTCGAAGGGCATTTCTGATTAACAGCAATGAAATATGAAGTGAAAAACGTCTACGTATATTTCTTGTAAACAAAATAATTATCATTTGATATGTGGCTCCGTTGCCGAATACTCAA
Organism: Eristalis pertinax; assembly: GCA_907269125.1. NCBI lineage: Eukaryota > Metazoa > Arthropoda > Insecta > Diptera > Syrphidae > Eristalis > Eristalis pertinax. The sequence goes on along the minus strand of OU026147.1, from coordinate 35,236,300 downwards.
ATGCCTTTACACTTCACCAGAAGTGTGTTTATACTAATAATATATATTGGCTTAACCTCTTTGAAGCCAACACTTTAACGCCCATTTGGTTCAAGTTATATGTCATCTCAGCTCGTTGTTTAGTTTACTTCTATTGATGTATATGTTTGTTTTGCATTTTTGATTATCTCCGAACTGTGAGTCACTCCCTGGTGATTTTGTTAGTCTCCAAGTGTTCTATACATTTGTCACCATCCTGATTATGTGTGCAGCAACTGTTGTATTTCAAGATTTTTCAAAGGGATTCAGTTGTTTGTTTTCAAATTTGTTTGGCTAAACCACAGGTCCGATTATCGCCCCCCCAAAAACACATCCAAAGTTGTCATACGGGATTTTTTTTTGTTTGTAGCTTTTACTTTGCGTATGTATTTTGCATTCTTCCCAAACTTTCTATCCGATATATGGATATGTATTCGAATTATAAGATACTCATGATCATAAACAATCTAATTAGTATGTTTTGGATATGATCCATAACGAAGCTTCACATTTCGGATTGGTTCAGTTGGAATGACTGGATGCAACTGTTACTATTGACAACGGAGTTCTAATAACTTCAACTTTTACCTCCAAGTGACCATTCTACAAAGTTTGATGTAACATTTTATTAGAATTCTGTTCCCTCCGGTATTTCATTTACCGTAGGAAACATTCCGGTAAAAGAAGTAAGCTTTTATAAATAACTAAATCTAAAAACGTTGAAGCTATTTATCCAGATTCTAGATGCACGGCTTTACAGGTCGATGTGCGTGCACCCAGGCCTCAACTTACTAATTTCTGCTGCAAGCACGATCTGTTTGTGCGCAATCCTAAACATGGATAAGTTGTTATCACATCTCACACTGTCAACAATTCTTCGGGCAGTGGTCAAGTTAGTCGATAGCGCAGCTACCATCGAGTGAGACGTCAGAACAGATGCATGCAACTTTAGAGATACGTATAGTTCGTATAGTTCTTTTGGCTATAAAAACCAGCGCGGAGTTCGAATGATGGCTCGATTACGCCGAAGAGCCGAAGTAAACCAATTGTAAACAGACGCCTATTGTCAAGAACTATACGAGAACTATACGGGGCCATTGACAACTTCGAAGTTTAAGCTGGCCGTTATGATGGTTGGCCTAGTCGTTAGGTCAGGTTCATGTGGCTGGGTGCATGTAACAATCATATCTGGGCTTGCAACGCGTACCAGTTGATGCGAGAGAAGATGGCTGACACTAATGTTGCTGAATTCATCTTGGTTATCGAGAAGTAAGCACCTGGATGAGGGCATTGCTAGATGAAGGCGTTGCATGAACAAAGAAGGTGCAAGATGGATTTCTCCTATGCAACTCTTCCAGCAGTCATTAAAGTGCAATCCCATTCTGAAGAGTCCTAATGGCAAGCCTGTTTAGTCTGACCATACCTTGTTGCTGCTTAGGGTTAATAGTAGTGCAGCCCCAGTTGTTTCGTAATGAGGCACATGTGACATGGAGCACTCACATCATATTTGATTAGTAGAATCACTTGTTTCAAGCATCGGGAGATGTTTGTAGTAGCGAAAGGCAATTCGCCACCCGGAAAGAGCCATTTCATGAGCCTCGCAGTTTCACATAAGGTGAGGACGGCAGTTCAAGAAAGTCTTTGATATCTTTCTTTGATATTACATTGTTCTTGAGTCAGGACAATGTCGCTACAATTACAATTACGAGTACAACTACAATTTTTATTGTAGTCGCTACAGTCGAAGTAATAATTTAATATTTAGATCCTTAGAGCAGACTCCTGCTCACACACCTTCAACCATGTTTCAACCAGTTTCAGTGTATGGTAGTTAGATATCCAGTAGGATAAGGCGGGGATGCTGGTTGAGAAGTTCTTCTCGAAGATGAGATTAGGTAACAGAAGTTCCATCCAAATTTGCAGAGACGAATGGGGTTTGTCTTCCGTCATCCATTAAATACGTCTTCCGTTAAATACTTCATCCATCACATTGCAAATCTCTTGACTACTACTAAAACGAAGAGGCTGTGGTCGCCACTTGCATCTTTTTGTCTGCTTGTAGCAGTGCATGTCCAGAGAGGCTTTACTGAAACGCTCTTGGATGAAAGACTTTGGTGTTATGCCTCATCTATCGACGGCAGCATGTATTTTGTTTCATGCGAAGATATCCAACACTGGATGCTCTTGTCAGCAGTAGAGTAATTATGCTAGTTCTGCTGATTAGTATTATATAACGATTTTATTAGAAAATCTATAAATCGTTCAATATATGCGACTCTTTAGGTGTCTTCGAGTACCTGACAATGCTCATAGAGTATATATAGTGAACCTGTAGGTAACATGAACTCGTGGTAGAACAATAGCATGCACAAAACAAGTGGTTGCTTTAGAAACTACTCCATGCTTCACCCTCGATTTCGCGGCAGCCATGTCATTATGATTTAATATATATGTACTTTAACTTCTTCATAATTGCACACGGTCTGTGGTGTTACGACGAGGTGGGTGAATTATACCTATCCTGCGGTTTGCAATTAGTACTGCTTGTGTGAGTGCAACCAATTCGATTTCCTCTGGATATCCATATGTTCCGCAACTGGTAGAGTCCCAGCGTTATTTATTCAAAGCACCACGCTTTAATTGGAGTTATCAATCCTAAGGGTGTATTTACATAATGTGTATTTGCAAATGTTGAATATTATTTCCTTTATGCGATACACTACATCGTTGATTCTGAGTTTTAAAACCTTCGATAATAACTAGTTTCATGCGGCACGAAACTTCTCGCGAGCTACTAAAACGCCTAGAGTTTAACTGTCAAGGAAATGCGTCTTAAACTTGCCTCACGGAAAACGTGTGTGAACAATGCAAGTTCGTACATAAAACTCCAATATGCATGAAGAGAGTAGAAACCAAACGGAATATCGGTGGCCTCATTACTGGCAAACGTTGTTATTAAACTAAATTCAAATTGTTCCAAATGCATATTCTTTGATTGCTTTACGATTCGCTTGATTTGTTTTCAACGTTAAGTCAAGTGTGCAGCGTACGACTATTAAGATTCCTTATTTCGCTTGTGCAAAATTTGATGGCTTAAGTTTGCTAGTGTCCGTAAATATATTTTCTTCGAAATAGCCAGACGAAACCATTAGTCATGCTTTATAATTTGCATTCTTGCCCACATGTACGTGACTCATTCCATGTTGTTATAGGAAACACTTATGCTTTAGCGTACGAGGTTATTTTATACTGCCTTTTCAAATTGGTCTCACATTAAGGCGGAAAAATCATATTTCCCTCATATACACATATATATAAGTGTAAGGTTTCAATGGTAGCATATGCCTTCATTGCGATGAAGAATTGTACTCCAAATTCGATAAACCTCACTTCACAAGCGAATGCATTTTTTAATGCCATGAAGTATTTAATTCGTCCAGCTGAGTATCTCCACTTCTGGATAGAAATTGTGTATCCAGCAATGCTCTTTTGGTATGCATATAGGATATTAAACACTTTTAATAAGTTTCACTGCGATATTCCTGAACCCAACATAATGCTTCCAGCACAGCCGGGATGAGGAAAAATTTACGTCGCGATTTATACTCTCCATCATCAGTTGTTACTATGTCCACTGAAATTGAAGGCAAAGTGAATCAGTCCATGGCTGTTTGAATTTACCTCGTAGTTATTTAGGAAGTGCTCTCGTCAACTGCGTCCGTTTAGGATTACTCTTAAAATTTGAGAGTCTTCATGACTTGCACTGCAATCCACCCGAAAATGTGGGAGAAATTTGATACATCCTGCTTTGTATTTTAGTATTTGAATTCCAAAGCAGAATTTGAATAAATTCAAAAGCAATTAGATATTCTTCTTTGCTGAATGTTGCGATTTTCAAATTCCTAGGGTGTTGGGAATATCTATCTCTTATTAAAATCACCTTGGCTCAATGGTTTGTGTAGAATTGGTCTCCTTTTGACTTTCTCTAGAGAGTATCCAATAGCCAGACAAGTTCTGATGCACTCCACAAAGAGTCCATATTTCGGAGAATAAAAGCAAGAGTCTGTACCAAATTCTTTGAATTGAGTGTGAATAAATATTGCAATTTTGCGTGGTATACGACATGAGCAAACCGAAAGACCACAGCTAGCGCATAGGTAGGAGACCACTGCTTGTCTTTGATACGGTATGTAGTTGTGTAGTCCGTACTGTGGTTCCAGTCATCGCGACAAAATTGTCTTGCGTACGCGATCGGTTTATCTTTATACCGGATGTCTTCTCTTCCTTTTCGAACTGCGAAGCTCGTGTTCAAAAACCCCCTTAGCTGGAGCATGGGTGTTTACGGACTCGATGTGATAGAGTCAGTCTAGTCTGTTGTGGCTTCTCCTCCAATCATCTTCCTCGCGATAGGACAGTCGCTGCTTCGGTTTGTTTAAATATCTTGGGTCCTTTTACAAGAAGGAAAGGAAGAGCTGATTCTTCCTGCGTTCAAAAGAAAATTCTGCGTCGGATGTTTGATCTTGCCTTGGAAGCAGATGAATGAAGAAGAAGATACGCAAATATAAAGATGTGTGCTAAGATCAGTCGACTACCTGGCTCGGCCACATCATAGGAAACAAATGTTCCAGAGAGTCTTTGAATCCGATCATTTTTGTTCTAATAGAAGAAGAGCACCCAATTTCAGTTGGAAAGACCAAGTGTTTGCGCAAGACAACTTGTGTCTCTTTGACTGGAGGCGGATGAAGGACGAATGTGCTTTGCATCATTCCCAAACTCTGGGCCCTGATTAAGGTGCCCCTCCTCCCAGGAGTTCGGGTCACATCCTTTTGATGTTTTCTCTTGATGTGGCGTTCGTGAATAGCTCGAGTTTAGGGATGTTGTACCATTCGTTCAAATCGTACATCCATGTTATTCATTGTCCTTCAGCAGCTCTTCGTCCTTCTACTCTTCTCTGAAGAATGACTTGTAGTAGTACATTCATCATGACGTGATGCTCACGGCGAGATGCAGCTTCCGAATTTTTATTGTGTTTATGAGTTCTCGCCTTGTTCTCATTCTTCTCAGGCTTTCTATTAGACGCTCTATCTTTAGGATTCTTCGAAATAGTTACAACTCGAAAGCCTCTATTCTTTCTGCAATCTTTCTTCTTTCTTTGGCTGGCGCTACAGTCCGGAGTGGGACTCAGCCAACATGGCTCTCCGTCTAGTACGGTCTAGCGCTAGTTGCTTCAAGCCTTGCACGTCCAGCTGAGGTCCCTTTCCATCTGCGTACGCCACCGAAAGCGTGGTCTTCCTTTACCGCGTCCCTCAGGTTTGGCTTCGAAGACTTTCCGGACCGGAGTGTCCATTCGTTCCACATGACCTAGCCATATGAGACGAGAGACTCGAATTCGTTTGACCAAATCGATGTCGTTGTACAGCCGGTACAGTTCGTCGTTCAGTCTTCTCTTCCAAACACCATTAGTACATACGGGACCAATGATAATACGAAGGACTTTTCTCTCGAAGCGACCATGCTTCTGCGCCATACACCATTACTGGGACTATCAAGGTATCAAGGCTTTATTTCTTAGTTGCTTTCCAAGCCCAAAGACACAGCCATTAGCGAGTGTGATCCGTCGTTTTATCTCCGCGGTGGTGTCATTTCTTGCGTTAACTGCAGAGCCTAGTTGGACAAAGTCTTTCACTGCTTCGAAGCTATAGTGACGTTTTGTCCAAGACTTTCTGCAATCGTTTTTTTATATTCCAGGAATCCGCTCCGTATAGCAAGATTGACCACACGTAGCACTTTATAATCCGAATTTTTAACGGTAATTGGATGTTGCTGTTGCAGAGTACTGTTTTCATCTGGCCAGATACCATTCTAGCCGTCTGCCGTCGATTCTGCATTTGATTTCTTTTGACTGATCCGCTTTCCCATCAAATTGTGTTCCGAGATATTTCATACCATAAACACACTCGATCTTGACATTGCCGATATGGAGTTCGGCATCAGCTCTATCTCGACGAGAAATTACCATGAATTTGGTTTTGGTAGCATTTATTCTAAGACCATATTGTAAGGTGGTTTGGTTTATTTTGTTCAATGATTACTGAGTCATAGGTTGTTGATTTTCAATCCATTGATAGTGATTCTTCCTTCGTATGCATCCAACGCTTCATTAAATATTTCCTCTGAGTATACATAGCGGCGTCGTATCCTCTTTAGATATTTAATTCTTCCCACTCTACGCCATCTATTTTGATGTGTGGTGTTTGGTTTCGATATAGCGAGTTTATTATTTTGAAGTCTCCTGAACTTATTTTGACTCCATTTTAATTTTGTTTCTTTAAACCAACAGCCTTCACAAGTATCTTAATTCTTAACATTCACTTTTCGTTTCAGGTACCGACGATCACTTTCAAAGGTTATACAAAAAAGTGAAAAAAATCATCTTCAACCAAACCAAACGATCATACATATCAAATGGTTTTCCATATGGTCGATTTGTTGAATATACACAGGAACTGGAGACAGTCCTCCAAACGGTTCCGAGTAAAAATACTCAGCGATTCATTTGGAGGTGTGTGGTTCGATGGCTCGTGCCGCTCAAAAACTGTATTCGAGAACCTACTCCTGTAAGATAAATTTACAATTCACTGAACTCTTTCATTTTACATGAAAATGTTTTTTTTAATGCAGTTATTTGACGACTGGAAGTTTAATTATATTGTAACTGACATTATGGCGCAATATATCAACTTCAAGTGTGAGTACTATTACGAAAGAGACGCAGAAATAGTCAAAGAACAAATTGAGGAGATCATACGAATGCTGGAAGTTGCGTTTTCTTGTAAAACCGAATTCGTTTTGATAACATTTTTAAAAATCAAAATTCGATATGAATACCGCAATATCTTGATTCCACTGTTTAGGTAAGCCAATAATGAATGTGACGTATGAACGTACTAAAGCTAATATTTGTGTTATTTTTTTTTTCTTAGAGCATATCTCATCTCCCCATTTAAGTATGATGCGAATGATTTCTGTAATTACGTTTGCCTCATACTGTGCTATAGACAGTGGAAAAGATTAATACGCAGAAAGGAAAATAGGGAAACCGTAAATGAATACGCTTGCGGACAAATAAAAAGGCTGATGGGCACTTACAGACCAATTGATTTAACTCTGAATCCGGTGTTGCCATGGGAAGTACCAAATGCAACTGAAAAGAGTGAAATATTCTTTAAATTGCACCCACATTTGACTACGGCGAGAGAAATAAATAACGGCACCAGGTTTGTTCATTATTCAATTTAAATGTAACTGAAAAAATGTACTGTATGATGTTACGACAGGCTGTTGCTGGCGAGCGTTTGGCGAGATTGGCCACTTATCCTTCGGAAGTTCATCAGATTATACGAAGAATATAATGGGTATAGTGTTCATCTTGAACCGGAAATACGCTCGGTAAAGCTACGAGAGATAGATATTAACAGTGATGATGATGTAATACTAATACCAAATGATGATGTAGTAATAGTAATTGCTGACGATGATGACCTGCCAAGTGCTGGTGGCTCGGTGAGTTTTTCTGTAGAATTTATATATTCTTTTATAAGTTTCAGCGGTAATTTGTCATTTGTATTGAAACCCATTGGACATTGGACATATGCAGTACTAGAGCAACAGTACTAGAGCAAATTTCCTTATGTCCGAAATGAAGTCTACAGAAAGTGTTAAATCGTTCTATTGCTTATTTATACTAAATTATATATAAAATGCTGCGTTGTCCAGTCGTAAATGTCTAATGGGTACAGAATGCAGTGTATCTTAGCATATTACCAATATACAATTCATCCTATACAGAATTTTTTTTTATTTGTAATTTATCTTGTAATGAAATTACATTTTTATGAATTATTAATGCAGTGTGAAAGTATGAAAATTAGAATGTACTCTGCTTTGTAACGTGATCCGTTTTCACGCACAATTGTAACTTCGCAGAAATTTAAACACAAAAACCGTTGCAATTGGGCGTATAAAAGGACGACACGATTTGGAGTCGATCGCAGTCTGACTGACTACCAGTTAGATTGTTCGAGTGGCCAGACTGCAAAACTAGTGTGTCATCTGGCCCTCTGTTATTCTCAGTAGGAGGAATTACAATTTTGTAACCCTGAATATTGTGGGAAAATAAAGCGAATAGGAAGAAGTTTTCATAGACGTTTCCTATTCCGCCATTACAGTACTAATTTCAGGCTAATTTATTCTTAATATTTATAATTTGATTAAACAGTTTCAGCATTCGAGTGAACACCACATAAACATTCCAATAAACATGATAGACTATACAAATTTGAATTATTTAGTCAATATTTGTACAATTTATGATTCCGTAGATTAATTTTTGGTTTATATGCAAACTATTGTAACTTTATAGTTCTTGTGAATTTTGTTTGAACATGTGTTTCATGTTATCCTTGCTTGACAATTATCATTAGCATTTGCGAAGAAATATGTTCCGGGAGCTATTCGTTTTAATGGGGCTAGATTAAGAACATCAAATTATCCTGGTGGCAAAACGGAAAGCGCAAACCCCGTCCTGATTCTCAAGCAACACGTCTGCAATCAACAAATCTGCAATCAACAAATCTGCAATCAACAAATCTGCAATCAACAAATCTGCAATCAACCATCTACAATCAACCAATCTACAATCAACCTACCTGCAATCAATATTATAAATTAAAAATTAACGATATTTGCCACGATATACCTTATTAACAACAAAGCTAACGTACATAATTTGAAGATAATGCTTATGTTATGAATTTTAAGGCTTAATATTATATATAAATAACCATTCTACGGATCATTTGATTTTTAAATTTCACTTCTTCATGAAAGAAAATATATTTGCCTAAGTGAACAAAACATGAATAATAGTTAAAAAGTAAATCTTAACTAAATGACTTATTTTCTTTTTGTGGATTCCCGTATAGATCTCAAATATGAATCATCTAAAGATTGTTGACAATTTAAAACGACTTGCGGAGGATACACCACCTAAGTCGGTCGAGGAACAGGAGAAAACGGAAAAGGCTCTTCAAAACCTTCAGTGTCGGTGTGCAGCTGGCAAACAAGGTACGACTATGGCTGTCAATCAGCATTTATCAAAAGTCTGTGATATTTCTAGTTTAAGTAAAATATTAGGATTTTCTAATTTACGTAGTCTAAGCATTCAAGTAAGTGTCTATTTAAGTATATTTAAGAATAATGAAAAAGGCGGAAATTGTAATTGTAGATACTTAGGAAGTTCATTTAATGAAAATAACATTTGCATTGTATTTGATACCACCGATGAGGATAGGGACGATGACGATAATTATTTTGTTAGGGACGAGGTAACTGACGACATTGATGCTGATTTTACAATAAACGACTTAGTCGAGAAAGAGGTCTTGGGAAAAAGTTCAAATGCGGAACCTGCTAAAGAACCTCCGGCTGCAGTGGCGTCTGTTATAGCGGATCTTAAGCGACGGGCAATAGAGATGGGTACACAAATCCAAAATAGACGACCAACAAGTCCCATTCTATTGTCTTCAGACGATGATGAACCAGTTATTGTTGCACCTCCTGCAGCAGTTCAGGAGGTTAATCAAAACGACGCAATTATCAATGAGATTGTTCTTAGTTCATCGGACGATGAGGCTGAAGTAATGGTGGTTATATCACCTAGACTCACTCCTCCACCAATGGACAATGTTGAAGAAAGACCATTGCGACGGGAAAAGTCACGTTGTATAACAGGGGAAGTGTCGAGCACAACGTCTCTGGGCTGCTCAGGTGCTCGAAATACAGATAATGTTTCAATTCAAAATGATAATATATTAGAGAACGCTCGAGAAGTTGGAACACTAAGTGCGGTTCGTACATCTTCTCCAAGCGGAAATGGACCATCGATTGCTGACTATAGTGATATATCTGATGATGAACTTGACTTTTGTTTAGCTCCTAGACAGCGCTGGAGTAAATTTGCAAAGGTAGTCGAAGAAGCAACTTCATCAACATCAGAACTACCGACAAGGGCTGGCAGTGCAACACCCTCTGACAACGTGATCTTTTCAGTACCATGCAATCATCGACGGAGATCAAATTCGAGTAGTCCATGTCACACCAGAACGAAATCCCCAGCAGATAACAGTCGATTGATATCTCCATCAAGCACATTCAGAACGAGGAGAATTAGGCGATATAGAGCTAGACATAGTCGCATTCCGGTGCGGAAGTTTAGGACTATAACTCGTTCTATCGATGACAGTGAATTGCCGACATGTTCGCGATACTTAAGGCGTATACCAAATTCAGACAATCGACCAAAAAATCAAGGTTTGGAAAATTGCAAAAACACTACCGATTCACCTTCGATTGAGAAAGCAACATGTTCGCGATATGTTCAGAAGAAAATTGTCCTGCAGAATGTAGAAGGAGAAAAAGAATGTTCGAATGATAAATTGGAACCGGAGCAGTATTCTAAGCCTCATCCTCTTAAAAAGGTTGCTGAAAAGCCACCCGAATTGGTGGAACCTACCGCAGCAGGAAACGCAGAAAATGTGAATGAAGCAGATCCATTTGCATTTTCAAGTAAAGAGGGTGAACAAACCCCTCCTGTCTCAGAAGATGTCACCTCTGATCTGAACAAGCTCATGGAGGATATTACGAACTACATTGAAACTCCAGCATATAGTAAAGAGAAGACTACTTTAGAAAATCATTCGTTTAAGTCAACCGATGAAGGGCGCGAACAAATGAATTCCGAAAATGTAGATTTGAAGGAAACGGATGATGTTGAAGAAAGTGTTGATCTGGAGGCCAAAGGTAGTAAACTTAGTGAAGAAGTTTCCATAGCTGCTGATGTTGAACGTAACACCATGAACACTTCGCCGAATGCATGTAGCCCAAAGAATCGCGATGAAAATGTTTTTAAACTGAACGACCCGGTATCTGAGCATTCGTATTTCTTGAAAATGCACAAATCTGCAAGTGATACTTTACAAGAGAATGTCTGCGATCCAATTGCTAGTCAAGAAAAAGAGGTTTATGGAAGAGAAGAAAATATCGTCGCACAAGAGTCTGAGTTGCCTATGGCGGAAAATGTGGAACATAATAAGTCACAGTGTTCAATTTCTGAGAAAGACCAAGAACGAATGTTTGAGAACACTCCCAACGACATAATATTCCCCGAAAATAATGACGATTCAACTTATCTTCGAGGAGAAAAAAGAGATTCCCTTGAACATAGTCCACTAAGTTCAGTTGAAAATGATTTCTTGGTCGAAGATGAGTTATCGTGTTTTGAACTCGACATCGACGATGACATAGAATCACCAGCTTATGAACCAATAATTCCAAAAACCCTCGATAAAGCAAACGAAGAACTAATCGTAGAAGATAACAAGGCAGCTGAAGAAGCTATTCGGCCAGGTAAACACCCAGATGTAACAGTTTCGGTAACAAAAGCGGTAAATGATGATCTTGTCCATGCGGTGTCTGAGGAAGTATCTATAAAAACCAACATCAACAAAGAGAAACTTGATAATACTGTCTTTGATGATGTTGCTGAGCATTTAGCCAAACCGTCAATCAGTAATAATGACATAACAACACAAGACAGTATTGACATCGCAGCTACTCGAGTTAGCAAACAAATGCAGGATCTCTACCGAGACACACCACTTCACAGTAGCCGTTGCACATTGTCGAATAAAGAAGTTCAGGCAACCAAAGTTCCCATTGACCCTACTGACAACAAAGTAGAACTTGATGTGGCAATATCAGAAAGTGTTATCGCCACAGAGTCTGATGTGACGAATGATGACATGAATAATCATCTTTTACAGAGAAATAAATCAATTCTTGACATTTCAAACAGCTTGTTTGTACCTCCGCCCAACTTAATATCTCATACAAACCCTCCGAACATATGTTCAATCGAAGACACTGATGGTCTCTCAATGACCGAATCTGCTATTGATTGTCCCAATATGGACATTTCTGTGGTATACGAGCGCCCGTCATCGGTATTGGAAACCAATGAAATGGAAGTAGAAGCAAATGATATGGACAAAGAACTACTTTGCGCAGAACAGTGTAAATCGAAATTTGAAAATAACTCAGAAAATCCATCACCAACAGTGGATCTGAATCAATCCAAATCAGACCAGAGGGCCGACCAAACGAATGAACATGACAATAAGACAGTCAGTAAGCAAGCCGCACAAGCTTCTGAGCCGTTGAATGAAAGTGGTGTAGAAACGGAAGCACATGCATGGCCGAAATCAAGTTCTGAAATCGAAACTATTGAAAAACCAGCTCTGCTCTTGAATGAACAATCGACACTGACACCAAGTGATTATGTTAAAATCAGCGCAGAAGAGAGTGAAGGCACAAATGAAAGTGTTTCTAACCAAAAGAATAATGAAATTGCATCTTTAGGGGAAGAAAATGGAGACAAAGAAGAGGAGAATTCAAACGTGATAAGTAATACTCCTAAAGATCAATCTCCGCCGCAATCTGAAACTAAATCATTGTCAGACGTCGGATTTTCTGCTTCAATAGCTTTGTTGTCAGACTCCAGCTCCCCAAACAATGTCGAGATATCAGCTTCTTCTGAAAATATCTCCCAGAACAAATGTGATAACGCGGCTTTGACAAGTGTCGTGCCTGGAGATCAGATCAACGGGGATGAACAAATCCATTTGAATTTGAATGAGTCATCTATTGAAAATGAACCCGCAGCTGCTTCAAATGACGCAATACACGTGGATGAAATTAAATTGCCAGAAAAATGCGATGAAAACATTTTATCTGAATCAATAACCAACGATTCTGTTGAAAGTTTGCCTTCATTGTCTGCAAATGATTCAGCCTCGTCAAGTGTGCAACAGAAGGTGTGCAAAGCTAACATGACTGAAAATAGTTTTGCACCAAATCAAGACACAAACTGTAAAAAGCCAGTAATCAAATTGAATAATGTAGCCCTATTAGGGCCTGTCATGGATGAGAATAAATGTGAAAAGGAAAACCATGATGATATTTTAAAAGAACAGCGTCCAGCAGAGAAATTCGGGCTTGTTCAAGTTGCAGAAAACGCTCCTACAGATGTTGAGTTCGCACCTAAAAAGCAGTCTTTGTCCATCATTGAAAATGTGGAACTATTGACGACTACTTCTGACCAAAAAATGATTTTCCAAGAACGTACGTCCTTTGAAAGTGTGACTCATAGCGATAAGCAAGAAATTCATGTGAAAGATATTCCGACAGTTGTTCAAATCACAACAATAGATAACGCAAATAAATCAAATGATCTGGAATCAGATGATCAGATCAAACAGATTACAGAAGATGAAAGCCATTCACTGGAGGATAATGAAACATCACCACCACTAGACAATAATACTGAAATCGAAAGCGAACGTCAAGAGCCTTTCAAGAATGACGTCGCTATTGACTCCGCAAAAATCAATCTGAATGTTCGGACTGTATCTCAAATTAATGCAGTTTTTACAGTTCAAACTGAAGTTGCTGCCGAAAAGCTTGTAGTTTCTGAATATTCCCCGTCGTTTAAATCTAATGACACTTTGATTGACAATGAATTACAATTGGAATCGAATGCAGATTTAGCAGTTCCATTACCAGACGATAAACACCCAGATCCATCACAAAACATTGCGACAGAAATAATTGCGGATCATACAATACCGACACCAAGTGATAATGCAATCAAGCCCGAAAGTCATAACATTGTTGCTGCATCGAACTTAAGTTCTGAAAAGGTTCTCTCTGAAGATGAACGTGTCTCTGATGAACATGCAATTTCTGAAGTTGTTCAAAATTTAGCAAATGCTGTAGAAAATTCATCGAACGCTGAATTAACAGTTGCCTCACTAGGCAGTGAAGTCAAAGATTCAACACGACGAAACATTTCAAATGAAGTAAATCAACTGCCTATACCTCCATCGAGTGCTGGTCTTTCAAACCTAGAGGATATTCCGTTGGACAGAGAAAAACACACACAGAACAATGGATCAGCAACACTGATGGAAAAGGATAGTCTCTCTAAAGATCAATCCGTAACGAGAAGCTTTACAAATAGCGAAGATAACTTCTCAGAAAACATTCCAGATACTGATACACCCAAAAACGACACAATCTTAGCCGTTACAAAAGAATTAATAGAACATCGGTTGGACAAAACACCTAAATCTCCACCGTGTTTTGCTCTGCCAAGTGAAGTTCAACTTCAAGCATCAACCGAGGCGAACTTAGATGCTTCTTCTGAGGTTCAACTTCACTGTGATAAATCTGGACTTACTCAATCTCCACAAGTGGAGCATAAACTCACTCAAAAGCAAGCAAAGAACAATGAAGCAACCAATGATGAAATTGTTTCCCGCGAAAATCTTTGCAACCCTGTTGCATTAATTACGAATCGTGTGCAAGATCCAACAGAGAGCCTCTCAAAGGAATTAATTCCAGAAACCGGCTCTCCATTGAGCAATGTTTTACAAAATGGATTTGCTGTTAAAGATCTAACGGCAAATGTCGAATCTGTGATTAAGGGTGTAGATAAGCTTCCCAAATGTCACAATATCCAAGAGAAATCTTCAACTAATGATCATCTAAATCAAGATCAAGGTAAACGTAGCGTTATTCGTGCAGCGAAAGAAATTCTTTCAATAGAAGACTATGCCATGGTTAAGTCTTTTCAAAATGTCACAGCACCCTTGGCAGAACATTGTAATGCACACATAACAACTGTCACACAAACACACGACCTCGGCCATCATGAAGTTGTTGATAAAATCCAAATCAATCCACAAAATCCAGCGGGTGTTCTTGGTGCTTGTCAAGAACAGCGTAAAGACAACCCACCAGCAGATTATTCAACTACATCGCAGGCGGTCAGTTACTCAAACACACAACGCTCAACAACAAAACGAAGGCAACGCGCAAATAAAAAGACTCCGAATTATGTGAATTACTCCGAGAAACGAAACCCAATGTACGAAGCTGAACTCAATAAGTTTCAACAGTTTAAAAATAAACTCAGATCAATGCAGGGAATAAATGTCGAAAAAAACCTCGAAGTCAATAGGAATATCATGTCCCTCACCCAACAACTTCGTAATTTACCATTCGCAGCAATAACATGTCCATCTGATGCATTGAATGTTATGAAAGCAAAATTGATGGAATCAAAACGACCACCAAATCAATTTTTGCCCTTCGATCTCAGAAATCCTAATATGTGCATGCAGACTGAAAGTGTCTTACGTCCCGAGAATAGATATCCATTATGCAACGATCGTTGCTGTGCGAACAAAATGATGCCCAATGGTCCAGCTTATCCCAATGCGTTTCGATGTCATGAACCACCGTACAAGCCAAACAATCTACCGATGACAAGTGTTCCGTTTGTCAACCAAGGAACCGAAAAAGCTAACTTCAAGGATTTTACGTGGCCCAAAGCTTTAGCTGGAATAAGTAAGAACCGTCAATTACAGCTGCTATGTCCGCCCAAACCGCTTGCGGTGATACCCTACAATAAATTTTCACCGTATTTCATTCCTGAAAGAAGGTGTGCACCACTTCTTCAAGGTGTGCTAGAAGACTCAACATATAGAACACATTTGGGTAAGATTCTTGAACGGACGTCAACAAGCATCCCTGAACCAATAGCTAAGAATCAGAGAGCTCCACCGGACCCATATCCTTGCATTGATTATTCTAAACAGAACGAAAGCGCACAGAAAATTACGAGCAATGAAATGCCGATTAATCGAAATTCAAACGAAGGAATATCCTCCCATCGAATGATAGTTGAATCAAGCGCAGATTTAAAGTCTGAGGGCAATGGACCTTCTTTTAACAATTGGTCTACTGAAGCTGAAATTAAATTTTTGATTAACTTGCGACAAACACGAAGCGAAAACACTGGTGATGATTCAAATCAATCGATTCAAGTTGAAGTCGCTTCAGTTGATTCAGGAGATCCGCTATCGAGTTTTGACAGTGGAACGGGATACAATTCACCAGCATATGGTTGCGAAACACCATTTCGAGAAAATTCCACGGACTGTAATTCAAACGCAGTGACAGACCCAGTCGAAGACCTCGAAGATCAGGAAGTTTCAACGATAACTTCTCAGGATATTGGACCAACCGCATACAGTACATATAATGACGACTGTGGTACACCAGTTATGGACGAAAAAGACGCTGAAGAGATGGATGGCTCACCTTGTCAAGGAAAAATTGTTTCATTAAGTGTACTGAAACAAATTCCTGAACTACCTGCGCTTGCATCAATTCCAACTGGGACATCAATAAACCAAAATCAGTGCGACATCCGTCAGCGGAGTGTCAACAATTTGCCAGTAGATTCTTCTCCGAATTGTTACTCAGTGATTGGTTGTCTAGACGCATCTAGAAATTTTAATCCAATAAACATGATAAATCCATCAAAGGATGCAGACAGTTTATACGAAAATAGACCAGTCAATACAGCCCAAGTAAATTCAGAATTCATAGAGCCATCGCCAAAGCCGAAACCAACGATTGATATAGATTCAGAATATCAAAAGACGCCACTTAAGATGCGAATCAAGCGTCGTATAAGTCAATGCGCCGACATTAATGAGGCTTTCAATTTAAGCCCCAGTGACTCTCTAAAACCAATAGAAATGCTTGCGACACAAGCTTTGGAAAGAAAGCAAAATGAATCTGCCATCGAAACTGGTGTTGACAGCTTAAGTCAGATTTCTGTTAATTCAATCAGCAATTATCCAACTGACCTATCTTTGCCAAAAACGCCTGAACAGGAGAAAGATGAGAATCTTTTGTATCAAGAATCTTGGTACAAGAAGTTGGGCAAGACAAAAACTCTCGACAAAACTCCTAATCAACAGCATCCAAATTCGACGCTAGTCAACAATTCTCAGTGCACATCTGACAATTCGGATGCTTTAGCAATGTTGCAATTGTCTGGCAATCATCTGAACGTAACGAGTAGTGCTGCAGCAGAGGACACGCCGCTCTCTGCAAAAAATGAAGGACGGCGCAGAAAACCGATTAGAGTAAGAAAATTAACAGACCTTTATGATCGAGATAATGTTGCAAATGAATCAGATATGTCAGCTTGTGCATACCCTATCCAACCAACCGTGAACGCAACTCATTCATTGTTTACATACCCTGGAGTGGTACAACCTCAACAAGCCGTTGAGACTACGGTGCCACTACCACCCATATCGGTTTTGCAAACAACATACAATCCTGAAGATATAAAAGCAGCAACAATTCTGAGCGATATGCTTAAGACATCTTACAAAATTGACGAGAGCCTGAAATATAGATCGCCGAAAACGCCCAAAACTCGTAAGACTACAAGTCCAAGGTCGAATAAGCAAACATCACTTCAGTTTAGAAGAATGACCAGAAGCACCAGTCATTTAGTAGACAAATTACCATTTATTAATACGACAAATGCATTGCAGTTAATTTTGCCAACAACCACACCACAGTTACCACCTGTACAGGATCCCCCACCTGTACAAGATTCCCCACCAGTAGCGAACATTTCCTGCACAGATACAATTTGGCAACAGGATAAAACAAAAGAGATTCTTCGATCGCTAACTGCAAAAACCTCACAAGATATAGATAAAGTGAACCCATGCCAGAGTGAAGATCAGTTTGGCCAAAAATCAAATTCATTTTCTCTGTCAAATAGTTCATCAGACAGCGATGATGTTGGAAAGCTTGTTATCGATATGGATACCGTCTCCCGTTCTGCTGCAAACTGCCCGAGTATTGGTGCAGTTGATCAAACAGCTTTGCAAGTGTCAAAGGCGATTGTTCCAAAAACATGCGAAGTACCCTCAAAAGCTAGTGCTAATATGAATGCAACTTGGAATTTAGATTCTGTATATAAATTTAAACCAGGAACTGCTGTAGACCAGCCTCAAAATGTCAAGAATCCAAAGCTAAAGTCACCTGAATATGACGTTTCGCCATTCTATCCCATTGTCCAACTTACTGAACTTACT
Organism: Eristalis pertinax; assembly: GCA_907269125.1. NCBI lineage: Eukaryota > Metazoa > Arthropoda > Insecta > Diptera > Syrphidae > Eristalis > Eristalis pertinax. The sequence continues at coordinate 35,218,190 of OU026147.1, read as the reverse complement.
CCAGATTCTGAATCGAAAGGTGAGCCCCAAGAAACCGACCAGCCCCAAGAAACCAATCAGCCCAAAGAAACCCACCAGCCCCGGTCTTACGTTCGACAAAATGGAAGACGCGTTTTGAATAGTCCAAAAGCTTCTGCAGAAAAGCAAAACAAAAAACCGGGCAAAACAGCAAAATCCAAAAAGTCGCCAGTATCTAGGGCAGCGCCAAAGGCTAAAACAGGAACTCTCAACGGCAGACAAACCAAAAACAAATCGCATACAGAGGCCAAGACAGCAGTTCTGCCATCTGAATCAGCCAGCGAATTGTCAACTCCTGCTAACTCTCCGCAAGAAACTCCGGAGAAAATATTACCTTTCAGTGTAGACGCTATTCTACGTGATTGCAAAAGTTCCCCACAGAAGCCTACTCCAGAAATAGATAATCCATCGCAAGTGCCAGAGATAGAAACAAACAGTCAAGAATTTTGGTTAAAGGCGTTCTTACTTATGAGGAAGTCAACGGATGAAGTGAGCAATGAGTCAAAGGAGAAGCAAATTCAAGCAACAAGCCCATCTGTAAAGGAACCGAGAGTATTGTCGGATGATGGCCATTCTGCCGCACCACTGAAAGCCGCTTCTGACGCATTACTAGTTCAAGATTTGAAGGCTACTACAGTAGAAATAGCAGCCATATCAGCTGATAAGAGATGCCGAAGAAAGAAATCTCTTCTTCCAACTAGGAAAATACCGAAATGCACATCGATAACTTTGGTTGATACGAAAGTAAACAAGAGCGAAAAGGACAGTTCAATCAACAAAGAAAAGCCGAAGAATGAACAACCTAAAACCAATCGCAGGAAGTATAATCGCACAGTGAAACAAATCATTTCCGCTAACGATTCTCTAGAAACTGAACGTACGAAACGGAATAACCAAATTAAAGAAAAATATCACACCGAAATTCCAGAAGAACTGACAGCAGCTAAAGAGACAGATAGTAGTGCTTGTAAAATCAAACCAGCTGCATTAAATGATCCAGCTCCACAAAATGCACAAACTCCGACGGTGGACAATTCCCTGTTGGTGTGCCAGAAGATTAGAAAAAGTAAATCAGTTGAAGACATTGTCGCACGATTGAGTAAAACCATAAACAAATCTAAGCTAAACTTGGTCGAAACCCCACCTGCCTCTGATGAGGTTTCGGCTAATGTAACACAGCAGCAAGAACCAAAGAAGTCTGATGTTTTCGACGAAGACGTCGTCAATTGTGAACGCACCAAAGAGAAAATCGAAAAACAATCATTTGCAGATGAGAATAAAAACTGTGAAAAACCTGAGCAGGTAATTGAATGCAACGCAAATAAATCAAAGAGGGGACGAAGAAAGTCTGAAAAGAAGCGATTTCTAGAAATCATCGTTGAAGATAAAATGGAAACCCAGTTGAATGAAGATCAGAAAATCAAGGCAATAGAAATCGATTCTTCCGAAATAACAGCGATTAAGCCGACACCTGTTGAAGCGGAAAAGCCCATAAACCGCCGAAAATCACATCAAGAAGTCGAAAGTAAGGATCAATCCGAAAATGCATCATTAGCTGACCCTACACCCCCAGTTGTTGCAGATAAACCCAAACCTCGTCGAAGCTCAACTAAAAAAGTTGAAAATAAAACGATTGACTCGAAAGAAGAAGACAAGTCAGATGGAAAAGTTTTAACATTAGCTACTAACAAGAATAAGACAAAACTGTGCCACAAATCTGACGAACAAATCGAGAATAATGACAGTGAGCAAAAAGAAACAAAGTCTCCAAAAGGAGACAAAACCCTGGTACGAGACGAGTCAATAGAAAACCATCCATTCGAAATAACAGCGATTGACTCAATACCCGTTGAAGCTTATAAGCTCAGAAACCGGCGAAAGTCAAATAAAGAAGTCGAAAGTAAGGATCAATCCGAAAATGCATCATTAGCTGACCCTATACCCCCAGTTGTTGCAGATAAACCCAAACCTCGTCGAAGCTCAACTAAAAAAGTTGATAATAAAAAAATTGACTCGAAAGAAGAAGAGAAGTCGAAGACTAACAAAAATAAAATAAAACTATGCCACAACTCTGACGAACAAATCGAAAATATTGACAGTGAGCAAAAAGAAACAAAGTTATCAAAAGAAGACAAAACCCTGGTAGGGGACGAGTCAGTAGAAAACGATTTATCGGAACTACCAGCGATTCACACAAAACCTGTTGAAGCGGATAAGCTCAGAAACCGCCGAAAGTCACATAAAGAAGTCGAAAGTGAGGATCAATCCAAAAATGCATCATTAGCTGACCCTACATCCCCAATTGTTGCAGATAAACCCAAACGCCGTCGAAGTTCAAGTAAGAAAATTGAAAACAAAGCAATTGAGTCGATAGAAGAAGACAAATCCGATGGAAAATCATTAACAAGTACCCCTACATTAGCACTATGCCACACCTCTGATGAACAAATTGCAAATAGTGGCAGTGAGCAAAAAGAAACAAAGTCTCCAAAAGAAGACAAAACCCTGGTACGAGACGAGTCAATAGAAAACGATTCATTCGAAATAACAGCGATTGACTCAATACCCGTTGAAGCTTATAAGCTCAGAATCCGGCGAAAGTCACATAAAGAAGTCGAAAGCAACGATATTGATTCCAACCAATCCGAACATGAATCATTAGCTGATCCTACATCCCCAGTTGTTGCAGATAAACCCAAACGCCGTCGAAACTCAAGTAAAAAAATTGAAAACAAAGCGATTGAGTCGAAAGGAGACAAATCCGCTGCTAACAAGAATAAGACAAAAATGAGCCACAAACCTGATGAACGAAGTGAAAATAGTGACAGTGAGAAAAAAGAAACAAAGTTACCAAAAGAAGACATAACCCTGGTAGGTGACGGGTCGGTAGAAAACGATTTATCGGAACTACCAGCGATGCATACAAAACCCGTTGAAGCGGATAAGCTCAGAAACCGCAGAAAGTCATGTAAAGAAGTCGAAAGTAATGATCAATCCGAAAAAGTGTCATTAGCTGACCCTACGTCCCCGGTTGTTGCAGATAAACCCAAACGTCGTCGAAGTTCAAGTAAGAAAATTGAAAACAAAGCGATCGAGTCGATAGAAGAAGACAAATCCGATGGAAAACCATTAACAAGTACCACTACACTAGCTGTTAACAAGAATAAGACAAAAATATGCCACAACTCTGACGAACAAATCGAAAATAATGATAGTGAGCAAAAAGAAACAAAGTTACCAAAGGAAGACAAAACCCTGGTACGAGGCGAGTCAATAGAAAACGATTCATTCGAAATAACAGCGATTGACTCAATACCTGTTGAATCTTATAAGCTCAGAATCCGGCGAAAGTCACATAAAGAAGTCGAAAGCAACGATAATGACTCCATCCAATCTGAACATGAATCATTAACTGAACCTACATCCCCAGTTGTTGCAGATAAACCCAAACGCCGTCGAAGCTCAAATAAAAAAACTGAAAACAAAGCGATTGAGTCGAAAGAAGACAAATCCGCTGCTAAAAAGAATAAAACAAAAATATGCCACAACTCTGACGAACAAATCGAAAATAATGACAGTGAGCAAAAAGAAACAAATTTACCAAAAGAAGACAAAACCCTGGTAGGGGACGAGTCAATAGAAAACGATTCATTCGAAATAACAGCGATTGACTTGATACCTGTTGAAGCTGATAAGCTCAGAAACCGGCGAAAGTCACATAAAGAAGTCGAAAGCAACGATATTGATTCCAAGCAACTAAACCAATCCGAAAATGCATCAATACCTGATCCTACATCCGCACTTGTTGCAGATAAACCCAAACGCCGTCGAAGCTCAAGTAAAAAAGTTGAAAATAAAATGATTGAGTCGAAAGAATCCGACGGAAAATCCGTAACAACTGACCGGATATTAGCTGCTAACAAGAATACGATTAAACTATGCCACAAATCTGAAGAAAATTGTGACAGAGATCAAAAAGAACCAAAGTCACCGAAAGATGAAAAAACCCCAGATCGTGCTGAAACGTCGGAAAATACACCAAAGACTACATCCGCCGAAGAAAACAATGAACAATCAAGTGAAATAACTACAGTAGAGTCTGTCGGAGCACTACCTTCTCCAGTTGTAGCCGAAAAGATCCTTCCTGACAAAGCGAATAAAAAGCAAAATGAAGTCTGTAAATCTAAATCAATGCCAAACGTCGATGTGGAGAAATGTCATTTAAAGCGTAAATGTATAATGCAAATTAGAAGACTTTCTATTGATGAGAACAATCTGAAAATGACACTCAGTAAGTCCAAGGAGATTGTGGAGAAGCACAGTAAACATGGAAAGAAACATTCCAAAAGGGCACGGAGGTTTTCGGCTGATATTATAAGGCGCAACGAAGAAATGGCGAGAAAAGTCAAAATACAGAGAAGACTATGTAATGATGATAAACTCTTCAAGATGATAAAGTTAAAACGCACCGGAGGCACAATATCGATTGCTAAATCCACTGCTTCAAGTGTAGATGGTGTGGTGGCATGTGAAACCGCATCAATTGCTCAATCTAAAACAGTACCGGCTGCTGAACCTATGAATTCTTCGCTGAATGATGAAACAGACGTCAATAACTCAACAGATGACGATGGCACCAATTTGGATGTGTCCAACGAAGAGGCACAAGCTGAAATCGAAATGCACACAGCTGAATACATCCCCCATGAAGGCTCACCAAAACTACCACAGTCGAAATCAAAAGTAAATGTAGTTGAAAACATCAAGTTGTCGACTGGCACGTCAGACGATGAACTCCCATTAAAAGTAGACGAGGTAAACGAGACACCATCCAAAGAAGGAAACTCCGCGAAATCACTCAAACGGCCTGCACCAAGAAGTCAAAAGGCAAATGACAAGTCAAAAAGAAGACGAGTTGAAGATGTGACGAGTTCTATTTCGGAGGAAAGCGAATTAGCCGAAAACATATTAGAAGAACATGTCACAGGCAATACAAATTTGTCAGAATCTACATCTGACACAGAAGCTACGGATAGCTCTTTAGGTGTTTTCAAAATTGTACGCTCAACAGTTGCACAAAGATACAAGCCTGGACCGAAAAGTCGAAAGAGATTAAACTCCCAGCATACTACCGACAGAAAGAGGCTTGTAGTTTTATTAAGAAAAATAAAGCCGGTGAAAAGAACTCCAGAAGAAGCATTCAATGCAAAGAATGTTCAGCCCGAGAAAACTAAATCAGGGAAAATTTTCCAAAGAAGATCCTTAGACTGTGACAATAGTCGTACAAAATCTTCGCTTTCCTTACGGCTACGGAGTAAGAGCACTGACATGAAACGTTCCCCATCGGGTGATCAGCAAAGTAGAAAACTCAAACCATTCAAGTTGAATATAAGCAAACTAGAGGCATGTCATAAAACTCTGAAAGAAATGAATTCCACTGAGCCAACAACAAGTTACGAGGCTAAGTTGTATGACGAAAGCGAGAGACTTGCAGAGCAACTTAATTCCTTCATCAAGAAAATTTTGGAAGATAGCGAGGACTCATCCAGCATGCTTTTGACTAGCCGCCCACAAATCTTTGACCGCGTACCGAAAGATATATTTGCCGGGAATGGTGACGTTAGTGATAACATTGGCGCTAAATATTACTCACCTATTCTTCCCCCAAAACCGTACGACATCATACTCCAAAGTAAACCATCTGAAGATGGACATCTGAAAACCAATGCGGTGGATGAAAAGGAGAAAATAAAGCCACGCGGCGATGCCAATGATCAGGACTCGGAAAACGAGGATTCTGAAAACGCCAACAATTCAGATGGAAACTCTGCACCTGATCTTGAATTGGATGCCTCTGAAATGCCGCACATTCCAGACGTTGGAATAATTTGCGACGAAGATAGTATTCCGGACTTGTGTGCGGAAGCGGAATGTCTGTCAGAGGTACTGGATGAGAAAATAAACAAAGAGGTATTAGATGCAAATATAGACACTTCAACTCCATTCATTAGAGACTACATGATATCTGGCAACTATCGATCAAACAATTACCTTGACTTACCCCTGCCACCAGAATTTGATGGCATAAGCCTTTTAGGTGTACAGAATCAATTTAAAAACGATAACAGTGATGGGGATGGCTTACTGGTGCCTAAAGTTGAAAATTTAGCGGACGTTGAGATTGATTTCGGTAGTGAGCTTTTCCTGTATTCAGGTTGTATTCAAAGCCAAGATAGTTCCGGTTCATCAGTGGATGAAAAAAGAGAACAAGAGTGTGAAACACCAACACCCGCAGTTGATGCATATCTTAATTCAACTCAACCAACAGAAACGGTTTCAAACACAACAGCCAACGGTAGCGAAATTGTGAATGAAATGGTTACAGAAGAAGTGATACAAGATACAAGCTCGACAAGCAGCGGCATCTCTCAAAATCAATCACCGCCGGTGGAAGTTGCAAGTGCAGTAGGTTTCCAATCATACAATGAACTCTTGGCAGAGAGTAATCCATTCTTTATGCCACCTGTGTTGAAAGATAAACAGAGTAATGAAATGTCCGGAAGTGAAACGCAATCAGACAAAGAAGGTACTTCACCAAATACACCAGAAGACATTTTAAACAATTCAAAAAAAGAAATAAGTGCTAACGCAACCAGGGACACGGAGAATGAATCTCTTTCTGTTGAAAACCCAAATTCAGAAACTGACAATGGAAAGTTGACTACAACTGACAAGGAAGTTGCTAGAGATTCTATTGTCGATACGAAAGATTTACCTGCAAAGACCAAAAGGGATAGGATAAAAGTTCTTCCAATAGAATCATTGAAACCAGAAGAAATATGTGCACCTGTCAAATTAAAGTCTCGACCAATACCATTTTGGAAGATTAAAAAGATAGAAAATAAGACGACCTCCGACTCTGTAACTGTAATTGAAGAAAATAAAACGTCAACCAACTCTGTCCAAGTGGATATACCCAAAATCGCAACACCGCCACTCAGTGCAAGTACAATTGTGCCCGAATTAAATTTTGATATTGGTCAGCCTGTGGAAGGAGTTAATTCATTACAAAAAGAAACAAATGTCGTCAAATCTGAACCATGTGAGGACACAAAGAATATCGTAGCACCTCCACCTTGTGAGAAACCACTCAAGGACAATGCCGAAGGAGTCCTTGATGATTCGACCGAAGGTGAAGCAACGCAGCTGATTCAAATTCCACAATTGCCAGAATTGAATGAAATTGTTGAAAATAAAAATCAATTGAACCAAAATAAACCAAAGCAGTCAACTCAAATTTCACAACTACCCGAATTGAATGACACTGTGGAAAATAAGAACAAATTAGATTCAATACACAATGCTAGTAATACGAGCCAAGATAAGCAAATGGAGTCAATCCAAATCTCACAATTGCCAGAACTGAATGAAATTGCCAACAACAAGCCTGACTTTGACCATACGTATACTTCAATTCCACATAAGAAGATATACCCAGACAAACTACCAGAATTGAATGCAATCCCTGAAAACACACATCATTTGGATGTCAGCCACTCAAACAACTCGAAGCTGAATACGATAACAAAACCGCCCATCAAAACCTTACAAAAGTTGCAGGAAAGCAATGGGTTTGGCGAAAACAAGCACAAACTAGACACAAAGCAGTCATGTGAAAATCTTAGCAAAAAGATTAGAAGCGACACCGCGGGCAAACTTTCCATAGACGATCTCTTTGATCGCCTCAAACGAGAATCACCCGTTAATCCACTGATGCACAAAGTGAAATATACTCTGCAGAAAACAGCGTCGTTTGACACCGACGACAATTCCTCCAGAGATTCTAACGTTGGTTTACTAACCGTGCCGGAATCACCTCATTCAGTCGTTTCAAGTGTGTCATCACCGGCTACATTTATGTGCGAATCACCACTACCGATTATTGCACCATCAATGCCAATAATCTCAACACCGTCTAGACATGATAGTTCTCCTGAAAGTATTGCAAATAACTCGTCAAAAAGTACTTACAACACCAATACTTCAAAGACATTGCCCACGGCACAAAGTTCACCAGCGGTAGATATGCACTCTAAAGAGAGTGACGCAACTTATGTAGCTCCTAGTACGAGTAAGGACTTAAAACGACCACATGCCAAAATTGACATAGAAACACCTGAGGACCCGCCAAAGAAAATAGCCATTAAAGCAAATGCTAACACACCTTGCGTAGACAAATTAGAACATGTGCAGGCATCGACTGACTGCGGTGGTTCGTCGAAAACTTTCGACAAGACTCATAAAACAGATAAGAATATTGAGCGTTTGAAGAAGTCGTCTTCAGCAGTAACAAGTCCCGTATCTTCGCCAAAACATGACATGAAACCAATTCAAAGAGTACACTTTTCGTCTGAAATAATAGAAATACCAAAAGTGGATTTACTTCTGAGTGCTTCTAAAGGCAGAACTGAATCCCCTAGACATACGTCGAAGCCGATGAAATCTATATTAGTTTCACCATCTAAGCATTCACGATCCCCATCATCAGAAAGCTTAATATTCCGCAAGGGTAAATACAAAATGTCTGAAAATAATTCGCTGGAACACTCATCGCCAATATCAGATGGGTGTACCACCAGTTCACATAGTCAGAAGGTAAACTCACTTAAAGTGAACTCAAAATCTTCGCCTTATAACAGCTCGAGAGCAGATAAAAGTGTTACGCCAAAAACATCACAAACCTCTAAAAGTCAGACCTCTACAGATATAACAGAAAATAATAGACACAAAAAACTACACGCCATTGAATCACTCACGCCATCGAATCATTCACGATTGTCATCGTCAACTGAAATGCTTATCGCTGCATTGACTTCAGAAATTGAATCGATTGCAAATACTTTGGAGAGACTACCGGAACCAAAAACATATGCACAACATAATTACAGGAAACATACACGAGAATTGCACGAACAAAAACTGCAACATTTACATGAACTACAGAAACGACGATACAAAGAAACTGAAAAACATAACCAGACACAGTTAAGATCAAAATCATATTCAGAACGTCAACCATTTAATTCGTCAACTTACAGGGGTTCTGCTCAGAGTTCTCACAGAGAAACAAAAGAAAGGTCGAATGAGAGTCGACGCCCGTACGAAAATAAGTTTGGTGAATTGGGAACGAAACATTGTCCGATCGTTGACACATATGAGAGTAGAGTAGGCAATTGCCGAGAGGTTAAACGTTTACCTTCTTGGAATTTGAAAGAAATCAGTGCTGATGAGATTATTGCTGATTTGAAAATGAAAAAATCAAGGAGGAATTAAGGATATTTCTCTGAATAGAAACTGCTTTCTTGATGTCATTTTATCAATGTTTATTATTCATGTTTAATGTTTTATTCATATTGATAAATAAATATGTTTAGGAGAAAACATTTCACTTATACACATAGAAGAAAATATACACCTTCATTTTAATGTACTAGAGAGGGTGCTTTTAAGAATTCAGCCAGCTGCACTGACCGCAGATTATTGTTCTAATATACCGACATAGTGGAGGCATGGACTTAAAATATATAGGTATTCAGATAGATGCGCAATTTCAATTGCTTTTAACGTGTCTATTCTTGAAATGTTCAGCTGGAGACAGGTATATTGGTAGCAAATGTCTATACTTTTGTATGCGGATTGGCTGCTACTGGTGTAAGATCTTTTGAAAGCACCCAAAACACCATCTTATTCTTACGACATATTTCTGATTGTCTGCTAAATGTGAACAAAACTAGAAATGTTTAAGATTAAGAGAGCTATATTATTTGCACATATGAATGTATCGTGTTAAGTGTCTTACATTGGCTTAAGCTGCGACGTATTCGTTGATATAAGCATAATACATTATCTATGTGAATGTTGTTCGTACTAGATGTATGGCGAATGTAATGTTTTGAACAATTATTCTCTAGATTCCTATATATGTTATTGTAATAGTCGACAAACTTAAAGGATCGCTTAAATTGTAGCCAAGAAACAGTATAACTGTGAACCATATATAAATACAGATATAGCTATCAATGTCATAGTTTTTCAAGTCCATAACGTACATTACGAATATAAATGATACACTTATAAGAACACCTTTAGTACATACTAATTCAAACAATATTTATTACAACCCAACTCAAAGAACACAGCAAACACGTAAATTCGGTCATCGGTGGTATAAATTATACAATGCAAATTTCCTGTGACAAATCGGTTTATTTCTACATCTACATTAAGAAACTTCAAGAATCTAATCCTTAAATTGCATAAATACAATAGAAAATAATCTAATATATATCTAAAAACACGTAATAATATATCTCAACAAGTAAATTAGTTTGGTGTCACATGTATTCACGTTTACAATAAAACAACTAATGATATGTTATTAAATAGCAGTCAAAATAGTCAGACGTTATTAGACGTAATTAATTAAACATGAATGTTATTTAGGCCCCAAAATCAATGTCCTGGAGCGTATGTATATTTATTTATAACAAATTTAATACAAAACTATTTTTCCAATATTCTATACATATATATACATAATATTTTGTTACATGCCTGCTAAAATTGTTTGAACATTTGACACAGAATATTTCGAACCAAATTAAATACATACAAAAATGATTAATTTTTATACAAAACTTCTATTTCATAAACAAATTATAATACTAATGAGTAAGAAAAAAAAATGAATATATGTTTATTTAGTAATGATTAGTAATGATTTCAATGAGTAAAACTGAATGAATTTAAAATAAAATATTGTAGTGCTAGGCTAAATTAATATGTGTAAATCTAAGTGTATAAATGTCATTGATGTTAAATATAAACTAAAAAATATGCGTTCTTAAGTTTTATTTCTTCATCTGGAATTTCAATAGTTTTAGATTAATTTGAAATCAATAGAAAAAAAATACACTGATTTCAAATTACTTCATACCGAAGGTTGGGCGAAAGGATCGCTTCGGACGAGGCACATTTATTTTGGCTCAGTGGCTATGTCAACCAAAAAAATGTTCGATATTGGAGCAAACACAATCCACAAGTGTGTTCGACCAAGCATGAATGCAGGCGGAAAGGTTGACGATTGTATATTTAGCTCTGTGGCTAGAGCTCGACACCATCGATCATCCGAGGTGTAGTGCAATAAGTCGGGGCCAAATGCCAAACAAGTCAAATTCTTCTATTTTATTGATTTTAGTGATGCCGGACTTCGATGTATTCAGATGCACTCCAGTGTGTCTGATTCGATGGATACACGTGAGAAAACATCACCAGAGGTGTACAGAAGTCACAGGTAGGTCATATTGGGCCATTATGGCAGTTGGAAGATGAACGAGTCAAAGCCTCAAATTTGACCACGCCGGCTATACGATTTTTAGTTGAAAATTTCGATGTCTCCAAATGCACACTGCAAAACATCACGAGAGGTGTACAGAAGTCATAGGTAGGTCATATTGGGCCACTATGGCAGTTGGAAGATGAACTAGGAAAAGCTACAAAATCTTTACTGTCGAGTTTTTTAGGCGACATTTTCGATGTCGTCAGGTTCACTCTAAGGCTACTGATTCGATCAATACACGTAGGAACAAGTAACCATAGGTGTGCAATAGTGATGATTTTGTAAGCCAAAATCCTAGATAGTCAAAAGCTGAACAACAAACAGAAGAGTAGAACTGATTGTTGCTGCTTTCGGAGGAAAAATGGTTCAGCCTTCGAGGAAAGTGAATGGAGAAGAAGAGATTAGGATTTTGTTCGGAAGGGAAAGAGTCCTCGACTTTACCGACTCGGTCATATCATGCTCCAGATAACAGGGTTTTCTAATCTGAGGCACTTTGTAGAGTTGATGTAGGGTGAATTTTAAGATCCTATAGTTAGCTCCTCGACCACGAAATTACTCGGGGGAAATGTAGGGGTTGTGTTGACGACGGCAATAACTCCTAGGTAAACTGAGAGGAGTCAGTTTCAACGGATTGCCCATAATACTTATTTTGGAGGCAAACGGTTGCAGCATCAAATACTATCATACGGTGCCATCTAGTAAAAGGGCGCTTCGACGGGCAACTCGACCAGTTGATTCTGGGTGGACTTGCGGACTTTATCAGAAGGACCGGTATTGTATTCTGTGGATTCTGAGATTCTGAGAAGGACACCAAGATTTAGCGTGAACTTCGATGTTGAAGTGTGGGCAAATATGGGTGACGATTGTGGACAACTACAAAGTGCAGTCATCGGAAGAACCCTAATACAAGCCAATGATTTGCCAAGAGAATACATGTGATTGTGGAAGGAGATCACATCGGATCCAGTGGAGGGCATTTGAGTATCACAAAGACGGTTCAGAAAATCAAATACAGGTTCTGCTGGATTGAATGGCAGCAGTCAGTTACAGACTGCAGCCAAGATAATTACTCAAAGAAAAAGGAACCACAATCAAGAAGCCGTGGGAAGATGCTGATATACAACGTTGGAGCGCCATTTCAAAGAGTCGCAATGGCCGTAGCAAGGCTTTTTACAACCAGTGATTCTAGTCACGTCCATCGTTGTGGTAATCCACTAGCTAAGGGAAAGCTTGGAAAAAGTGCCTTTAACATGTCAGGCCGTTCTTTTATGTCGCAAGTTTTTAACGACGGCCCACTTGTAGCATCCAATGTGCTCTACCATAATCTAGCACTGGCTTACTTCTGCGACCAGCGACCAATTGCAAATTTGCCGCATGCAGTGAAGGGTCAAGGGTCTTCAGACGGCATCGTATGTATAGACCTAAGAACTCGCAAAGACGGAAAGAATATCGCACGCTTTAAACATATCCATATTTATTTAATCAGATTTTGTTGTAATTCCCTCATGACTTGGTGAAAGAACTCATCGTTTACACTTGTTTACGATGAATTTCTCCTAGCGGCAATTTGGTGCTCTGCTCACAATTGACAGATAACAAAACGCCCCACTTCTCGGAACTGGCTGGGCTGCCAAAAATGCACCTTTATCCGGCGAACGTTCAAATATTTCCGGCCTGGGAGTTGCCTGAGATGACGCACTAGTCACTTGGAATTTCATCTCTGGAGGCTGAAATATATTGTATTCTAGTAAAACTAATAAAAAATCGTAGAAGAAATAGATTCACCAACACACTCCTGATGTTAAGTATTCGACCTTTTGGAGGCTTTTGATGGAAAGGTGGCTTCAAACAGCCAGCTTCAGCAGACTTAACCAAATAGTATAGTAAATCATTCCGGAGGCGTGCTTCTTCAATGGAAGCCGATTCCGACTTCAGTTTGTTGACCCATGCAATAGCCAAGCGTCTATCGGGCAGGGTAAGACGATCCCGGAAGCACACATTGAAGTTGTACAGTTGGACATTGAAGTCATAATTTAAATTTTCAACGACACTATCCATTTTCATATAAACGAACCGGATTATACAAATTTTGTTTCCAAAATATGTAGTAGTAGTATGTAGATAATTAATATGTATGTATGTATGTTTTTGATAGGCTTTTGGCGTGTTACTTGATTTTAAAATGACGCTCAATTTTGTTTTTACTGAGTCGTTGAACTTTACTTACCGTTCAAATCCAACGAACGAATCATTCAAGTATTAATATCAAAAAAGATTCGGTCATTTCATTTCAATCATCGGTCATTCAAAGATAGAGGCCGATATGTACCATTCGTTCAATACTACAGGCACCAACCAATCAATCGTTGTTCGAACTACAAATATACACTCATTATATGCAATACGATCAGATGTACCTATACAACAAGAGTTTTCTACCATACATATAACTTTCACTGCTAACATAAGAAAGAGGAATCATTGTAGGATTTATGTATGTATGTGGACTCGAACAGTATGTATACACTTTAGTACACTTTAGTTACATCTGCCCTTTCTTGAACAAACGAATAGAGAGGGAATGGAATTGCGAAACAAGTCATTGAAGGGACGACGCGACGAAAGAAAATCATTTCTGCAATTTTGCTCCGACCGATATGAACAAACGAAACAATTCAATACGAACATGTTCATATGAACTAACGAATCAAATGACCGAACGAAACGAATAAACGAAACAAAAGTATTGAACTGTATCACTAGTTCATATCGTTCCGAACGAAACGACCGAGACGAACGAATCTTCAACAGTATTGACTATTTGATTGATTGGTTTGTAGTTGAGTGATTGTAATCACTAATCACCAATACTTTTGAGTGAACGGGTCGAAACGAACGAATCAATCACACAGCTCTACGCCTCTACTGCGGGAGGGGCCCATTTCTGGATGAATGGTAGTGTCAACAAACAAAATTGTCGAATACGAGACGATACCAATCCAAATGAGATCCATGAGCGTTCAATGCAGCCAGAAAAAGTCACTGTTTGGTACGGACCTTGGGCTGGCTGCGATACATTTCACATCATCGTCAACACCGTCAACGGCGGGCGCTACAGATCGAGGATTATCAACTTCTTTTGATCGAATACATGGTACACAGCTCACGCCATATGGGATATTCTGCACTAACGATGCAAGGGCATGGTCACCTTACGTGGAGGTGAAGTGTACTGGCCACCGAAATTAATTTTTCTTATTTGATTTTCTGAAGTAGCAGGTCTATGCGAATAAGCTATAGAACACAGCGACCCCAAAGTCTATGATAACCCATGCCATAAGTAAAATTTAGTGCGATTTATGCGCAAAGCAAAATTCAACATTTCGGATGCGCGCCACCCAGAAAATCTACGGTGAACATTTGAACGATGTTATATTCTATACATAATACATAATAGTTTTTGCTTTTTTCCTTTTGTTTTTGACTTGAGAAGCACGATCCTCAAGCGGGTCTTACCTTTTGTTTGTTTTCTTGTACCCGAGTGAAACACTGAACACTTAGTAATTTTGTCATTTGGCTTTTTTTGTTTATAATACTTATTAGCTACTTATAACTATAACAGGTTTTAGCTTGTTAATTAGATATTATATTAACACGGAAGTACAATAGTTTCAAAAAAACTAAGATTTAACAGATAGGACAATTTGAAAGATTTACTTATGGCAACACGGACAAAAATAATTAGGGACAGATCAGGAATGAGAGATAGAAGATTACGCAATATATAAGGAGTTCAATTTTTGTTCGTTCTGCGCATCCTACGTCACAGGCGACACCCGATTTGACAGCTCTATGTAATTTCAATACGAATTGCAATAAATTAAACTAATATTTGTACTTTTGTTAAGAATAATAGTGTTTTAAAATTGTGTCAGGAAGAAAAAGTGGTTTTAATATATTCTTAATTGAATTACTAAAATGTTATAACAATTGTTTGCCTGATTGGAGTTGTTATTTAAATTATTTTGAACAAGTAGTGAGAAGCATTCATACAGATCAACACAAATGGGTTACTTTAAAGTGAAATAATATTTTAATATTCCATTTGTATTTTCCAAAGTGTTATTAAATGTGTAATGTGTTATTTATCACAATGCATTGAATAAAAGTGATGAATAATGGATACATGTTTCATTGCATTTTTTTAAAAAAAATCCTTGGAGACGAGCAAATTGTCCCCATTGCCTCTTTCAAAAATATCTTCAAGGTGTTGGACTTGATCCCATTGGCTTTGATAATCCGAATTAACTTACATCTCCTGTTTTAAATCTTCAATTTGATGAATTCTGTCATATTTGTTAAAGATTTTGTTAGGTAATTGAAGAATATATCAATAAAACCGTGCTTTCAATGCTCGCACAGGCATATCCGTTCATAGCATTTCGGTGCTTTGTTGCTCAAGAATCAGAGGACACCAAAAAGTAAACTCGGACTGGTTACATTAGCTACTTGAGTAACTAATTCCCTACAACGATCCAAACTATAATCTACGACTTCGATGAGTTCTTCAATAACAACACCAACACCTCCTTGTAAGCTTATCTGCATCAGTTACTTCACAACAACATTTTCAGCGATCTAAAAAGAACCAAATTGTACTCGAATCGAGTCGAGCGACTCAGGAACTATTAGAGGGGCTGCAGTTTCTTGCAACAAGCTTGCAATCTTATCCTGCTTTAATTCATATTGCATTCTAATATCAATGGATGAATGTACCACTTTGGACTGTGGTTTTACGGTTGGAACAGTAATATAATAGCATAATCCTGTACTTATCCATGATTAACCATCATACACCAACGTAAGTAAGGACTTAAATACAGCAACATAAGTACCCATTTCGAATTGTAGATTCTACAATAGTAGAAATTATATACCGAAGTCTACTTCCTTCAGAAGGAAATAATATGCTGTTGTCGCCTGTGATGTAGACAAAATGTAAGAAAAATAAACAAACATGGCGGACATGCGCAATGTGTAATCTGTAGTACATCATTCATGGGAACAGATATAGAAACACTACTTCAAAATGAGAATGATCGCTATCAACTCAATTGATGCCGATCCATCGTGTCATAGCGTAATGAGTCAGCGTGATCGTGAGGAAAATGTGTTCGATCGAGGATGAAATTGGAGACAGTAAATAAACTGCGGAAGTTCAAGTGGACAGCGGAATTGAATGAGTGTGGGTTTGATGTATCGACTATGAAATAGGAGACAATAAATGAATAGTGGACAATAAATTAAGTGGGGCAGAGTTGAATGTTTTGGATTTTGTGTATCGAAATTATGACCATAGGAATTGGGAGTAGACGTTGCGAAAAAATTAAGATGCAATGGATTGAAATGGAATAGGGTGAGGAAAGATATGTATGTTTGTAGTTATGTGCGGAATATGATGAGGGGATATGCGTGGATAGGCAAAAGGTTGTAAAGATGTCGCTTTACAACAATGGCATCGTTAGGTCTTTAAATTTTCAATAAATCTTTCGATGACATCTTACATACACTTTGTTTTATCTAAATCTAATGATAGGAGTCGTTTAATGAAATACAGAAGCATCCATCCTAGGTTTGTATGTTGTCGACTGAGGTTCCTTTCCAAAGATGGTAAAATTGGTGTCGTTGCTGCATAAGCCCTAGAATTTCGGGTGAGAACTATGATGATTGGGCTTGCCTGCGTGTTCTGCGAGTCAGAAGGTTTAAAATACATTTGATCGACTAAGGGGTTGAGGAGGGCAGCTAATATTTGCAATAAGTTTGAAGTAAAATATTTAAATTAAATTCTTTAGAAATTCAACTAGTTAATGCAGATGTGTTTTTCCTAAAAATCAATGAAATGACATGAGGGCCCATTGCCTTTTATAACTAATTGCATGCAACACCTGTTCACTTCAATCGTGTGAGGTCCATTTTTTGTGTCCTTTGCGCACAAAATATGACTGATTTAATGATTAGATAGTTAATTGTGAACAAACACAAGCTACTGAACTGAACTGTTGCTACAATCATTCTGATGATGGTAAGTTAATTATTTGCGGTCAAATAGTTCTATTGCTGTAGAAAAATATTCCCAAATGGAATAAAATTGAAATTGAATGGGTTATTTTATTTGTTATTCAAATTGTTGAGTATTATTTTTTTGTAAGCACTTAAGTTGACCAGTTTGAATTCAGAGACAAGTTCTTAATAAACAGTCAATACTCCTAGGACCCGCATCAACTGGAATCGTTTCTCACGCAGCATATGGCGAATGTTACTGCGATCCAGGAAATACGCTTGATCACTTGAACGGTGCCTAAGGAGCCGGTCCGTAGGGAGATGTTAAACTCTTCAAAACATAAAACTTCAGCGTCAAAATCTTAAGGTTAGGTTAGGTTGTAGTGGCTGACTGCTAAGGGCAGTCACATTTTGGCCAGATTAGGCCCATTGTGATACCACGCGGATTGACTTCTCCTAACATCGGAACCAGCTTGTGCTTGGAGTGAAGCGATTTAGCTGGCCTATCCTGGCGCTGTTTAGCTCATTGAGGTTATCGAAATAGTAGGGCCCTAGGTGTAGGAACCTACGATTAGCCAGAGTGCTGCACGAGCAGAGTAGATGATGAATGTTTTCTACCTCCTCTTCATCCATGCAGCTTCTGGGGAAATCATTATATGGGGCACCCATCCTGCGAGCATGAGTGCCAATTGCACAGTGCTCAGTTATGACTCCTATGAGAGACCTTAATGAGTGTTTGCTGAGCCTAAGTAGACTAAGTGACCGTTTTAGGTTAGGTGATGGCCAGATTTCTTTTGTTTTAAAGCAAGCGGTGCCTTCTAGCCATTTGTTATTGGTGGTTTTTATTGTATGAATCTTCAAAAGATAGTAGGCTGTAGCGATCGGCATGGAAGGTGGTACCCCTGCTATTGATAGGGATGAGGTTGCACCACACTTGGCGAGTTCATTGGCTTTGCAGTTGCCTGGTATGTCACAGTGTCCCGCCACCCACATAAGGTGAATGTTAAAATGCTCAGACATCTCGTTAAAATCTGTAAGAAGAACATCTTTGGCACCGTGACCCCAAAGTATGTCCAACAGATAACCGCTTCCGTCTTACAGGCATTGCGACAGTACATAATATAGTTATTGGCCGAGCGAGGTTCCTTCGCAAAAGAATCCCTACAACAACCTGGTGATCTCTGCTCAGTCGAGCCGTCAACCAAATCGACAATGACGTAAGACAAATGTCAAATTCTCCCCCAAATTGGATGTCTTCTCACAGGAAGGAATTTCCTCATTTCCAGCAAAGGCGTCCAAATGGTGAGGGGAACATTGTTACCGACCCGCAGGGAATAGAGCATAAACATATGTAAGCAGCATTTGACACAGCTGCGTAACAGGCAAGACCAGGAGAGAGAGATATAAAAACGACTCCACATCGAGCGCATCCATGCTCCTGCTGTGAGTCTCCTGGTTCAAGAAGGCGAGGAAGGTGGAATCTCGATAGTCATCGCCGATGTAAGACATGTTGATCTCGATAACTAGAATCAGCTTGCCCAGGACAATCAACAATGGAAGACTGCATTCGGTTAGATCTCATCATGGATCGGCAGCCAGTAAGATATTCGACAACAGTTCCACGAGAGTTGTAGCCTATTATTTGGAAATGTACCTACTTTTAAGGACCAATCGACTGATATAAGTTAGCAAACACGTCTCACAACAGTAATTACATTGCTCGCGCTCCACCAAGGTCAGCTGCAGTCAAATATCAGAACTGTATCGCTCGCACTCTACCAAGAACAGCTGCCCTCAAAGATAGTCAGAAAACAGCACACAACTGGGAATATATTTTCATATTATCTTATATCTTTCGATGGACTAAATATGAAGTTCAATTCAACTTTGGATGTATGTGCCTAAGCTTAAAATATTTAATTTAATTAAATCTAAATAAAAGTAGATACTATGACAGACAGACGGATACACCAAAATTATAAAACATCCTTTTTAACGACGAAACCTTAGAAACGTTATATTTGTTCATTTCTTTACATAAAAGAAATTCAATTCTTTAAATCGATTCCGAGTACATTATCGGAAAACAATTTAAATGACCGATGAAAAGGAAAACAAAACCAGATAAGAGAGATGAATTCCTTGGGGTCGAAACGCCTTCAACCTTTCCTACCACTACGTTGAATTCCGTCCGAACTCCAATACATTCTCTAAATGCTTGACATACTTCCTATACGATGCCTTTAAGTCTCTTAATTTGGGGATAGCACACAAACGAAACAAAAATCCCCTTTCCTTAAGTCCCACATTACCACGATGGATTGTGATAATGTGTACATATATATGTGTACGTATGCATATACTCGTAGGATACATGGTAAACTGAGGAATTTAAATCATTCTACAGCAAAATTTAATGGCAGTAGCGCTCAGTCTGTGATGTCCTCTTGTTGCATTGATATAGATATCGGTTTCAAAACAATTACCAGAGAGATACATATGTATGTATATATGCATGTATGCAACCAATATCTATAGCTTGAATATGAGGGAGATTGGGTAGGTACATTTTCCCTGATTTGGAAGCTAGTAGTCTTGCCTATTGCCTTTCATTGTCACCACTAGACCAACACGTGTTTATTTATTTACGGACTATGTAACTTAGTTATCTAACTTACCTAGATATTCACTTAATTATAAAACAAACATACATTTTTTTTTACCAAAGGACCCAATCAAAATAACTTAAATGAAGGCTTTTTTTTATAGATTTTCCTTCGTCCTAATATTTTTTAAAATATGTAAATACTATATCCATTGAACATAATTACAGAAGTAGGATACATTAACAAACTATCGTATCTCAGAGCAAGCTGTGCCAATGTAATACAAATGTAAACTATTTCTATTTATCTATGAGAAAGACGAACATTTCATAATAAGTTCCATTTTTGTGCAATGGTTTTATAGAGTGTCTGAGTAATTTCGCCGATGGTGTAGGGACCTGATCTTACATTTGATCACAATGGATTTTCAATGGATAGCATGACAATTATTACGATCGGCGAAGCTTTTTATCGTGTCAGCGTCAATCTCGACCTACTGTCAATTCCCATGGAGGACATGTTTAAGCGAATAGTGCGGAACGGTTGGAACTTGTCCCGCAGCGGACATAATAAGAAGGAGGGGGGACGAGAGGAGTATAATTGGCTATTTCCACAAAGTACAGTTTATAAAAATAGCGATTAAATAGAGAGATTGCAGGAGACATTGCGATTGTGTTCAAGAGGTTTTAATGTTTCAATAATGTATTTTTTGAGTAACATCCATTTATTTTTGTGATCGCTTATGTGATCGCTCCACTTAAGGTGGTACATACCGAGAACAGAAAGTTGCTCAATTGTTTGTTGTTTACAACCGACACTCATGGTTGGTGCCAACTGAGGCGACATTGGATAGTATTTTGTTTTCGAATCACTTAATTCCACAGAGTTTTCGATTCTCCATTGAAAGATATTGTTAGGCGTTATTCTTGTTTTAAAGAAAGTCTCTTCGCTATAAGACATAATGCTCAAAACATCAGAGAATACTGACCGTGACGAAACAGAGGTGACGCACAGTGTGTTATTTTCCACATCTAGGAAAAAGTAATTCTATCAAGTTCTTAAAACCTATAGCCATATGTGGTCACCGATAGGCGTATAGCCCACGCAATCCATCCTTCATAAAACTGATGGATGCAAACGTCTCGAACTAAAATACCACTGGGCCGATTTTGTTCAAACACACAGCCAGACAGACAGTAGAAAAATCACTTATAAAGGGTGATTTTTTAGCTATTATCTTTTTGGCAACACTGGTTTAAACAGCTGACGTACGTTTCGTGTTTTGTTTCACTGTCAACCATCTTCAGTTTGGTCTATAATTTAACCATGAATCGTCTTACAAACGAACAACGCTTGCAAATTATTGAATTTTATTATCAAAATGCGTGCTCTGTTAAGAAAGTTCATCGCGCGCTTCTTCCATTTTATAGTCAGTTTAATCGACCCACTGAAGCGGCTATTCGGGCTATTGTGACTAAATTTCGCACCAAATTTACATTGTTGGACATTAAACCACCAACACGCTTACGTAGAGTGCGAACTGAAGAAAATATCGCAGCTGTATCGGCCAGTATTAATGATGACCATCAATGGCATCATTGGATCGTACTTCGTCAAAGATGATGCGAATCGTAACGTAACTGTGAACGGTGAGCGCTACCGTGAGATGATATCCAACTTTTTTTTGCCCAAAATGTGGTTTCAACAAGACGGTGCCACATGCCGCACAGCACGCGCAACAATGGACTTATTGAGGGGCGAGTTCGATGAACATTTTATTTCACGTTCGGGACCGGCCAATTGGCCACCTAGATCGTGTGATGCCTGTTATATCCGTGCTCATATCAACGTTTCTAAAAAAATGTTCGCGCTGAGTTACCATCATTCGTATTGCCTGCTACTTGCTTTGGCATGTCAACTAGCAGTCCCATTTCATCTCGAAATCGTTTTTGAATGGGAATTGTATAGAGTGCGCAGCTAAGCGCAAAATGTCTCAACGGATGCTGGAAGTATATAGTCCGGAGAAGGTAATAAATAACACCTGCAGGAACGTTAATATCTGGGGTTATACCTGTCGTTTGATACCAAACTTTTGTCATTCGGCCGACTTTGATTTTTGAAAGTTCCGCTAGATTGGCAAAATAACACAATGTGTGACGTGACAATCAATTGAATATCATACCGTAAGGCAGATAAAGCATAAGGACGAAGACCACTCAACCGCCCCCGATTTGGACGCAATCCTTCATTTGCTTCCAATTGACCGCTGCACTCAGCAATTGGCTGGCAAGAGGGCCATCATAATTTATAATCTAGGCATATCTCATTTAAGATAGAATAATCAAGTGAATTGATTGAATAATCCAGAGTACATTATAATTCAATGGGCTTATAGCACGTTCAAATCCATGCGAAGGTAATCAACGTATCCCCACTCGCACAGAAACCTCAAAGTCCTCAAGTGTTGGCATTGTTTGAGATGTGTAATTAATTAAATTCAACGTACATACATATATAACTGAATGAGCTCAGTTTCACATTCACATTCGAAGCAACAATTTGATTTGCCCCCTGAAAGCTGAATCCGCTGGTTCCAGTGTCAACAAAGGATTTGACATTGATTGGGTTACGGATGCACTCTTCAATTGAAGCAGCGACATGTGCACTTGCAATTTTATTGATAAATTACTGCGCTTCCTCAATTTGCGAATTCTGTATTTCCTAATATTGTAGGAAGAACCATTGAATTGGAATGTAATTACAATCAGACTATTCACCGAGTCTGAATGAAATTTCCCCCTCTGGTCCACAGAATCCCGGTGTACTGCTGTCAGTTCGTTAGATTGCAGTAGCAAATGAATTGTTATCGCTTTAGCATCAAATTTCTCTTTCACTTCGAATCAGGTTACTGTGATTAGAAATTTCTCTTTGCAGCAGTTTTCGTACGCACTAGTTTAATTTTGCCGAGCTGGTGAAGTGCTGATTGTGGAATTTTGATTGTCCTTTCAGAGCCTTTGAATGATTATTTGCCATTCGTTTCGAATGGAACTGGCTATACACAGTCATTCAGGAATTAGAGTTCTGAATCGGGCGGACTTTTGAAATTATATCTTTTTCTGCTTGTGTAATGTATACGTATTGTACAGACATCGTATAAATCACTCTGCTCGGCCACTCCGACTGCGTCTACATCATCATATCTTGCATTTAATCAGGCCGGATCAGTAAATGCCTGACTTTTTGAATTCGTACATAATGGCCAGAACAACTTTGCAAACCTCTTTTTCAAACGCAAAGGAAATCTTCATAAAACTCTAGGTACCCACTCTCCGTGAGAAAACAGTAGCATCACACGTGTGGTTCCTGAAGGATCTAGGCCCATGCCTACTGTCGATGCTGAGCGCCACCCATATTATGGGCTATTGTAAATTTATAAATTAACATACAACCCACATGAATCGGAAATGATTCCCATGCCCTACACCCTGCCGACATGAACCCACTCCAAAATGTATGCGGAATATCTTGGAAAGGATGTACCCCCTTTCGTGCCTCAAATTTACGACACGAGTACTTCACTGATGTGCAAATAAATTCAAAACACAACCGCTATAAACCAATGCCTTCAGACTTACAACTTAATCCCTTAGTCATGCTCAACAATCGATTTATCATCTCTGATTGGCAAGGTTTTTCCTAAGGAACAACCCCCGCGTGGGACTGGAAAATCTCCATAAATTCGTTGCCACTATAAGCCATAAGTACATACTCGCAGAAGGGCTTATAACTGTAGGCAAGATATTTGAGTACATCCTTGCGAACCGTGCTTCAAACTGCCTGAGTGCGTTCCTTTTGTTTGAAATTAAAATAATTTCAGCTGAAGCCAATCGCATGTGCTTCCCTGTCATCTGAACACACATTGGTGCCACGTAATTAGATTTATATAATTCTACAAGGACTCTCACAGATATGACGATTGTGTACACATGTTTCGTGTGTAGATCCTCTGAAGACGTTTGTGCGGGGAATTCCCGGGCGATGTTCACTGTCAAACTTTTCTTTCTCTTGCTTGGCAATTAATTTTAATATCCTGCGAGATTCTTTTTTATCATTAAGACGAAACGAGTGTGCTGCTGTCTCCCCTTTCGTCGGCTTACTTCCGTATATTTATGTCTGGTTGGGTGCGTGTTGGGGCGAACTGGCAGCCCTTGCGTGAAGGGCATTCGAAGTTACTACATTGATTTATTATGACAGCCTAGCTGCGGGAGAGCATCATTTTTTCTTGCGGCCCCGAAGAGTGCGTGCATTTATTTGGTAATTCCGAGGGCAAACCCTTAAGGGTGCTCTTTTTTGTTGGTTTTCTTTTCACTGTGGCGCTGTACCTTTATTTTCGCTGTGCGAGAATGCTTTTAGCTTGATACCTATCGGTTGTTAGATTTATGGACCAAACTTTAACATCATTAGGTATGTTTTGCGTCTGTTGGCCAACGTTGATGGCAGTAAATCATAACTTTCTCCTGAATTATTACCGCAGCAGGTCTGCGGTCCACTGTGAATAAGAAGGAGTTTTAGGCGAGAAGTGGGAGCTCGAGTGGATGTGGAAAGGAGTTAAGCTTCGGTGAAGGAAAAACAATTTAGCACTTCTCTGGCGTTTATCTTCTACAGTCATCCTGTCAATTACTTTCGAGACGGTGGCTACCGGTATAATCAGACCCACGAGGGGATAGTTGTCCAGATAATCGATACATCGGAAATAAATTAATGCAACACAGCCCATGGTATCACGGATACCAATCCGATGACGTAGACGGTGAAATTCTGAGTTGTTGGGAAGAGGCACATATAGAGCGTTGTAGTGTTCAATCGTACAATCATTGGATAAAGGGAAGTTAATTAAAGTGTGTGTGTGTTTTTTTAAAGGTATATAACTTTGAAATGGAATAAAACAAAGATGATTTTTTTAAGTTGACATGAAATTTACTTTATTCGAAAGATAATCTTCTTATTTAAATACGATTTCTGGCATATGACCGCCACGGCTGGCTCGGACGTAGTCTAATCTGGAGGTCCAAATTTCGATGACTTGTTCCAACATTTGTGGACGTACATTGTATATCGGCAATAACGCGGCTAATGTTGTCCTCCAAGTGGTCAATCGTGTCGGACTTATCGGCGTAGATTATCGACTTCACATATCCCCATAGAAAATCATCAAGCGGCGTTAAATCGCACGATCTTGGAGGGCAATTCACCGCTCCGTAACGTGAAACTATGCGGTTACCAAGCGCTTCCTTCAATAGATCAATAGTTGCCCGAGCTGTGTGACGTGTTGCGCCGTCTTGTTGAAACCACAGCTCCTGAAAATCATGCTTGTTCAATTGATAAACGAAGAAGTCAGTAATTATGGCTCTATAGCGGTTACCATTGACTGTAACGTTCTGGCCAGCATCGTCTTTAAAGAAGTACGGACCAATTTTTCCACCAACCCATAAAGCACGACAAACAGTCAGTTTTTGTGGATGTAACGGTGTCTCAATATACACTTGAGGATTATCATCGGTCCATATACCGCAGTTTTGTTTATTGACGGATCCATTCAACCAAAAGTGAGTTTCATCGCTAAACAAAATTCGCTTATGAAAATTGGATCAACGCCTTGCGATTCTTTTGGACCCATTCCCCGAATCTACGCCTTGCTATACCAACTATGCTATGCTAACCAACAAGTGCCAAAACAAACTAAAAATAAATCAGTTGACAGTTGACAAAAAGGCCGCCAGTTAAAATAGTGTTGCCAACTTAAAGCCCTTGAAAGAACGTAGCAATATAACAAGCGTATTGAAAAACAGATTAAATGATGATAAAGATTTCACGGGAAAAAAACTCTACTCCAGTCTATGAAGTATTCATCCTGCATAGAGTTGCAGATGCCGAGAGGATATTTTTACTTCAGATTAGCTAGCGAAGGCTTTGCGCGGAAAAGATACATCACAACAGACCAGCCACTCTTACATCATTTATATTTCTATGAATGGCAAATAACGTGCCACTTTAAAACATACGCAAGACATCTGCGTTAACTTCTAATAAGAAAAATCAGATGTATGTATACGCCTACACTTCAACTTCTAGACAAGGACAAGGACTTGAAGAGAAA
The DNA here is from genome assembly GCA_907269125.1 of Eristalis pertinax. Lineage (NCBI taxonomy): Eukaryota > Metazoa > Arthropoda > Insecta > Diptera > Syrphidae > Eristalis > Eristalis pertinax. Next base: position 35,191,951 of record OU026147.1, on the reverse strand, counting down.
ATGTCGTCGAAAGAAATCGGCTATAATATTCCGAACCATCCCCCTACTTGGTCAAGAAGAGCAGTCGGACATGGTAACCGTCGCCTGGCCACATTCAAAGAGAGAATATCAGAGCTTTGGAAACGGAATACATCTTAAGTGGTGTACTGAAGAAAGTGGTTGAATTTAGCTGACCCACTCCTGGGCTACCTGGAACTGTAGTGCTATTGAGGGAAAAACAAGAAATGTCTTTGATTTTCGGACAAAAGGTACGATGACCATCTTAAAAGCATTCTCCTTCAGCGTTTCTTGGAAGAATTCTCTTTATGTCGCCTGATAGTGAAACCGCACTCAAGCGGCTTATAAGCTCATTGTGGCAGTGTTAACCACTTTGGGCTCATTTTCTGCGCCTTGGTGTGCCGCCATTTGTTATGTAAACATGTGTTCTTGAGTGCAAACTTGTCCTTATTCCTTTCTCCGGATCAATTACATCGATCACGACATCACATTTGCGATGTTAAGGCACAAGGCCAATTGTAGATTGCCGGGTGGGGAAGCACTTTCCCGTTGAAAGCTACTTTTTCGACAATGCTTATGCCTCTAAAGGGGACGTTCTTGGTTTTATTTACGACAGGCTCAGAGATTGTATAACATTCCCAAACGACATGGAAAATATTATGAAAACTCAATTGACCCAGTTAAGGCGACTGCCATCACGACCTAGGCATGTTTTGTGGAGGTGGTGGCGGATAAAATGATGACAGTGGTGAATCTAATCCGCCCCATTAACAGTCATCCCCCCACCATCACACTCCATTTAATGCTGGCAGACGACTGGCGGAAGGATAACCGCCTTCCGTTCAGGAGACATTCCTCCTTCACTGCTGTGCTGTGTATTCAGCCTTAATGGGGCAATCGTCTCGTCTGTCATTTCCTAACTGCGCCGGTAGCTGTTTTTACTTTCATCATACGACGTGTTTTGCTTGTCTGGTCTGTTTTTTTTCTGAAGTATGTATTTGAGCGAAAGCAACATAAGATGAAACTGTTTGTTGTTGTTCTTCGGTGCGATATTTTTTGTTTATTATTTTAGTATTTTCGTGGCGTGGTCTCCAATGACACTGATTTCCTTGTTAGTCTGTTCTGTCTGGTCACCAATGTGGAGGTAAGAGCTTATTAGTGATGATATTCTCACTGAAGGGCAAACACAAGCGACGAGTGACTTGCGAGTAACCAAAGCAAGGGCAGTGACTTTAGTGAAGTTAATTTAAAGACTAAACACAAATGGAAGGCACTGAATGTTTACGAGCGCGTCATTATAATTTGCGGTGTGCTTGCTTAAGATGGTATTGATTTTGTTTGAAGGAAGGCACATCTCGATGCAGTGGTGTAGAGGTGGGCCACGGTGGTGGGTAGCACGAGAATTATGAGGACATGTTTGAAGAATTTTAATAGACACTGTGGATGAGTGAATATCAAAGGAATTTTGTGATAGATTCACTAAAGGCAACATTCTATAGATATGCTCTAACTGTTTAGAGTTCCATTGGATGTAGGCGCAGTCGTAAAAGCGGTACAGGCCTAAGGCGACAGGGTTTGCAGTTGAGTGAAATCATTTCCAGAAAGCGAATCGATTGTTTCAGTTGGTACATAAAGAGGATGTCAGCTACTTCCTGGCATTTTTTAAGCGTTTGTAAGCCGATCAACTGTTGTCGATTTTCCATCGACCATTTCAAACCTCGTAGTGCAAATGTTTGCGAGGAAAAGTAAAGAACTGGCATTTACCAAGAAAGCTGTCGTCACATCAAATGTGGAAGAAATCAAGGTCGGCTTGGAGTGTAAACAAGTCGGTCGTGTTAGATGCAGATGGGTAGACAGAATGGTAGGTACGGAGAAGTGGTGTTGGCTTGGAGTGTAAACAAGTCGGTCGTGTTAGATGCAGATGGGTAGACAGAATGGTAGGTAGGGAGAAGTGGTGTTTCGATGAGAACCCAAGTAGCAAATGATGGACACTTAGCAGATAATGGATCTTATACGTCCTTACACCTCCTGCAGAAGTCGTTGAATGGAACTTCCATTCACACAGGAGTGCCCATGAGAAAGTGATCCCTAATTATATCCACAATTATCCTGATATCATTGCTCTCAATGGTCAAAGAAGTGTCGCTGTGTCACAAGTTTGCATCAATTTCGATTTACGATTCGCCATTGTATGGTGTTAAGAATAGTCGTTTAATTTTTTTATTTTAATCAGTTTTAGTAGAAAAGCCGAGTGAGATTATATTCTTCGCACATTTGCTGCCAATTTTATTGCTGAGCCCGTCGCACAGTGGTCCCGAAGTGGAAAAAAGTACCCAAAGTGACATATTTCCCTCGGCCAAATGGTACCGAGAACCTAGAACCTAGAACCTATAAAGCCAACATTTTGTACACTTTTGATGATCCGTTTCGTTGTACCGTTAGCTCAAAGTTGGGACTTTGAAATTTACAAAAATTTGATGTTGCATATTTTTAAAAATTAGGTACTTTGGAACCAGATGTTATATTTGTTTTAAAGGACATATATTTGGCCTTCAAACTGCATCAATAGTTTTTTTTCATTTTGCTTCCCAATTTTCTAGACCAGGCTTTTAATTAAGGCAATATTTTGAGGGGGGTATTTCAATGTTTGATGGAATGTAATTAAAATGCATCAAGAGGCTCCAACGGGAGAAAGCTATCAGTATCCCCTATCGACGGTATCCCTATCTCCAGAACGAGGCGTTTAAGTGGAGCATGTCGTGCGTTTTTCTGCATTTTCAAACGATTTCTCTTGCAATGCATGTGTTGTACAAATGCAATGTGAGAGACCGAGAAAGGCTTTGTTATTGTGAATTAGAATACTTTAGGTCATAAAATTGTTATCAAAATGAAAGTAATTGCTTTTGAAAAGTAAATGACCATACAAATGGGAAATTAGGGTGTTATTGCCGATAAAATTGATTTCTGACTTGGAACTTGGGTTTATAATTACTAACATCTTAAAGATTTGAACGGGCAAAATGAAATTTTGTTTAAGTAGATAACGAAAGTACTTTAAATATTGAAGTTGAATTTTAGCTGTTGTTGTGAAAATTAAAAATTTTTCGCGATGGTAAGTATTATATTTGAATATAAATTCCTGCTTCGTTACTTTTTTGGTGAAAATATTTCCAACTTCGGAAGCTTTTCAAAGAGTCACCGAAACTTAACATCGTGCCAAATCAATCGAATAGTTTTTGAAGTGAGAAAAAGGTTTTTGCGACATTTTAAGCAACGGCAAGGCTTAGGAAATTCCGTATAAAGATTATCGGTACTATAGAATTCATAAAAGTAGAACATTTTCTCCTTCGGCAACAAATTACGATGTTATTAACCAAATGTTGGCATCATCTAATCCCTGGATTGCGTATTTAAGGCCTAAATCGAAAACAAAAGATTCGCTTCCACTTAACAATGAAGCGCAAGCCTTATTATACTAAATTGCTTAGTTTTATGTAATGATTACAACTTTGTTTTAAGCCCCAATTTTGAATCATTGACAGTAATAAATTAATTATTTTATGCAATTAAATCAAAAAAGGGAGTTTTTTTTAATTTTTTAAACTATATATACTCTTTTAATTTTATAGCTACGTCCATCATTTTTGGATTACGGTAGGATCTCATGACACTTGTACTATGCCCAAATCTTATTATTATTTATTTTTATTTATTATATATTATTTAATATTATTAAGATCGGTTCACGGCTTCAAAAGTTACAGATTTATTTCCACCTCTCCCATACAACGGGACCACTGTACGTCGGCCATTGTGTTCGTAGAGAGAGCACTTCAATTAATTTAAACACCTTAAGACGTCAAGACAGCATTTGTTTTGGTCTTTGTTGAAACGAGTGTATAAGCAGTTAATTTTTCATTTTAGCCTTCAACTTCCCCTATTGTAATGGTAAAAAATCCTCCACAATCCGTAGTTCTTCAAATGTGCCCTTCAAAAACAATCGTCGACCTATTTTCTTTCATTTAAAACTTCATGTCCATGCTTATGTGTTCGTCACCATCTTTTTAAAGATGTTTTCATTTTCTTTGCTCAAAGAATCGCTTTACTGGGCGTTGAAACGAAAGCAAACAAAGGAAATGAAAACAAAAACAAAACAAAACATAACAAAGCATACATACATATATAGTACGTATAAATATAGGGTTGCTTACACAAATTGGATTGGAAAACCGCCACGAAATTGGGACATGAGAAGAAACAAAACCACAATTGAGCAGACGAAATTGTACTTTAAAATGTTGTAATTCGAATGCGAACAGTATTCATGGCCTCATTGGGATTGGTGTTGGATGGTTTCTTCGTTCAAATTGAAAACCAATACGAATTTCAATTTGAAATGAATTGTCGAAGTTCAGTGGTTTGGCATTACACAATGCGCGAATTGAAAGAGTAAACTGCTGTCGTGTCGTTATTTCGGATTGGTTTGGTTGGTAAACACTGGAGTTTAAAGGTAATAAGTTCAAGGTTAGGCATATTTGCTACACAGCATAAGAGTTTATTTTAAGGCATGACGATGGCTATATTTAGCCAGTTGTTTGGCAGTATGCAGAATGTTTGTCTTAAACTTGGGTGTAACATTCCACGTGGGAAATTTAAATCACCATTCGGCAATAAGACTTAATGCTTAGATTTAAAAGAGTGACTCATCCAGAGGTTATAGGCTCTTCTGTCATGAACATCGCTCTATAGGCCCTTCCCCGAGCGCTAACCAGAAGCCATGAATTACGATACCAAGATGATTTTCTAATAGGTACTAGTTGAATAGATCAACGATTTTTGATTTGAAATGCTCATCAATCATCAAACATGTATTTAAAGTAAAAAAACGAGGGTAGTTTTGAAGTGACTTTTTGAATAAACATAATTTAACATTTAGTAAAGCGCTATTCCCTTTTTTTGTTGCATCCAAACAATAAGTTTCTCGTGGTGGCTCGTGGCGATGTGCGTGTGTGCGCCGACTGCTACTGTGTCTAGGTTCGATTCCCCACACGACAAAAATTATTTTCACGGCTCCACTATTTTAGAGTCACTGACATAAAGGGTGACTTTTTAGCTATTATCTTTTTGGCAACACTGGTTTAAACAGCTGACGCACGTTTCGTGTTTTGTTTCACTGTCAAACATCTTCAGTTTGGTCTATAATTTAACCATGAATCGTCTTACAAACGAACAACGCTTGCAAATTATTGAATTATATTATCAGAATGCGTGCTCTGTTAAGAAAGTTCATCGCGCGCTTCTTCCATTTTATGGTCAGCTCATTTTTGGCTCAATGGGTTCGTAAATAAGCAGAATTGTCGATTTTGGAGTGAATATCAGCCAGAAGCATTGCAAGAGCTACCAATGCATCCAGAAAAAGTCACAGTTTGGTGCGGTTTATGGGCTGGTGGCATCATTGGACCGTACTTCTTCAAAGATGATGCGAATCGTAACGTAACTGTGAACGGTGAGCGCTACCGTGAGATGATATCCAAATTTTTTTTTGCCCAAAATGCAAGAGCTTGACTTGCATGACACGTGGTTTCAACAAGACGGTGCCACATGCCACGCAGCACTCGCAACAATGGACTTATTGAGGGGCGAGTTCGGTGAACATTTTATTTCACGTTCGGGACCGGTCAATTGGCCGCCTAGATCGTGCGATTTAACGCCTTTAGACTGTTTTTTGTGGGGCTATGTTAAAGCTCATGTCTATACAGACAAGCCCGCTTCAATTGACGCATTGGAAGACAACATTGAAGCATTTATTCGTGAGATACCTGCCGAAATATTGGAAAGAGTATGCCAAAATTGGACTAAGCGGATGGACCATTTGAGGCGCAGTCCAGGTCAACATTTGCATGAAATAATCTTCAAACATTAAATTATATGGACTGTGCTATCGATTCAAAAAAAGATTTCATGCATTTTTCTGAAATTAATGTGTTTTTTTTGAAAAACTTTCCTATAGCTTTTAAAAAATCACCCTTTAGTATAACTGTATAGAAGAAAGCTTCTCAAAGCTTGGCTTATGCTTGGATCCGAGGATCGAGTTAGCATAAATACTGTAGGGCCCTTCCACTCGTGCGAGAACTATAGCGCCTACAACACGAGTGGTTGCTTTAGAACGGGCTGTAGCGCCATCCATTTTACTAAAAGGTCCTTAAAATAGACCATTTTAGTAATTAGCTCTATACTAGAAGAAAATGTCCTGCCGTCCAGACATTTCTTTAGATTTGAAAACAGGCAATATGCCGAATGGGGTAGTAGTGAGTAGCCCAATTTATGGATTCTTGACAAGGTGAGCTGTTGTGCGTGTCGACCAACTGCCGTGTGTTGTCTTAAATGAACAAGACTTTTTTCTTCGCCACATGCTGTCGTTTTTGCTTAAAATCATATTCATATACTCAGGTCATCGTTTTACCCTTTTCAAGGTAATCGATGTGAATTACCCCGCGTGCGTCCTTAGTATCTGTGACCATGACTAACGCAGCACCAGCAAAAATAATCAAGTAGTGTCAAGTTGCACGAACGCTCGCCAAGAGAAGACCCAGTTGCAAGAGTTCTACTTTACAACTTCGAGCATTGCGTCGCTTGTAGCACAGCTCGGAAAGCGATATCGCTCTTGTAGAGCTTTCGCCACAGAACGACCGGAAATCTAAGACGCGTTCACAGTCACATCAGTGGATGGATACCAATGCTTCAGCTAAAATGATTTGGAAACTCCTGGTTCCAGAAGGACAGGAAAGTTAAGTTCGGATGAGCCACTAATTTGTGATGGTTTGGTTTTGCAGTGCTTTTTTCTTGACAACTGACGAATGATTCGTGACATGTGTCAAAATTAAATATGTAAATTATTAAATAAATATCCATTAAATATATGCTTTTGTAGATATAAATATTGTACTTACTTCTAAACAGCGCTTACTTTAATCAATTTTATTATCAAAATCCGTGGTCTGTGAAAAATGGTTTTAGCACCCTTCGACCATCGGTCGAATTAATCGCAAGAAATTCAAGCCACGGTGACCAAATATCGACCTACCAACTTCTAAAGACTCATACAACTCAACCAATCAACTACAAATGACTAGAAGCCACCATGAGCCTTAAAACAAAGGAAATATACACAATCTCAAACGATCACGCTGAGCAGACCTGCACTCCCGGCTCTTATCGGCATCATAACAAGGCAGTATGCACAAGCCCTCAGGATGCTCTACTATCGCAGTGTTCTGACTAACCGTAGCAACTTATACTTCGGGGCCGCCTTTTTCCGCATGGTATCACAATGACACAATGTTGTCCTAAGTGTGACTGCTATATGTAGCCTCACCTAAATGTCACCTAAATGGTGTATCAACTCAAAGTGTACATCCCCAGTACAGTGTACATGTTAGTATGGCATGGTTACAACGGCCATGCAGTCGAGTTCTTAGCTAGCGAAGTTTCTTATTTCTTCGTTCACGGTTGCGACCCCTAGATCTCTTTGCATATCATTATCTGGGAGATCCGTGGAGAATTCACGATAGGCCTTATGACTTTGTTTTGGAATGATTGTATGAATTATCTGCTACTTGCTTTAGTGCAACCCCCGAGTTGTATTCCGTAAGTCCATAAAGGCCTTAGCACTTGCTTATATATAAGAAGTTTTGATGTATGTGCTTAACTTGAAATGTCGTCCGAGTAACCAGTACATTTCTCTATATTGATTCGATGATCGATACGTCTTTAATTTACGTGCGCCTTCCAGTTCAGCTTAGCATCTAACGTCATCTCGAGATATTCGGCTTAAATTGCGTACGGTAACTGTACCGAGTTAATGAAGACGGATATATTGTCTATGTTTTTGTAGGTGAAATTAATATGCGCGGATTTGGTTTCATTGAGAGCAATGCGTCACAAATTTTATTTAAAGTGTATTTCAGTTTTTCAGTATCGGACTCGATTGTGCTTGCTGTAGCCAGAATAACCGTATCGTCTGCGAACGCAGCTATACCGTCAGTTTGTGGTATGTCCCGGGTATATAACAAGAACAGAGTATGACCAAGGACACTACATTGCGGGAGCCCGGCTGCAATGTCCTAACTTCCGTTCCGTGCTTGACTCTAAATATCCTGTTTTTTAGGCAGAATTCTGAAATGCTATATACATAGATTTTGCGGAAAGATTCAACTAAGTTTGTATTATAAATCGTCGTGCGAAACCTTGTCAAAAGCCTGGGACTTGTCAAGTTTGGTTTTTCTAAATACTTGGTCAATTGTAGAATGATTCCTTCTGAATCCAAATTGATGATCAGGGTTCGTTTCAGTAAAAGTTTTTAGAATAGCTTGTCGTTTGGCGGTTTACCCGGTTTCGGGACCATTATCAGTTCTGCAACTTTCCATGAATATGGAACGTATAATAATCTAAACGAAGCGTTTAAGTAGCCTTCATACCAAAAATCGGCAAGGGAGACTAATCACACGCCAAGAGCTTTAGACCGATCAGTTTAAACTCCTTCTTGCTGAAAAGCATGGAAAGGCTGGTAGAGCTACATGTGCGAAAAACTGCTTTGCAAATCCATCCTCTGTCTCAGATGCAACATGCTTATCAGCGCGGAAAATCTAGCGAGACTGCACCTCTAAATCTAGTTGGCAGAATTGAATGTGCACTCGATGGGAAAGAATACGCGCTGCGCATCTTCATCGATGTAGGGAGTGATTTTCACAATGCGACTTTTGATGGCATGTGCAACTCGGCCAGAGAACATGGTGTAGAGGAATCATTAGTGTTGTGGAAGCAATGCTAATAGACAAATCGGCAAATCCACCCAAAAGATCCCTTTGGATCTACACAGCTATGATAAGGCTTCTTCTATCATATGCATTGGTCGTTTGGTGGAATAAGGTTTCACGTAAATACGTAACTGCTGCTTTTACTAAGCTTCAAAGAACGGTTTGTCTCGGCTGCAAAGGGGCCTTCTCTGCACGCCTTGCTCTGCTCTTGATGAACTTCTGAATCTCCTCCCCCTTGATATCCACATCATGGGGTGCACTCTCAAGGCCATCTTTCGTTCTAAAAGAAGTGGTATTTGGTACAACTCGCACTGGAGTTTCGATGACCTTACGCATCGCATTTCTTTTGACCACAGACTCATGGATATGCGTTCTGATGCAAGGACACCAGCAATCCAGCTACGACGCACATACAAAGTCTACCTTCCCTGCACTCAGGACTAGCTCTGACCAGAATATGTGCCAGGAAAAGAATGTAGTCGAATCTTCACGGATGGCTCCAAGACCAATGAAGGATCTGGCGCTAACGCTTTCGTGGAGAGCGACAAAGTGCGAAGTATTTGTGTCTGCAGGGACAGCCAAGCTGTGCTTAAGGCCTTACTCAACCCTTTAACCACTTCCAAAATAGTCCAAGAATGCAAGTCTTCTCTAAATTGGATCGGCAGGTTCAATTCGCTAAGACTTGTCTGGTTCCTGGGCCACCACGGGATCACGGGTAATGAGATCGCCGATGAACTTGCTAGACAAGGATCAGAGGAGATACTCCTACGTTGGGATTAACCGCGTCCTCGGTTAGCGCTTCCATCGATGGCTGGGCTTCTCGAGAACACAACCGGAGGTGGCATGACTATCCACGAGGTAGACAAACCAAGCGCGTGCTCCCAAATGTCTGTAAGAAATCCGCGACATTCTTGTTATCTCTTAACAGAAAAGACTGCAGACGACTTACCGCCAAACAACTAAATGTGCTTGGCCTAAGAGATGAAAACCTCTGAGACGCATGTGGATAAGACGACGACACTGCAGAGCACTTCCTCTGCCACTGTCCCTTTGCTCGGATCAGGTGGCAGTTACTTGGTGCTGATGAGATGAGAGCCGATGATGTAGGCTCCTCATCACAAAAGCGCCTGCTGGTATTCCTCTGGCATACCATGAAATTCCATTAAATATAAGTTGCTACCTGATAGTCCAATGTTACCAGTTTTTGAGTCTGAGTGCTCCAGTGTAGTGTCCAAAAACCTCCGACAAAGAAAAGTAGGTTAGCTTAATAATCGCTTTTTTTGGTAAAACCTAAAGAAGGTGATTTGTTATTTTTAAAATTTTGAATTGCCTGGTATAGTCAGTTAACGATACACGTTTTATTGTGAACTTATCGGATATCGGAGGCATAACGGCTGGATCATCTATCAACATTTGTCCATTAAACCGCTTAAACGTTTGTTCTAGATGTTCGATAAAGAGGTCTGCATTTTTTTGTCACTCTTGCCCATTCACCATTGTTTTTTCGGATTGATGCCCATTCACTGCTTTCAGAACTGAGTATTTTGAAGTTTTTCCGTTTGTAAAGCCATGAAGATAGACCAATGTCTCATGATTTTCGTGTTTTTCAAATCTGTAATGTCTTTTTAAGTTTGCATACAAAATTAAGGTATGCTTTATGTTGGGGGTAGCGATATCCTGCGCGCTCTACTCTTTTCGCGATAGGAGTTCTTTTATTTCCGGCGTTTTGTTTCTTTGCCTTTGGCTACTTTTTTTCTTGTAATGTTTTCCCATGCGGCCTTCGATAGTCGATATAAAATTCTACTTCTAACTTAAGTGATGTTTTCAGTGAGGCATTCGATTCAAAATTCAATTCAAATGTTGGTTTCGCAATATTACTTGAAACTGTTCTAGACAAATAATTAGTCTAGGTGGTCCTTTTAGTTTCATTAGTCTATTGCTTGTTGGCACAACTATTGGTGAGGAGAGGTCAAGACTCCTCTATTTTCATAAAAGTAGAAAATACTCCATTTGTAACGAAAAAGTCTACCAGGTCAGGTAATTTTGCTACCTGCGTCGGAGGGCCAACAATTCGGTTTTCCTGTTGAATGGAAATCTACTCCGAAGTTCATACCGACTTTGTACAATAGTCTACCTTTTTTAAGCTGTAGCCATTTTCCTGCGTTTGCCAATTGAACATCAAGTGCTTAAAAAACACCTTGAATTGCCCGATGATTTTCTTCAAGTACTTATCTTCCAACACAACCTTGCAGACTACACACTGTAATGAGTTTGAGTTTATGATCCAATTCAAGTGAAATAGGCACTTTTGTGTTCTTTCTCTTCGTGTATTGGTTTCCTTTGATCAGCTGTAGTTTTGCGTTTCGCTACTATCAGGAAATATGGGAAACACTTCAAGAGGGCGACATAAAACTGCCAACCCTTAGGCTTTACATTTTCTAATGAAGCAACGACAACCACATCCATAAGGAAATGCGCGTATACAAATGAGTGTGTATGTAGATACCAGGAGGGAAACTCTGGTTCTTTTCATTCCATCTTCATGAGGTTCCAAATGAGATTGTATCATAACTACGTTATGACGGTGCTGTCGCCCGGAAAACCTGCCCTCACCGAACTTCCCGTCTTTCAACAAAGACGTGCTGTGTGTTCTCCATTCAGACTCTTACAAAGGATCATCGCGGTTGGGTTAAAAGACCTTGTGCTTCTGGAGAGCGTGCAGTGGATGCATCCGTTTCGCTTTTTGCTTCGCCCTAATATGCCGTCCCAACAGATTTGCTCATTTCTCTGACGTTTCAACTCTTACGGTATGACAACAACCGGAACCTTGAAACAGTAGTATCCGTATGTGAGTGTGTTTTCGTCGTCTTCCTCCAGCTTGTGCTGAATAATGGAAGGCAGCGAAGGCAATAGCAAAAAGGAAATCCCGTATTCAGACATCAAGGAGAAGAAATTCTTGTCTAGAAAGGCGAAATCCAAAATATATGGTAAACAAATACGTACATATGTATATACATTCATGCATTAGCAACAAATTCGTACAGATTTCAGGAACCATGCTTCTGTGCGTGTTTGTCGCACTAAGCCGAAATAAGGTGCTCTGCCACGGCCCTCAGATTTTAGTAGGAACGACAATTTGTTGCTTTTGTGGGTGGGAAATGCCGTTCGTATGTCTATAAAGGGTAATAGGATGCATTTGGTCAAGTAACACTCGCTCCGAAACATCACGACATGGCAGACCTACAAAATGGTGAACGGGAATAAATGATATCCCGCTTGAGTCATGTGTACATGCGAAGCAATGATACTTGTAGGAGAGCACATGGATAGCGGAGCATGGTTTCCCCGAATTTATCACGCTTCAGATTCATCAGTGTCGAAGCGGATAATAATTGGATGGTGGCGAGGGTGAGTTAGGTTATTTTTGACTAGCGGCAATGGTCCTACCCTAGGGGTTCCATAGTCTCACAACGATCTTTCTGAAAAACAAAAAAAAAAAAAACTTACTAGACATGATTAGGTAGCTTGACCATGTCACTGTCCTTTCGACAGAATGATTGTTAAGCGAGTGTGATGCAGACAAATTTGCTTAGTCTGCTATTCTTCACGTCCTTGAGAATATCAACGGCTGGTAATGGTCGTGAAGAGGTCCATTCATTTCGGCACAAGCGGCGTGAGGGAGGAGGAGGAGACCGCCCATCGTCTTCTCGGCTCTTGTAGTGCCGTAGACAAACGCGGAAAGGTGCGAATTGTTTTAGTAGAGCCAGTGAGCCGTATACGTAACATTTCGCATTGCGATGTGGGACTGTCTAAACAATTGCCTAATAGAAACTCTGAAAGGAGTTTGTGGACAAGGTGTAGGTAGGCAACAGGAGTCTAGGACCGGAGTGGGGCGTTTTTAGCTTTCTTTTGGTCCACCTTTCAACTGCCACATCCATCTAGTAGACCTATGTATACATGATTATTTTACACCGTTCGTGATAATTACTTACGCGAATTCCCGGCGATGTTCACAATTGACTGTCGCATAGAGCTGTGGTGTGGTGTGGTTTTACCTAACTTCTACTTCATCTGCGATTGAGACTGTCTCTTTCTGTGCATCATTAATGGCCATGACCTTAAAAATGTGTGCTCCTGTTGACTGTTATGTTTGCCAACCGCCAAGTTTTGCTCACGACTTCTCTTAGGGATCGTAGATTTATGGTATCAATTTTACATAGACATGTGTATTCGGGATGTGTTGAGTATCAACGTTATGTTCGGCATCTGCTTGTCTATGAATAAAAGCGCAAAATGCTAGTCAACGACACAGTACATATAATTGATAATTTCATAGCAAAGTAGTTTTGAAATTTTGTTGACTGTCTACCCTTATCGCCACCTTTTCAACAGCTATTATTATGACACAAACAAAACTTTAAAGTGCTTTGTCACGAAGTCCGCAGCAAAGTATTCTTTGAAATCTGAACGTCTTCAACATTATCTAAGCCCATTGAGGTTTAAGCATTAAGTGGTAACGTATTCACAAAAGTGGATGTCCTAAAAGGTTTACTTCCCACGGGAAGTGAGCCTGTGAAGAACTGAAGCAAAAAATTGCTATCCTATTGTTTGCGAGTATTACAAGCACCTTTGCATACATAAATACGACCATACAGCATTAGGGCATTTTTCCGGAGGGGGGGGGGGGGGGGGGGGGGGTTCGATTTCCGTCCTCGTTACGACTTTGGATGGTCTTGCCGAAAATTGGAAAACTGAATTCAAAAAGAAATATAATTAGCTCGGGCATTCCGAGTCTGATGCATGACTAAACGTGCAATCTAAACTCGAGCTTCAATGACAAGAATCCGCGGTAAGGCTTTGCTCATCACCTGCGAATCGGGATTTAAATTTATAGAAGAAATTGTTAAATTTCAAATTTGAATGGAATAACTTGTCAGGCTTTGAGATCTGTTTCTTGGAAGGAATCCGTTCCAAGATATCTGAATTCGTGAGAAAGTGCACAAAAAGTATCTGCATACGTAATGCTAGAAATGAGATAAATCTACGAGTAGATATTTCACTTCACGGGCCCTTATTTGCATATTTCCACGTCCACGTAGCCGCAGGGCAGGCAAGAAACGATGGAGTGAACGTGGAGCACTGTGCTTTAAGCATTTATGCATTTATTATATTTGGGTAATAAATTATGCATGCCAACGGATGGTTGGTGGGCGGAAGTTCAAGGTTTTCATCGTTTTTCTTCCTCTTTTTTTCCAGCTTTCCTTATTCTCCTTTCGTTTGTGTTTTTTTTTTGCTTGTTCCTTGACAGGTGGAGTTGGCGGTGTTCATCGAGCTTTGCCGGAAGGAGCTGGGTGACATTCACTTTGTGTTATCTTTTTGTGTTCGCAAAAGTTTGCTTTATTGTTCAGAACGATGATGAAATGGTGCGTAATTATGGTTAATGAATTAGTTTTGTAATTGCTCTTGTGAAACCGTATTTTGTGGAATTTCCGGTCTGTTCAACAAGATTAAACTTAATGCGTTGCGTCTTTCACAATTATTCGGTTAGGTTTTTGTGTTTTTCGCTTCATGGACTGGCCCACAAAATAAAGTGCGACGTTTGGCCGGTGTTCTTGTGCTCATAACTGAGTCATTAATACAATAAACCATCTTGTTCTCAAGGACAGATCTCAAGGATCTTAACTCTTCAGTTTACTTTGCTAATTTTTAACTCTTCAGTTTACTTTGTTAATTTTATCTTACACACATACACACACACACAAGCACAGGGCTAATAAGGAGTTCGTGGCAATTTGGAAGTGTCATCGCATCGTCCGTCAACAGTGGGGAACAATGGTTTTCCCATCCTTTTCTCCACAGAAGGTCCATCCAACAAAACGGGTTCACAAATGTGTACGCGGCTGAAGGCGATGTTCGTGACTCTGTCAAACATTTCGTGTATTTGCCAAAAGGGAAGAAGGAAGGATAATTTAATGGATTATACATATGTATGTATGGAATGGGATATTTTTTGCTGTTTGGTTCTTTCAGTGTTCTATTTTTGACAGCTCACGCGTGATTCGTGACACGTGTCAAAGTCAAACATGCTCAGTAAGCATTGACATTTTATCACTTACAACACTTACAATTCATTGAATTTTGACTCCGTTTTTCGCAGTGTGAACAAATTTCGCACCAATTTCACGCTATTCATTGAGTCACACATTGAGTCGTATGAGTAGAGTATGCATACAGGAAAATATTGCTGCTGTATCCGCAAATCTTGATGAAAACACTGATTTGTTCAGTCGTTTCTGTTCCCTGCAGTTACCGTCAATGGGGCGCGCTATCATTCAATGAATTTTTTTTGCTTAAAATGGCCTGTGGCTCCAGAGATGTAGGTTTGGTGAGCAATTTACCTTCCGTTTTAAAGGTCGAATTGGCACTCGAGATCGTGTGATTGGAGGTCTTTAGACTATTTATTTGACAATATTAATTCGGAGTTGCCAAGAGGGGATTGGGTATTCTTCGTCCGTAGTCGCTCAGCTCCCACAATTCACTATTTGGAGAGTAAGCCTTCCTCGACTAGACTCAGTCAACTCTTTGTTATTCTGCAAATTCTACATGACTTTTGCTGGTCCATTGATATTTGGCTACCGCTGGGCAGTGGAATTATATTTTGCAATGATGCTCCAAAGAAAGATTCGATGCGATCACTTACTTTTTTGCAAAATATGAAAGATGCTAATGCTGCGACATCCAACATGTTGTAGAATAAAGCCAATGGCCATAGCTTCGTCTGCCGTTTACATGTTTGTATATTCCCATGAGGTCGGCGCCAACTTTATATTTATTGCTGTTCCAACCAATTCGGTGCCATAGTGAACTGTCGACAGTAAAATGACTGCGTTCGTTTTTTTTCATATCTTCTGATATCATTGTCTTGGAGGTACCAAGACGACTACGAAGCATTCAACATCTTGCGTAGGCACCGACTTCTGGAATGACATTGTTTGCCATTTTGTTCCATCACGGACCAAATTGTATACCTCGGAGAATTGCCCTTTTGCTTGTAACTTTTCGGCATATCGTCATCATTAGCATCTTCTATATCTGATATTCACATTACTACCAGTTTGTCTCCGCATCAGAATTATCTCCATCAGGAACATAGTCCTCATCGCCACTAAAATCTTCTCTCCTTCAGAGCCACTCTTTCGTACTTCTTCGGCAAGGCTGATAACGTATTGTTTACTTTCTTCTTCCCTTAGCTCGTAGAGAGACAGAGCCTGGCTTCTCAGCAATCACTCGTGTTGTGCGTGATATTGTTTTATCACCAGTAGAAGTAATAATTTACATTCGTTCCCAATTTGGTTCTAATTCGCTCAAGTAATGATTACAATTGACAATAATGATACCTTAACACTCAATTTTTTGTCGGATGAAATGTGAATTGAGTGCATTTCTCCATACAATATGTAGCAAGGTCTGGTCAGACCTATTCCGTTGACGGCCACACTAAAGCATTAAACATATGTACGCTGACAAAGTTAACTACAATTGGGATAAATGGTTTCGAAAATGGAAAAGATATGCCTACTCATTGACAGAGGGGTTAAAGTGACCAGAAGTAGTCATTGTCAACATTTACATGAAATTATCTAATAAATATACATATAAGGTAAATGGCATGCACTGATTTTTAATGTCAAATATATTCCCTGTGCTTTTCTTGAGAATTAAAAGCAAATCTCTTAAAACCATCGCCTTTCGTTATGTGGTACAAAATTAATCATCCAATTCCAACATCTGACGATCTTGCTGGCCATTCCATATCCCCAAAACAGGAGATTACGCGACCAGGAAACGCTTCCTTCACAATATCCATTGTGGCTCGTGCTGTGTGTGCGGTTGCAACGACTTGTTGAAACCACAAACCAAGCCCCACTCATCCAATTCCGGCAGTAAGAAATCACTTATCATGGCCCTGTAGCATTCGCCAGCATCACATTTTGTGCATCACACACGAATTTTCAGTGCCCCAGAAACGAAGATTCTGCTTATTGCTTAAGCGGGTCGCTCATGATAATTTTCCACACAAAATCGTACTCTTCGTTGTTGAGAAGATTGTTGATACTCTTGCCAAGTATAGCGCTCCATTGCTTGCCTATTTGGAAGGTCTATCAGAAGATGCTATAATTTTGTAAATGACGTCGCACGCCAGTCATATTTGACATATGTGAACTAGAGAGCTGCAGTATACAAACAGACAAGCAATGGGGCGCTATTCTCCCTAATAGCGTGGACGTGCGATTGACGTACGACGTCATTTGAACAAAATTATAGCATCTACCGATAGAGTGATTCATTTTGCGCCACCTTGTATCCCTTATGCCTTTCAACAACAATCGAAGTTGCAGAAGGATCTAATATGCCTATGGATTCGATAAGTAGTTGGATTGACTCAAATCAGCAAATTCGACCTTATTAGTCTAAGTGTCTAAGTCCAAGTGCATTCGTAACCCAGCACTACCTATCCAACTACCATATTTCAATTGAATTGCACAATAAACATGTTAGCCTTCCTAGGGACGTTCTCCCTGAGCTGCACACAAGAAACGTATTCTTCCAACATTTGAATTTGAATGTGTTACCGGGAACAGAAACACTCAACGCGGCATTTGTCAAGTCAATCAACACAACTGAACTTCATGAACTTCCTATCGATTATTCTCCGCACACCACACACACCGACAGTATCTATCTTAATTGCATTACGAAAGTGTCAACTTTTTGTCGATGTCCAGAGGAGAGTAGTTTCAGTGAGCCCTGTCATTGCATGACTAACCACTCGCACGCGTCATGCGATGATTTTGAGCAGTGTCCTACGTGCATGGAATGCGAATGAAGGCAAGCATTCTGTCAGATCCCACCTTTTGTTTGCTTTCACAATCAGCACAGCTCCAAACCAGGCGATGGCATCGCCGGTCATTCCAATGGATGTCCTTTGAATTCATGAGCATTCAAACAGGAAGATATTGTTCCCCCCTATAGACAAACGGGGGAGGATAAGTGTGTACGAAAATACACAGAATACTCGTGACGCATGGAGATTCACTTTGATTTTCTTTTTTTTTGGACATTCGATGCTGAGCTTCCTGGCACACGAATCAATTACATACCAACCAAGGGTACAGCAAATATAGGTGGCAATAAAAACGCATTGCCTATCCTGATTAATACCCGGTGCGCATGGGTATAGTGGGCAGGTACTGAGTCTATCAACCGTGCGCTCCCACATCAAGGCGAAACAATTAAACATTAACGACATCTATAATGTTCCGCCGCCTGGGTAATCAGGATCTATAAAACTGGAGATAACTCACAGCGGACTGAGTCAGTAGAATGGCCCATTATTGGACTGAGTCAGTCCTTCTGAGAGATGGGATGCCGAATGAATATGATAATACAGCGCCAGATCCACACCCCACGTTGTTCTTTTTGAGGCTGATTGTGCTTTGCTCTGAAGGATTCGCACGTTTTACGAGGCACCGTCGTGTATATGTACGTATGCTTCTGATGTTCTTCCGGGTGTGTACGAGTGTGGCGTGGTTAGAGCTTAAGCAAGTGGTTTTCACTTTCACTGAATGTGTATTTCATAGGCGGCTGTTAGACATCGATGGAATGGATGGGGCTGCTTTGGGCTTATTATCCTACTGGCAGAGACGTTGAATAAATTACTGAATGGAAGACGACGACAGTAAGGCGATGAAGGGGCGCCAACGAAGACATCCTTCGCTAGTCTACTGAAACAGACTTTCCCCTAGGGACACAAAAAAGCGTCAAGAGCGAGACGATAAGTAATCACTTCCATGAGCTCGCAACCATGCACTGTTGTCTGCTTAATGGCGGGCGGTGACTTTAAGACTTCTACGATCTGGTGCGGTCTTAATTGAAGCAGAAGCGTGAGAAGGCGTGTAATGTACGCGGTGGGCAGAATTTCAAATGTTTGCAACGTTTAATCGCTTGCTACTCGTTATTCACAACCACCGATGTTGGAGGCAGTTTAAGTGGCTGATAAATGGGACGCATTTAAAATTTTATCGCTCCCAGAATGGGCGGAAGGTGTGGCCGAAGGTATGCCGGAAGACAATTTACATCTGATTGACGAATAAATATATGATAGGGATGTTGTGTTGGCGTTGTTGTGCAGTGTTAAGTAGCGTTAAGAGTAGCGGTTTTTTTTGGTTTATACCTTCACTTAGGCTCTGTCAACAAACCCCTACTCTCACTTCCAGGTAGTGAAATCTGGGAGCTGAGTAGACCAGCTTCTGTCGAAGATGGGATACCCAATATCCGCGAAACGTCGCTAGTGGCTAGAAAAGAGCGAAAAGGCTTTGTTTGTAAATCCCCATGTGACTTTGAGGATGGCATCAGAGAAGCTGATCAATTGAATGGTATGTTCAGAATAGCAATCCGAAAAAGTACGGGGTACAAGCAAATAATGGCGATACTTGTGGTATGCGATGAGGAAGCTGTTATACAGCTACTACGGCATATTCTGAATTTAGGTCATTGAGCAATATTAAGCGGATCCTGATTTTTCAAAGAAAATCATTTAAAGTGGTTTGAAGTTCAATTTTATCATGACGGCTTCGTGAATCGTCAGAATTTACGAATTTGTAGGTAGGAAAATCTAGGAATCATTTGTAAGTATAGTGTGTCAGTGCTGGTTGCGGATTTTTGGGTAGAGGCATCGTCGGTATCGTGACATGGTAATCTATTTTGTGTATCTTAATTGGAAGACATGGATGTTAACGACATGTGTGAGCTAACACACATCTTATAGTCCGCCGTTCAATTACTGCAAGAGTAATTCCAGTCCGCCTAGTCTGTCCCTTCACTATGTCTGAAATTAAATTTTGTAGCAAGAAACTACAGACTTCGATATCATTAGTATTGTACAGGGTGGGCCAAATGCAAGTTTATTCTTCAAAATG
Organism: Eristalis pertinax; assembly: GCA_907269125.1. Taxonomy (NCBI): domain Eukaryota; kingdom Metazoa; phylum Arthropoda; class Insecta; order Diptera; family Syrphidae; genus Eristalis; species Eristalis pertinax. The sequence continues at coordinate 35,172,159 of OU026147.1, read as the reverse complement.
TAATAAAATGTACAAACAAGTAAAAATACAACGTCATTCAAGTGGCTGCCTCGACTGACTTCGCAGTAATGCATTTTGTCACCCCAATTTTCCAAGACCTTATTGATGGTTTCAAGCTCACGGATGCTTAATAATATTGGCCGTAAGTGCATGAATTGTTTCCGGATTATTGGCATAAATCGGTCCTTCACTGTGCCCCACAAAAAAAAGTTCAAAAGGGTCAAAACGCACCTCCGAGGCGGCCAATGGACGTTGCCAAGACGGGACCTGATTTGGGAATTTGGTGAGCAAAAGATAGATTGTGGCATGGGCTGTGTGGCATGTTGCCCCATCCTGCATGAACCAGAGGTCGTCCAAATACATGTCTTCAATTTCAGTAAAAAAAAGTCGGTTAACATGGCTCTGTAACGACCACCGTAGACCGAAACGTTGTTCCCACACTCATTTTCGAAGAAAAAGGATGATACCACTGAAAAGATAATTTTTCGCCAAAAGTCGTTGTCCAAGCTCAAGCTGCTCTAAGACCCAAACTGCGAAGCGATAACGAAGCGGATGGTCGCGTGCCTTCAATTGTTGAGTCAATTGAACCTTGGAAACGAATAATCCGACATCTTGTGTGAATTCTTCTCAGGCTAGTGCGTGAAATGTTGAGCAGTTGAGATCGTTCGCGATGGCGAGTTGATGTTCGTGAATTGAGTCTCACAATTCAGTCCTGGCCACTACAGCCACATTATCATCTGTGCGCACAGTACGACGACGGGGATCATGAGTGTTGTCCACTATCATACCAGTGTCACGAGCTTTTTGCACAAACTTGCATACAGCAGTCGCGGTGGGTGCTTCATTTCGGGTAAAGTTTCTTCTCAAAAAAAGCAGTTTTTGGGCCACACGCCACTAATTTGGAAATAGGTTTTCAATATTTCCCAATGCGTAAAGCGACAATTCGTTCCGCGGAGGTATGATAGCTGTCAGCTGTCAGTGTTTCAAGTTTAAAAGTATATCAAATAAGGAAGTTATTGTGCGTGACTCCCATATACGTACGTGCGAGAAGTTGGAGTGAATATTTAAACTTGGACTCACCTCATTGAATGATATATCAAATATCTGTGGCCACAAACCATAACCGCTAAAGTCGACTTTTTGTCATTTAATTCTTTTGTCATTAGCATACTCAAATATATTTTGTAAATTTTTTTCTGCTTCCTATCTTTAAAAGTGTATCCAGAATTTTAAAAGAACATAACTGCTTAGGTCACTTTTATGTACAGTTACGCTTTTGTCGAAAACTTCAAACTCATTTTCTGATAAATGAGTAAAACGGACATTAGCGGTTTTTTCTTCCAACCACAGATATATTGTATTTTCACATGAACTAATACCATTCATTTACCATTTTTTTAGTCAAAGGTTCACTTCACACCGCTGGCCCACGCTCTCCCATTTTTAAAATAAAGGATCTAAAAATCTGAAAAATCATTAAAAGTCTGGAAAATCTTTAAAGACTTCGAAGAAAGTCCACCTAGGTACAATTTTTAAAGACAGCGCTTAAATCATATAATAAATTAAAGACGTGCAATAGATCTTTATGGTCGCATTACCAGTGTTTTCTATGGCACACCTCTAGATCTTCAATTCAATTACGTAGACACAATTTGTGTAATACAGGATCCGTATGGATGTCCTATTATATTCCATGTCGTTCGCCGGCAGAACTGTGGACAAGCGATTTCGCAAGGAACAGAGCGATTTTTGTCAAAGAACGAAGCTGGTGGTCTCCGCCGTCTTAGGCTTTTCTACAAGGCGCGACAGTTGTCATTTCTTTATTTTTTCTAACCTAATTTAATAAATAAATTATAAAACAATAAGTTTATAAAACAAAAATAACGTCACACATTACGATTGATATAGCTAAGAGCACCCGAATAGAGTCAAGTAAGTCAGGCGACTGAAAATGTCAAGCAAGTTAAGCTAGTTTTATATAATTTTGTCTAGCATCTACGAGGGACGTTCAATATATTCTCGGTATCGGGGTGAATCTGTGGTTGTATATATAAATTGACTTATTTATCCAGTAATACTATTATTTTATTGCATTCATGTAAAATTTCATATAAATGTGATTATTAATCCGCGCTTTATCTCTAGTTAAATAAAATACCCATTTATTGCCGACTTGAGTTCTTCATCTTTTTCCACGAAGACAGCATGCGATTCTCACTTTTTTCTGAGACGCTGTGAGCATTCGTGGCACCCACCTTGCACTGACCTTTGAAAGGTTAAGATGGTCATGAATAATTGTACCAATTGAAAGCTTGGTGATCTCTGCCATCATTTTCATCTTTATTCGGGCATCCTCAAGAACAAGTTTTTCGACTTCTTTGATGCTTTCTCCCGTACAAGCAGTAGCCGGGCGCCGGAGCGGGGGTCGTCTTCAATGCTCTCTCTGCCTCTCTTGAACTCACTTGACCACTTTTGCACAGTTGATAATGAAGATGCGGAACCCTAGTAAAAAGCCACCATCTCTTCATGAATAGTTTTTTGACTTTTTCCTTGCTTAGTGGGAAATTTAATTACAGCGCGAAGCTCAATTTTTACCATCATCGTCTCAGTTGCCATCATGATTCTGTTTAACTAGATATAAAACGCGAATTAATAATCACATTTGTATGCAATTTTACATGAATGCACTAAAATAATAGTATTAGTATAGTCAATTTATATATACAACCACAGCTTCACCCCGATACCGAGAATATATTGAACGCCCCTCGTAAGTAAAATGAATTCAATTGAAACATAAAATGCAAAAAAGCAACATTCATAATTCACGACTCCACCTCCTGCGAGTCAGTGAAAAGTGCTCAAGCTCTAGCAAATTCCTCTCCACTCTAAGTGACATAATGCAGAATGCCTTCTATAAGCGGAAGCATGGACACAAACATGCGAACTCGGCGTCAACTAACAAAAAGCGGATCTTTTACTCTTCACCAAACGATACAAATCTCTCTCCCTCTGTTTGTTGACCCTCCAAGCTGGATTTTCTGGGTCTCATGATTGACAATAAGCTACGCCCACGCATTGTTTACAGGATTTTCATTTCGGTTGTCAGACCGACACTTCTGCATGGGGTCTCAGTTTGATGGACAGCACTAAAAAAAGACATCAACTGCAAGGCACTCAATCAGGTCCAGAGACTGGCCAACATGTGTAAAGTTCTCCGTCAGATGCACGAAATATACTCCTCCACCTTCCACCTCTGGAATTTTTTGGCAAACAAATAGCAGCCAGCACAGCCTTGCTACTGTGGTCCAAACTTACAATCCCTAACGACACTGAACGATTAAGGGGGTGTAAGTGTCTATACCAAAGACCTCAATACTGCTATCTATTTGAAGCTCCCTGATGACAGTAGCGTCTTTCAGGCAGAAACCAATAACACAATAAAAGAGGCCATGTCCTGGCTCAAGAACAATGTAACATCCAAAAGGGAAATCACCATCTGTTCGGTCGCAATTAAATCCGTGGATAATGTTATGTTCCACTCAAAAACATCCATCAATTGCAGGCTGTCTCTTAACGAAATGGCTGAGCATTTCATCATACACCTCATGTGGGTGCCGGTACATTGTGGACATACCGGGTAATTGTAAAGCCGATGAACTTGCCGAGTGTGGTAAAACCTCTTCTCCAAAAATAGGAGGAGCGCCACCTATCAGGCCAAGACTACCATCTCCTAAAGATACACGCAATCAAAATTACCAATCACGAATGGATAGAAGGCACCACCTACAAAGGATATATGGCCAACACTTAACTTAAAAAGGTCACTCGTCAGTCAGTCTGTTCAAACTCAGCAGACTCTCGTAGGGGATGGCTGTGCTGGCCTATGCAAAGATTTTAACAGAATCTGCGTGGATCAGCAGAAGGTAGAAACCACAAATCACATACTCTGCTTGTGCAACGCTCTGCCCAGTCGTAAGTGCTTCCACCGACTAGGCTACTATTTCAATAATCTTAACAAGCTAAAAAGCGCCAGCATGGACCAGCTAACTCGCTTCATTGCAAGCACCAACTGGTTCCGATGTTAGGAGAAGTCAATCCGCTGACTGCCAATTAGCCACTCTTACCAAACCTAATCTATGCCTGTCTAGAAAAATCTCGTCAAACTGTAGGTCCCATCCAGAAAAATAGATCGCACAAAACGAGTGGGCTTTATTAAATTATTATTATTATCTATGAAACGTCACCTTCTACTTCATGCGTCGACTTTCGTAAAAGATACTCACTCATATCATTAACTACTTTCCTTCGGTTTTTTTTGTCACTGCGATAGATTCGTTTCAATTTAAATCGGAACAATGTGCAAAAACTGATTAAGTAAACCGGAAATCAAATTCAACTTACTTATGCATTAAAATCAGACGGCACATGGCTTAGCAATCGGGAGTGAATCTCGTAACCGTGACGTGATTATGCCGTCAACACACAAGTTCATACTTCTACACTCGTAGGTCATCCATCACTCATGTTTCGTATGAGGAGTTACACGACAGCAGCAGCACATATCTGCAGATATCCATTAGCACATCTGCCCCAAAGAGACGAAATATGTTCACATCCCCACAAATTGTACACAACTATGTATGTAAGGACTTCCAACTTCCAAAAGCGATTGCGTTGGCTCAACATTGAATTCTGTAGTCTATTGAGAGTGGACTTATCAAACCACTCCAATATCATGTCAGACAACATGTCCAGCTAACCAAATACACAACCTCATCAATATTTACTACCACATTTTATGGATTAGGATATTTTCGATTATTTACTGAATAACGATAACCTCGGAAGGGCAAAGAAAAAAGTAGACCACCATCTCGGCATCCACTTGTCCTGTCCGTGAACCTAACATTCACCAGAACCCGCATGAAACATCCATCAATTTCGTCTTGTCTGATTTCCAATATTTATCCCTTTTGCCTCCACTCTCGCTCTCAGACCCTCTGCGTTCCTTTCTTTATCTCTCCGCTTCCCTGCCTTTTTATGTTCCACTTCTCCACTTCAGAAATTATAATGTCATCAACACAAATACCAAATGAAGATGGATAGAGACGCAGACGCTTTGTCCTCATTTTCGTAGTGGTTCCTAAGTGGAACTTCAACGAAACTTCTTTGCTGTTCAGTTAATGGCACGAGCTCAAGGGGAAAGAAATGAAGACCTTCCAATAAATTTTGAAATCCATTGTATGGCGAAGTTGGGTAACCGTTAGGCGCTGAATTTTTTGAATCAATACTATGAGTATGCTATCGATTTGCTTGATCTTAATTCATTCGTCCTAGTTATGGTAGACGTAGAGGCGTGCAATTTGTAGCATTCATGGTGATGACAACTTGTATCATTATTAGAATAAAGGCGGTCTTCTTACATTTTATCGAACAAGCCCAGCGCTGATACGGCAAACGTTTCCCACTTCGATTTGAGAAGCCGAAATATTTTATGATGATCCCCTTTAAATTTATGCATCCAACGTTTCTTAAATTTCTTGACTTGAAAATAAAACACTTGGGAGGGTAATGACTGGTTTTCAGTAGATTTGCATAAAAACTTGTCAAGATTATGTTAGAAATTCTAGACCTGAAGTTTCATCATTCCAGTAAGAAATAGAAAGTCGCTTTAATTTGAGTATCTACCGTACGTAAACAAAATCTATAATAATGGAATACCTTATGGTATTGGACTGATATCTGTCCAATGCTTCATAATTTGTTCGCGTTGTTAGTTGTTACGGCGCGGTGTCTCATACATGATCGAGCCCTTAACCTATGCTTACTTTCATCTCCACACGGTGAAACCTGGCAGCCGATCATTTGACTGAATAAGTGGTACCCAACGTGAGATTACGATTACGATATTACATCAAACGAGAAAGATCCTCTCCCAAGTGGACGGGGCCTATACTTGCATGCACACTTAGAGTTGACCCATTGAGAATTGTCTGTAACTACAGACGGACTCGTGGATTCCAAAAATTGTTCGTGTTGAGAATAGAATCCAGAGATCCATAGAATGCGTCAGCACTAGAATGCTCTACGCAACGGCTGCCACTCTAATTTTCGCTTGGTTTCCTTTTTAAGCACCTTGTGTTCGTTGAATCATCGTATCTCTAAAATTCACAAACACAGCGGACGTGATCACGATGGTCACGTTTGTAAAAAAAGCCCTCTTCTACTCCAAAAACAACATTTAGCCTAATCAATCGTGTGTTTCCATCACATTCAGTAAACGGCGTAAATCCGTTCTGCAATTAAACAGTCGCCTGCTCGTCGCTCGTGGGTCGTCTTCCAGTCGCTGCTTCCAAGTTATATCCTTATTTACGGCGCAATTAAAGGAACGAACGAGCATCCATCACTGTATACGCCCCCCCTCTACCCCCCAATTGAGACCAATTCCCCGATAACAAGAGTTGTAACGTTGGGCTTTCATAATGCGAAAATGAGAAGTAAAACGTGTTTTGCGGCAACATCACACGGCGAATTGTTATAGGCAACCGGTCACTTACACGCTGTTTTATATTTCCTTGTATTCAACCCAAATCGAAGTTCTTAACACTCCCCACAGGACAATAAATCACGATAAATGCATTTCCCGGATATCGCCCGCTCTGGAGGGGAGGGGGGCAAGCGAACATGAAAAACATTTCCCATAAATAAAATATAAACAAACCATGAAAACCAATTTATCAAGAGTGAAGATCATATGTGTGGGTGGGTCATCGGTGGCTGGTTTGATTTATCGCTCTCTCTTGACTGGCCCCATCAAGGAGACGCGCCAACGTTGATTCGGTTTTGTCGGCATACTCGTGGTCATCATCATCACTGCCGATGGTTTCGTCGATTTGTCTACCATTCGCATCGCAAATAAAAAGGAAATAAAAACGGAATCCTAATCCCCGGGAACAACAAATTTCAATCAATTTCTTTTTTTTTTCTATCATTCACTTCTTCTCCTTGTTTCGGTGTGTTTTTGTTTTCTTGACTGTCTTTTTTTTGGTTTTCTATGTGCTCTGCACAACGGCATCCAAAGCGAACGCAAAGCCTGATGGATATTCAGCGTGTTATCAGAGGAGAAGCAACACTCTGTGCCTTTGAAGGCCTCCAAAGGCAGAGAACAAAGGAACATGCGAATCGTTTTATGGGGCTCTGATTTAATAGGCAATTACCGCAGTCTCGCGCTTTCATCAAAATTCGCCTGTGGCATGTTATCTTTAAGGATATCCGCACTCGTTGTTGCGCTCCATTCCATTGTTGCTGCTGTTGCTTGCCTGATGTTCTCAGACCAGTTTTCCATAGCGTGCTTAAAGAGCTCGTCAGCGTTTCTGCTATTCAAAAAGTCAATTGTGCCAAGCCCAAATTACGGGAAATGGGGTAAGGAATTTAGCAATTTGATTGCGTACATTTAAATAATCGTTTAGACAGATCCATCTCCGGCTACGAATGCTGTTGGCCATGGCACTTAAGTACTAGTGGTCACGAGGCAAGTCTTCTGCAGACACTGCTGTTCCCTAAGGGGGTTCATTGAGTTGATTCCGTGCAATTGGAAATTGTTTTGACAGCTGTCAATTAGAAAGGAAAGGTGCGTGTTGAACTGACTTGCTACATAGCTGGATACACAGATACCATTGTTAGCGCAACTGCTTACCCACGCTTGACCGATATACATAAATAGACCGCTCAACGGGTGCTTGTCGACACGGTAAATTGATATCCCTTTATTGTGGTTGGTGGCGATTCTATGGTTACTTGTTTTTGTTTTGTTTTGTTGATAGAGGTTAAATAGTCAATAGCTTAATGGATGTGTTGTTCGGTTAATTGATTGTGTGGCTATTAAGCACAATTGACTTTGGCAAGCATTTAACTTACTTCTATACGTAAGTAGTTATGTAAACTAAGAACTAAGAGCATTGTATATTGCAAGGCCCTTCCACTTGTCATTGAACACATATGGTTTTGGTCAAACAATATACAAACTATGGCATGTTTTTGCTCACCTTTTGTCCAATTCAAACTTTGACAGATAAAGAGGGAAACCGGAACGTCTGGAGGATGTTATTTCATGAATATTATCTCGAATGTATTTTGTGAAGTCCTTGTGAGTTAAGTTTGGTTTTTCAAAGGCGAGCCGGGTACTTACTTATCAGGTCGGCTACCCATGGAGGGTCCGAGTCTCTGAGCAAGTGCTGGCTTCCATCGTTGACGGTCCTGGGCACGCCGCTTCCAGTCATCAAGACCAAGCTATCTTGCATCCGCGATTACTTGGACTTTATACCGGAGATTCGGTCTTCCTCTCCTTCTCGAATCAGGACGCTCGGACTCGAGGACCCTCTTTGCTGGAGCATTGTTCATGCGCTCGATGTGGCCGAGCCAGGTAAGGCGACGGATTTTTGCCTTCCGGACTACATCCACATCTGGTACAGCTCGTAGAGTTCGCGGTTATGTTTTCTCCTCCATTTGCCTTCCTCGCAGACGGGACCATGTATCCGACGCAGAATTTTTCTTTCGAAGATACCGAGAATCAGCTCTGCAGTTTTGCTTAGCGTCCAGCTTTCGGCTCCATAGAGCAGGACTGGCTAAATAAGAGTTTTGTAGAACATGATTTTTTCCTTCGAGTCAGGAGTTTTGAGCCCAGTTGTTTTGACAAACCGAAGTAGTCCTCATTGACTTTGAGACCAGCTCGGTTCGCTTGTTCTTCAATCGCCGTAAAAGCCTCCACTACGGCACGTTGGGAGGGCACGACGATATCGATGTCATCTGCATACCCTAACAGTTGGCCCGGCTCGGAAATCATTGAATCGAACTGCACGGTGCATCGAATATGTGTTAGCGTGGATCAGTTTTCCAGAGATCCCAAATTCAGCCATCGCATCGAATAACTATTTGAGCTGAATGCTATCATATGCGGATTTAAAGTCCCTGAATAGGTGGTGCGTATCGTCTGTACACCTCTGGTGATGTCTTCTCACGTGTATCAATCGAATCAGACACACTGGAGTGCATTTGGAGACATCGAAATTTTCAACTAAAAATCGTATAGCCGGCGTGGTCAAATTTGAGGTTTTTCCTCGTTCACCTTCCAACTGCTATAGCGGCCCAACTAGGCGTACCTATGACCTGTGTACACCTGTGGTTATGTGTTGAGATGTGTATTAACGAAATCCGAAGACTGGAGTGGATCCGACTACATCGAACTTTTCACCTAAAAAAAATTGACAGTGCATAGTAAGGATTTTGTAGTCTTTTCATGGCTCATCTTCCAACTGCCACAGCGGCCCAACTAGGCGTACCTACGACCTACACCTGTGGTTACGTGTTGAGATGTGCATAATCGAAATCCGAAGACTGGAGTGGATCCGACTACATCGAACTTTTCACCTAAAAAAAATTGACAGTGCATAGTAAGGATTTTGTAGTCTTTTCATGGCTCATCTTCCAACTGCCACAGCGGCCCAACTACGCGCACCTACGACCTGTGCGCACCTGTGGTTATGTGTTGAGATGTGTATTAACGAAATCCAAAGACTGGAGTGTATCCGACGACATCGAATTTTTAGTGTATAGTAAGGATTTTGGAGCCGTCCATGGCTCATCTTCCAACTGCCACAGCGGCCCAACTAGGCATACCTACGACCTGTGCGCACCTGTGGTTATGTGTTGAGATGTGTATTAACGAAATCCAAAGACTGGAGTGAATCCGACGACATCGAATTTTTCACCTAAAAAAATGTACAGTGTATAGTAAGGATTTTGGAGCCTTCCATGGCTCATCTTCCAACTGACACAGTGGCCCAACTATGCGTACCTACGACCTGTTCGCACCTGTGGTTATGTGTTGAGATGTGTATTAACGAAATCCAAAGACTGCAGTGGATCCGACGACATCGAATTTTTCACCTAAAAAAATGTACAGTGTATAGTAAGGATTTTGGAGCCTTTCCATGGCTCATCTTCCAACTGCCACAGCGGCCCAACTAGGCGCACCTACGACCTGTGCGCACCTGTGGTTATGTGTTGAGATGTGTATTAACGAAATCCAAAGACTGGAGTGGATCAGACGACATCGAATTTTTAGTGTATAGTAAGGATTTTGGAGCCGTCCATGGCTCATCTTCCAACTGCCACAGCGGCCCAACTAGGCATACCTACGACCTGTGCGCACCTGTGGTTATGTGTTGAGATGTGTATTAACGAAATCCAAAGACTGGAGTGGATCCGACGACATCGAATTTTTAGTGTATAGTAAGGATTTTGGAGCCGTCCATGGCTCATCTTCCAACTGCCACAGCGGCCCAACTAGGCGTACCTACGACCTGTTCGCACCTGTAGTTATGTGTTGAGATGTGTATTAACGAAATCCAAAGACTGGAGTGGATCCGACGACATCGAATTTTTCACCTAAAAAAATTTACAGTGTATAGTAAGGATTTTGGAGCCTTTCCATGGCTCATCTTCCAACTGCCACAGCGGCCCAACTAGGCGCACCTACGACCTGTGCGCACCTGTGGTTATGTGTTGAGATGTGTATTAACGAAATCCAAAGACTGGAGTGGATCCGACGACATCGAATTTTTAGTGTATAGTAAGGATTTTGGAGCCGTCCATGGCTCATCTTCCAACTGCCACAGCGGCCCAACTAGGCATACCTACGACCTGTGCGCACCTGTGGTTATGTGTTGAGATGTGTATTAACGAAATCCAAAGACTGGAGTGGATCCGACGACATCGAATTTTTCACCTAAAAAAATGTACAGTGTATAGTAAAGATTTTGGAGCCTTTCCATGGCTCATCTTCCAACTGCCACAGCGGCCCAACTAGGCGCAAATACGACCTGTGCGCACCTGTGGTTATGTGTTGAGATGTGTATTAACGAAATCCAAAGACTGGAGTGGATCCGACGACATCGAATTTTTCACCTAAAAAAATGTACAGTGTATAGTAAGGGTCTTGGAGCCTTTCTATGGCTCATCTTCCAACTGCCACAGCGGCCCAACTTGGCATACCTACGACCTGTGCGCACCTGTGGTTATGTGTTGAGATGTGTATTAACGAAATCCAAAGACTGGAGTGGATCCGACGACATCGAATTTTTAGTGTATAGTAAGGATTTTGGAGCCGTCCATGGCTCATCTTCCAACTGCCACAGCGGCCCAACTAGGCATACCTACGACCTGTGCGCACCTGTGGTTATGTGTTGAGATGTGTATTAACGAAATCCAAAGACTGGAGTGGATCCGACGACATCGAATTTTTCACCTAAAAAAATTTACAGTGTACATAAGGATTTTGGAGCCTCCCATGGCTCATCTTCCAACTGCCACAGCGGCCCAACTAGGCGTACCTACGACCTGTTCGCACCTGTGGTTATGTGTTGAGATGTGTATTAACGAAATCCAAAGACTGGAGTGGATCCGACGACATCGAATTTTTCACCTAAAAAAATGTACAGTGTATAGTAAGGATTTTGGAGCCTTTCCATGGCTCATCTTCCAACTGCCACAGCGGCCCAACTAGGCGCACCTACGACCTGTGCGCACCTGTGGTTATGTGTTGAGATGTGTATTAACGAAATCCAAAGACTGGAGTGGATCCGACGACATCGAATTTTTAGTGTATAGTAAGGATTTTGGAGCCGTCCATGGCTCATCTTCCAACTGCCACAGCGGCCCAACTAGGCATACCTACGACCTGTGCGCACCTGTGGTTATGTGTTGAGATGTGTATTAACGAAATCCAAAGACTGGAGTGGATCCGACGACATCGAATTTTTCACCTAAAAAAATGTACAGTGTATAGTAAAGATTTTGGAGCCTTTCCATGGCTCATCTTCCAACTGCCACAGCGGCCCAACTAGGCGCAAATACGACCTGTGCGCACCTGTGGTTATGTGTTGAGATGTGTATTAACGAAATCCAAAGACTGGAGTGGATCCGACGACATCGAATTTTTCACCTAAAAAAATGTACAGTGTATAGTAAGGGTCTTGGAGCCTTTCTATGGCTCATCTTCCAACTGCCACAGCGGCCCAACTTGGCATACCTACGACCTGTGCGCACCTGTGGTTATGTGTTGAGATGTGTATTAACGAAATCCAAAGACTGGAGTGGATCCGACGACATCGAATTTTTAGTGTATAGTAAGGATTTTGGAGCCGTCCATGGCTCATCTTCCAACTGCCACAGCGGCCCAACTAGGCATACCTACGACCTGTGCGCACCTGTGGTTATGTGTTGAGATGTGTATTAACGAAATCCAAAGACTGGAGTGGATCCGACGACATCGAATTTTTCACCTAAAAAAATTTACAGTGTACATAAGGATTTTGGAGCCTCCCATGGCTCATCTTCCAACTGCCACAGCGGCCCAACTAGGCGTACCTACGACCTGTTCGCACCTGTGGTTATGTGTTGAGATGTGTATTAACGAAATCCAAAGACTGGAGTGGATCCGACGACATCGAATTTTTCACCTAAAAAAATGTACAGTGTATAGTAAGGATTTTGGAGCCTTTCCATGGCTCATCTTCCAACTGCCACAGCGCCCCAACTAGGCGTACCTACGACCTGTGCTCACCTGTGGTTATGTGTTGAGATGTGTATTAACGAAATCCAAAGACTGGAGTGGATCCGACGACATCGAATTTTTCACCTAAAAAAATGTACAGTGTATAGTAAGGATTTTGGAGCCTTCCATGGCTCATGTTCCAACTGCCACAGCGGCCCAACTAGGCGCACCTACGACCTGTGCGCACCTGTGGTTATGTGTTGAGATGTGTATTAACGAAATCCAAAGACTGGAGTGGATCCGACGACATCGAATTTTTAGTGTATAGTACGGATTTTGGAGCCGTCCATGGCTCATCTTCCAACTGCCACAGCGGCCCAACTAGGCATACCTACGACCTGTGCGCACCTGTGGTTATGTGTTGAGATGTGTATTAACGAAATCCAAAGACTGGAGTGGATCCGACGACATCGAATTTTTCACCTAAAAAAATGTACAGTGTATAGTAAAGATTTTGGAGCCTTTCCATGGCTCATCTTCCAACTGCCACAGCGGCCCAACTAGGCGCAAATACGACCTGTGCGCACCTGTGGTTATGTGTTGAGATGTGTATTAACGAAATCCAAAGACTGGAGTGGATCCGACGACATCGAATTTTTCACCTAAAAAAATGTACAGTGTATAGTAAGGGTTTTGGAGCCTTTCTATGGCTCATCTTCCAACTGCCACAGCGGCCCAACTAGGCATACCTACGACCTGTGCGCACCTGTGGTTATGTGTTCAGATGTGTATTAACGAAATCCAAAGACTGGAGTGGATCCGACGACATCGAATTTTTAGTGTATAGTAAGGATTTTGGAGCCGTCCATGGCTCATCTTCCAACTGCCACAGCGGCCCAACTAGGCGTACCTACGACCTGTTCGCACCTGTAGTTATGTGTTGAGATATGTATTAACGAAATCCAAAGACTGGAGTGGATCCGACGACATCGAATTTTTCACCTAAAAAAATTTACAGTGTACATAAGGATTTTGGAGCCGTCCATGGCTCATCTTCCAACTGCCACAGCGGCCCAACTAGGCGTACCTACGACCTGTTCGCACCTGTAGTTATGTGTTGAGATGTGTATTAACGAAATCCAAAGACTGAAGTGGATCCGACGACATCGAATTTTTCACCTAAAAAAATGTACAGTGTATAGTAAGGATTTTGGAGCCTTCCATGGCTCATCTTCCAACTGCCACAGCGGCCCAACTAGGCGTACCTACGACCTGTTCGCACCTGTGGTTATATTTTGAGATGTGTATTAACGAAATCCAAAGACTGGAGTGGATCCGACGACATCGAATTTTTCACCTAAAAAAATGTACAGTGTATAGTAAAGATTTTGGAGCCTTTCCATGGATCATCTTCCAACTGCCACAGCGGCCCCACTAGGCGTACCTACGACCTGTGCGCACCTGTGGTTATGTGTTGAGATGTGTATTAACGAAATCCAAAGACTGGAGTGGATCCGACGACATCGAATTTTTCACCTAAAAAAATGTACAGTGTATAGTAAGGATTTTGGAGCCTTTCTATGGCTCATCTTCCAACTGCCACAGCGGCCCAACTAGGCATACCTACGACCTGTGCGCATCTGTGGTTATGTGTTGAGATGTGTATTAACGAAATCCAAAGACTGGAGTGGATCCGACGACATCGAATTTTTCACCTAAAAAAATGTACAGTGTATAGTAAGGATTTTGGAGCCTTCCATGGCTCATCTTCCAACTGCCACAGCGGCCCAACTAGGCGTACCTACGACCTGTTCGCACCTGTGGTTATATTTTGAGATGTGTATTAACGAAATCCAAAGACTGGAGTGGATCCGACGACATCGAATTTTTCACCTAAAAAAATGTACAGTGTACAGTAAGGATTTTGGAGCCTTCCATGGCTCATCTTCCAACTGCCACAGCGGCCCAACTAGGCGTACCTACGACCTGTGCGCACCTGTGGTTATGTGTTCAGATGTGTATTAACGAAAGCCAAAGACTGGAGTGGATCCGACGACATAGAATTTTGCACCTAAAAAAATGTACAGTGTATAGTAAGGATTTTGGAGCCTTCCATGGCTCTTCTTCCAACTGCCACAGCGGCCCAACTAGGCGTACCTACGACCTGTGCGCACCTGTGCAGCCTTTCATGGCTCATCTTCCAACAGCCACAGCGGCCCAACTAATCGTACCTATGACCTGTGCGCGCCTGTGGTTATGTGTTGAGATGTGTATTAACGAAATCCAAAGACTGGAGTGGATCCAACGACATCGCATTTTTACCCAAAAAAATGTACAGTTTATAGTAAGGATTTTGGAGCCTTTCATGGCTCATCTTCCAACAGCCACAGCGGCCCAACTAATCGTACCTATGACCTGTGCGCGCCTGTGGTTATGTGTTGAGATGTGTATTAACAAAATCCAAAGACTGGAGTGGATCCGACGACATCGAATTTTTCACCTAAAAAAATGTACAGTAAGGATTTTGGAGCCGTCCATGCCTCATCTTCCAACTTTTTTTTTTTTTTTATAATTTGCTCGCGCTCAAGGGATTGCTAATACCCTTAAGTGTCCGGGGTCAAGACACAGCACGGGCCGAAGGTATAGAGGGAGAAAGGGAGAGGAGGTACCTGTGCACATTGGTCTTAAATATCTGCGGATTGTAGTCTGTGGGAAATATAGGGCTGGGAAGAGTATTCCAAATTCGCGTAGTACGGCTGAAGAACGAGTCTCTAAATTTAACTGTGCGTCCGAAAGTAGGCTTAAGGGTAAACTGATGAGCATTCCTGGCGAGACGAGTATTGCGGGTGAATTCATGGAGAGGAGGAATGCAGTTGGCTAGCTCACTTGAGCATGGTTTGTTGAAATAGCGATAAAATACAGACAAAGAAGAAACGGTACGTCGATGTTCGAGCGAGTCTAATGACTTTGCGACATTGTTGTCTCCTATAAGTTTTATCGCTCGCTTTTGGATTCTATCTAGTAGGTGCAGGGTGGTCTTTGGGGCACCAGACCAGATATGAGCGTTGTACTCAAGCTTGGGGCGGATATACGCCTTATAAATGAAAGCCAAATCAGAGGGGGTGAAATATTTCTTGCATCGATTAAAGAAACCTAAACATTTCGCAGCATTTTTGGCGACCTCAAATATGTGATCGTTCCAACTAAGTGTTCTGTTGATACACATACCAAGGATGGAAAGCTTTCCGGTTTCATCGACACAAGCACCATTCATGGATAATGGCTGATTAACAAGGGTTCGCTTGAGTGACAGCAGACAGCATTGAGTTTTAGAAGAATTGAATTCCACTCTGTTGTTGTTTCCCCAGTTAATTATGCTGTCAAGATCGGAATTCAATGAGCTTAACATACGCTGCCGTTCCAATTCTACGGCCGAAGGGCAGGGTCGTGAGTCTCGGAACGAATATGAAAAGCTGAGGGTGCTGTCATCAGCGAAGGAATGGATTGGATTAGAAGTAGCAGACAAGAGATCATTAATAAAAATGAGAAAGAGTGTCGGAGACAGAACAGAGCCTTGGGGTACACCAGCATTTATTTGGTGGATATCAGACTTGAACCCATCCAAAACAACTTGAATTGAACGGTTCGAAAGGTAATTTCTAATCCATAGAAGAAGAGATTCATCGATACCATATGCACGCATTTTCGACAAAAGAGCTTGATGCCAAACTCTGTCAAATGCCTTAGAAATATCAAGTGCAACGATCTTGTTTTCACCTGCATTATGCAAAGATGTGTTCCACTTTTCGGTGAGATAAGCTATCAAATCACCAGTGGACCTGTTACTACGGAAACCGTACTGCCGGTCATTAAGAAGCTTCCGCGATTCAAGATATTTCATAAGCTGAGGATTTATCAGCGTTTCCATGACCTTAGAAAGAAGGGACGTAAGTGCTATGGGTCGGTACGAGGTGGGTGACGAAGATTCGCCCTTTTTAGGGACGGGCTGGACAAATGCTGTTTTCCATCTGCTCGGAAAGAGACCTAAAGAGTAGGATAGATGAAAAAGCTTACGCAATGGTTTTGCCAGCGCAGAAGAACACCTCTTCAGAAGTATAGGGGGAATACCATCCGGGCCAGCGGATTTGTGCACGTCGAGATCTTTAAGTACTCTTGCAACTGTACGAGTGCGGAAATGGATTTTTTCCCATGGTGAAATCAACGCTCTCAAGTACAGGTGGAGGCATATTGGAATCTGGCAATGTTAAGCTGGCTGCAAAATGCGCCGCAAGCAGATTGGCTTTGTCTAAAGACCTGACAGCTGGAATGTCATGGTAAATGAGCGTGGGAATTGAAGACGAGGTGGAATTCTTTATGTTTTTTACAAATGACCAAAAGTTTTTGCTACCTTTGGGACATTGAAGCACTTTTTGCCTCAACTTTTGATCATAGGAGAATTTCACACGTCTGATAGTTGCATTGCAGTCATTTCTGGCCCGTTTAAACTTATTCCGGTTTTCCTCAGTAGGGTTGGCTTTGTATGCCCGAAAATTCAACTCTCTCAACCTGATAGCCTCTTTACAGCTCGAGTCATACCATGCATTTTCTTTGGGCTTGATACTTTTCACTCTATGCGGAATGAAGGATCTCATGCCCAGCAGAAGAATGTTTGTGATCATATCAGCAGCGGCATCCACGTCACTATCGAGGAAGCATAATGACCAGTTAAAATTCCGAAAGAAATTGTTGAGTCCGCTCCAATCGGCTTTCTCGTACAGCCATACTGTTCTTTTAGGAATTTGTTCTCTAACTGTGTGTGGTGATAACGAGAAATTAGCTGATATGACACAATGGTCAGACGAGCCTAGAGGCGACAGTATGTCAACAGAATATTTATCAGGGTGAGAGGTGAGAAACAGTTCAGTTCAGTTCAGTGAGAGGTGAGAAACAGTAGTGGATTAAGTGCTTACGGACATGGATTTTTAACCACAGAAAATTAAATTCCGGATTGGAGCAGTGGCCATATTGTGGTTGAATTTGGTAAGCTACATCACTACGCACGTAGATGGCGAGACCGCGGTGAAAAAAGAAAAGAGGCACCAAGCTATATCCGGGCAGGGTCAAATCCGATAATTCGGTATTCTCACCTACCTGTGTTTCGCTTAGTGCCAAGACAGCTGGTTTATATAAAAACAAGTGGACATACACAGCGAAGAGATTCACTCTTAGCCCACGAACATTGCACACATCAACCCTAAAGTTTTCCATAGAAAACAAGACGGAGATATAAAATTACCAAACTCCGGCTGCGTGTGGTAAGGCAGAGTTGAGAAGTGCAAATTCCGTAATAGCTTCCCAACAACAAACGATGTAGGTGTTATGCCCATACATCGATTGGAGTTGGTCCACCAACGAATTCACACTTCTAAAATCCGCTACGTCAGATGCTACGCACTCTCAGTCATAGCATCAACCCGCTTGATGAAATCAAACGGGAGTTGCGACCGAGAATGCGCAGCAGTGGCTTGTGAAGGAAGGGGCGAGAGGGAGCGGACCGAACGCACTCGACACCGAAACACTTCACACAAACACTTGTTTTTTTGTTGGTCGGCACTCGCGTGGCTTTTGTGGGTGGAGGGACCGCGGGGTCTTTTATTTTTTTAACTGCCACGGCTAACCAACTAGGCGTTCCTCCGACCTGTGCGCACCTGTGGTTATGTGTTGAGATGTGTATTCACGAAATCCAAAGACTGGAGTGGATCCGACGACATCGAATTTTTTACCTAAAAAAATGTACAGTGTATAGTAAGGATTTTGGAGCCTTTCCATGGCTCATGTTCCAACTGCCACAGCGGCCCAACTAGGCGTACCTATGACCTGTGCGCACCTGTGGTTATGTGTTGAGATGTGTATTAACGAAATCCAAAGACTGGAGTGGATCCGACGACATCGAATTTTTCACCTAAAAAATGTACAGTGTATAGTAAGGATTTTGGAGCCTTTTTATGGCTCATCTTCCAACTGCCACAGCGGCCCAACTAGGCGTACCTACGACCTGTGCGCACCTGTGGTTATGTGTTGAGACGTGTATTAACGAAATCCAAAGACTGGAGTGGATCCGACGCCATCGAATTTTTCACCTAAAAAAATGTACAGTGTATAGTAAGGATTTTGGAGCAACCCATGGCTCATCTTCCAACTGCCACAGCGGCCCAACTAGGCGTACCTACGACCTGTGCGCACCTGTGGTTATGTGTTGAGATGTGTATTAACGAAATCCAAAGACTGGAGTGGATCCGACGACATCGAATTTTTCGCCTAAAAAAATGTACAGTGTATAGTAAGGATTTTGGAGCCTTCCATGGCTCATCTTCCAACTGCCACAGCGTCCCAACTAGGCGTACCTACGACCTGTGCGCACCTGTGGTTATGTGTTGAGATGTGTATTAACGAAATCCAAAGACTGGAGTGGATCCGACGACATCGAATTTTTCACCTAAAAAAATGTACAGTGTTAGCAAGGATTTTGGAGCCTTCCATGGCTCATCTTCCAACTGCCACAGCGGCCCAAAAAGGCGTACCTACGACCAGTGCTCACCTGTGGTTATGTGTTGAGATGTGTATTAACGAAATCCAAAGACTGGAGTGGATGCGACGCCATCGAATTTTTCACCTAAAAAAATGTACAGTGTATAGTAAGGATTTTGGAGCAACCCATGGCTCATCTTCCAACTGCCACAGCGGCCCAACTAGGCGTACCTACGACCTGTGCGCACCTGTGGTTATGTGTTGAGATGTGTATTAACGAAATCCAAAGACTGGAGTGGATCCGACGACATCGAATTTTTCGCCTAAAAAAATGTACAGTGTATAGTAAGGATTTTGGAGCCTTCCATGGCTCATCTTCCAACTGCCACAGCGGCCCAACTAGGCGTACCTACGACCTGTTCGCACCTGTGGTTATGTGTTGAGATGTGTATAAACGAAATCCAAAGACTGGAGTGGATCCGACGACATCGAATTTTTCACCTAAAAAAATGTAAGGATTTTGGAGCCTTTCCATGGCTCATCTTCCAACTGCCTCAGCGGCCCAACTAGGCGTACCTACAACCTGTGCGCACCTGTGGTTATGTGTTTAGATGTGTATTAACGAAATCCGAAGACTGAAGTGGATCCGACGACATCGAATTTTTCACCTAAAAGAATGTACAGTGTATAGTAAGGATTTTGGAGCCTTTCCATGGCTCATCTTCCAACTGCCACGGCTAACCAACTAGGCGTACCTCCGACCTGTGCGCACCTGTGGTTATGTGTTGAGATGTGTATTAACGAAATCCAAAGACTGGAGTGGATCCGACGACATCGAATTTTTCACCTAAAAAAATGTACAGTGTATAGTAAGGATTTTGGAGCCTTCCTTGGCTCAGCTTCCAACTGCCACAGCGGCCCAACTAGGCGTACCTACGACCTGTGCGCACCTGTGGTTATGTGTTGAGATGTGTATTAACGAAATCCAAAGACTGGAGTGGATCCGACGACATCGAATTTTTCACCTAAAAAAATTTACAGTGTATAGTAAGGATTTTGGAGCCTTTTCATGGCTTATCTTCCAACTGCCACAGCGGCCCAACTAGGCGTACCTACGACCTGTGCGCACCTGTGGTTATGTGTTGAGATGAGTGTTCAAGATGTGTATAAAAAAATGTACAGTGTATAGTAAGGATTTTGGAGCTTTCCATGGCTCATCTTCCAACTGCCACAGCGGCCCAGCTAGGCGTACCTACGACCTGTGCGCACCTGTGGTTATGTGTTGAGATGTGTATTAACGAAATCCAAAGACTGGAGTGGATCCGACGACATCGAATTTTTCACCGAAAAAAATGTACAGTGTATAGTAAGGATTTTGGAGCTTTCCATGGCTCATCTTCCAACTGCCACAGCGGCCCAACTAGGCGTACCTACGACCTGTGCTCACCTGTGGTTATGTGTTGAGATGTGTATTAACGAAATCCAAAGACTGGAGTGGATCCGCCGACATCGAATTTTTCACCTAAAAAAATGTACAGTGTATATTAAGGATTTTGGAGCCTTTCCATGGCTCATCTTCCAACTGAAACGGCTAACCAATTAGGCGTACCTACGACCTGTGCTCACCTGTGGTTATGTGTTGAGATGTGTATTAACGAAATTCAAAGACTGGAGTGGATCCGACGACATCGAATTTTTCACCTAAAAAAATGTACAGTGTATAGTAAGGATTTTGGAGCCTTTCTATGGCTCATCTTCCAACTGCCACAGCGGCCCAACTAGGCGTACCTACGACCTGTGCGCACCTGTGGTTATGTGTTGAGATGTGTATTAACGAAATCCAAAGACTGGAGTGGATCCGACGACATCGAATTTTTCACCTAAAAAAATGTACAGTGTATAGTAAGGATTTTGGAGCTTTCCATGGCTCATCTTCCAACTGCCACAGCGGCCCAACTAGGCGTACCTACGACCTGTGCTCACCTGTGGTTATGTGTTGAGATGTGTATTAACGAAATCCAAAGACTGGAGTGGATCCGCCGACATCGAATTTTTCACCTAAAAAAATGTACAGTGTATAGTAAGGATTTTGGAGCCTTTCTATGGCTCATCTTCCAACTGCCACAACGGCCCAACTAGGCGTACCTACGACCTGTGCGCACCTGTGGTTATGTGTTGAGATGTGTATTGACGAAATCCAAAGACTGGAGTGGATCCGACGACATCGAATTTTTCACCTAAAAAAATGTACAGGATTTTGGAGCCTTCCATGGCTCATCTTCCAACTGCCACAGCGGCCCAACTAGGCGTACCTACGACCTGTGCGCACCTGTGGTTATGTGTTGAGATGTGTATTAACGAAATCCAAAGACTGGAGTGGATCCGACGACATCGAATTTTTCACCTAAAAAAATGTACAGTGTATAGTAAGGATTTTGGAGCCTTTCTATGGCTCATCTTCCAACTGCCACAGCGGCCCAACTAGGCGTACCTACGACCTGTGCGCACCTGTGGTTATGTGTTGAGATGTGTATTAACGAAATCCAAAGACTGGAGTGGATCCGACGACATCGAATTTTTAGTGTATAGTAAGGATTTTGGAGCCTTCCATGGCTCATCTTCCAACTGCCACAGCGGTCCAACTAGGCGTACCTATGACCTGTGCGCACCTGTGGTTATGTGTTGAGATGTGTATTAACGAAATCCAAAGACTGGAGTGGATCCGACGACATCGAATTTTTATTGTATAGTAAGGATTTTGGAGCCGTCCATGGCTCATCTTAAAACTGCCACAGCGGCCCAACTATTAGTACCTACGACCTGTGCTCACCTGTGGTTATGTGTTGAGATGTGTATTAACGAAATCCAAAGACTGGAGTGGATCCGACGACATCGAATTTTTCACCTAAAAAAATGTACAGTCTATAGTAAGGATTTTGGAGCCTTCCATGGCTCATCTTCCAACTGCCACAGCGGCCCAACTAGGCGTACCTACGACCTGTGCTCACCTGTGGTTATGTGTTGAGATGTGTATTAACGAAATCCAAAGACTGGAGTGGATCCGACGACATCGAATTTTTCGCCTAAAAAAATTTACAGTGTATAGTAAGGATTTTGGAGCCTTCCATGGCTCATCTTCCAACTGCCACAGCGGCCCAACTAGGCGTACCTACGACCTGTGCGCACCTGTGGTTATGTGTTGAGATGTGTATTAACGAAATCCAAAGACTGGAGTGGATCCGACGACATCGAATTTTTCACCTAAAAAAATGTACAGTGTATAGTAAGGATTTTGGAGCCTTTCCATGGCTCATCTTCCAACTGCCTCAGCGGCCCAACTAGGCGTACCTACGACCTGTGCGCACCTGTGGTTATGTGTTTAGATGTGTATTAACGAAATCCAAAGACTGAAGTGGATCCGACGACATCGAATTTTTCACCTAAAAAAATGTACAGTTTATAGTAAGGATTTTGGAGCCTTCCATGCCTAATCTTCCAACTGCCACAGCGGCCCAACTAGGCGTACCTACGACCTGTGCGCACCTGTGGTTATGTGTTGAGAAGTGTATTAACGAAATCCAAAGATTGGAGTGGTTCCGACGACATCGAATTTTTCACCTAAAAAAATGTACAGCGGCCCAACTAGGCGTACCTACGACCTGTGCTCACCTGTGGTTATGTGTTGAGATGTGTATTAACGAAATCCAAAGACTGGAGTGGATCCGACAACATAGAATTTTTCACCTAAAAAAATTTAGAGTGTATAGTAAGGATTTTGGAGCCTTCCTTGGCTCAGCTTCCAACTGCCACAGCGGCCCAACTAGGCGTACCTACGACCTGTGCGCACCTGTGGTTATGTGTTGAGATGTGTATTAACGAAATCCAAAGACTGGAGTGGATCCGACGACATCGAATTTTTCACCTAAAAAAATTTACAGTGTATAGTAAGGATTTTGGAGCCTTTTCATGGCTTATCTCCAACTGCCACAGCGGCCCAACTAGGCGTACCTACGACCTGTGCGCACCTGTGGTTATGTGTTGAGATGTGTGTTCAAGATGTGTATAAAAAAATTTACAGTGTATAGTAAGGATTTTGGAGCTTTCCATGGCTCATCTTCCAACTGCCACAGCGGCCCAACTAGGCGTACCTACGACCTGTTCGCACCTGTGGTTATGTGTTGAGATGTGTATTAACGAAATCCAAAGACTGGAGTGGATCCGACGACATCGAATTTTTCACCTAAAAAAATGTACAGTGTATAGTAAGGATTTTGGAGCCTTCCATGGCTCATCTTCCAACTGCCATAGCGGCCCAACTAGGCGTACCTACGACCTGTGCGCACCTGTGGTTATGTGTTGAGATGTCTATTAACGAAATCCAAAGACTGGAGTGGATCCGACGACATCGAATTTTTCACCTAAAAAAATGTACAGTAAGGATTTTGGAGCCTTCCATGGCTCATCTTCCAACTGCCACAGCGGCCCAACTAGGCGTACCATCGACCAGTGCGCACCTGTGGTTATGTGTTGAGATGTGTATTAACGAAATCCAAAGACTGGAGTGGATCCGACGACATCGAATTTTTCACCTAAAAAAATGTACAGTGTATAGTAAGGATTTTGGAGCCTTTCCATGGCTCATCTTCCAACTGCCTCAGCGGCCCAACTAGGCGTACCTACGACCTGTGCGCACCTGTGGTTATGTGTTGAGATGTGTGTTCAAGATGTGTATAAAAAAATTTACAGTGTATAGTAAGGATTTTGGAGCTTTCCATGGCTCATCTTCCAACTGCCACAGCGGCCCAACTGGGTGTACCTACGACCTGTGCTCACCTGTGGTTATGTGTTGAGATGTGTATTAACGAAATCCAAAGACTGGAGTGGATCCGACGACATCGAATTTTTCACCTAAAAAAATGTACAGTGTATAGTAAGGATTTTGGAGCCTTTCTATGGCTCATCTTCCAACTGCCACAACGGCCCAACTAGGCGTACCTACGACCTGTGCGCACCTGTGGTTATGTGTTGAGATGTGTATTGACGAAATCCAAAGACTGGAGTGGATCCGACGACATCGAATTTTTAGTGTATAGTAAGGATTTTGGAGCCGTCCATGGCTCATCTTAAAACTGCCACAGCGGCCCAACTATTAGTACCTACGACCTGTGCTCACCTGTGGTTATGTTTTGAGATGTGTATTAACGAAATCCAAAGACTGGAGTGGATCCGACGACATCGAATTTTTCACCTAAAAAAATGTACAGTCTATAGTAAGGATTTTGGAGCTTTCCATGGCTCATCTTCATACTGCCACAGCGGCCCAACTATTAGTACCTACGACCTGTGCTCACCTGTGGTTATGTGTTGAGATGTGTATTAACGAAATCCAAAGACTGGAGTGGATCCGACGACATCGAATTTTTCACCTAAGAAAATGTACAGTGTATAGTAAGGATTTTGGAGCCTTTCCATGGCTCATCTTCCAACTGCCTCAGCGGCCCAACTAGGCGTACCTACGACCTGTGCGCAACTGTGATTATGTGTTGAGAAGTGTATTAACGAAATCCAAAGACTGGAGTGGTTCCGACGACATCGAATTTTTCA
This sequence comes from Eristalis pertinax, assembly GCA_907269125.1. Taxonomy (NCBI): domain Eukaryota; kingdom Metazoa; phylum Arthropoda; class Insecta; order Diptera; family Syrphidae; genus Eristalis; species Eristalis pertinax. The sequence continues at coordinate 35,147,471 of OU026147.1, read as the reverse complement.
CCTAAAAAAATTTACAGTGTATAGTAAGGATTTTGGAGCCTTCCTTGGCTCAGCTTCCAACTGCCACAGCGGCCCAACTAGGCGTACCTACGACCTGTGCGCACCTGTGGTTATGTGTTGAGATGTGTATTGACGAAATCCAAAGACTGGAGTGGATCCGACGACATCGAATTTTTCACCTAAAAAAATGTACAGTGTATAGTAAGGATTTTGGAGCCTTTCTATGGCTCATCTTCCAACTGCCACAGCGGCCCAACTAGGCGTACCTACGACCTGTGCGCACCTGTGGTTATGTGTTGAGATGTGTATTAACGAAATCCAAAGACTGGAGTGGATCCGACGACATCGAATTTTTAGTGTATAGTAAGGATTTTGGAGCCTTCCATGGCTCATCTTCCAACTGCCACAGCGGTCCAACTAGGCGTACCTACGACCTGTGCGCACCTGTGGTTATGTGTTGAGATGTGTATTAACGAAATCCCAAGACTGGTGTGGATCCGACGACATCGAATTTTTCACCTAAACAAATGTACAGTGTATAGTAAGGATTTTGGAGCAACCCATGGCTCATCTTCCAACTGCCACAGCGGCCCAACTAGGCGTACCTACGACCTGTGCTCACCTGTGCTTATGTGTTGAGATGTGTATTAACGAAATCCAAAGACTGGAGTGGATCCGACTACATCGAATTTTTCACCTAAAAAAATGTACAGTGTATAGTAAGGATTTTGAAGCCTTTCCATGGCTTATCTTCCAACTGCCACAGCGGCCCAACTAGGCGTACCTACGACTGGTGTGGATCCGACGACATCGAATTTTGCACCTAAAAAAATGTACAGTGTATAGTAAAGATTTTGGAGCCTTCCATGGCTCATCTTCCAACTGCCACAGCGGCCCAACTAGGCGTACCTACGACCTGTGCGCACCTGTGGTTATGTGTTGAGATATGTATTAACGAAATCCAAAGACTGGAGTGGATCCGACGACATCGAATTTTTCACCTAAAAAAATGTACAGTGTATAGTAAGGATTTTGGAGCAACCCATGGCTCATCTTCCAACTGCCACAGCGGCCCAACTAGGCGTACCTACGACCTGTGCTCACCTGTGGTTATGTGTTGAGATGTCTATTAACGAAATCCAAAGACTGGAGTGGATCCGACGACATCGAATTTTTCACCTAAAAATATGTACAGTGTATAGTAAGGATTTTGGAGCCTTCCATGGCTCATAGTAAGGATTTTGGAGCCTTCCATGGCTCATCTTCCAACTGCCACAGCGGTCCAACTAGGCGTACCTACGACCTGTGCGCACCTGTGGTTATGTGTTGAGATGTGTATTAACGAAATCCAAAGACTGGAGTGGATCCGACGACATCGAATTTTTATTGTATAGTAAGGATTTTGGAGCCGTCCATGGCTCATCTTAAAACTGCCACAGCGGCCCAACTATTAGTACCTACGACCTGTGCTCACCTGTGGTTATGTGTTGAGATGTGTATTAACGAAATCCAAAGACTGGAGTGGATCCGACGACATCGAATTTTTCACCTAAAAAAATGTACAGTCTATAGTAAGGATTTTGGAGCTTTCCATGGCTCATCTTCATACTGCCACAGCGGCCCAACTATTAGTACCTACGACCTGTGCTCACCTGTGGTTATGTGTTGAGATGTGTATTAACGAAATCCAAAGACTGGAGTGGATCCGACGACATCGAATTTTTCACCTAAAAAAATGTACAGTGTATAGTAAGGATTTTGGAGCAACCCATGGCTCATCTTCCAACTGCCACAGCGGCCCAACTAGGCGTACCTACGACCTGTGCGCACCTGTGGTTATGTGTTAAGATGTGTATTAACGAAATCCAAAGACTGGAGTGGATCCGACGACATCGAATTTTTCACCTAAAAAAATGTACAGTGTATAGTAAGGATTTTGGAGCCTTTCCATGGCTCATCTTCCAACTGAAACGGCTAACCAATTAGGCGTACCTACGACCTGTGCTCACCTGTGGTTATGTGTTGAGATGTGTATTAACGAAATCCAAAGACTGGAGTGGATCCGACGACATCGAATTTTTAGTGTATAGTAAGGATTTTGGAGCCTTCCATGCCTAATCTTCCAACTGCCACAGCGGCCCAACTAGGCGTACCTACGACCTGTGCGCACCTGTGGTTATGTGTTGAGAAGTGTATTAACGAAATCCAAAGACTGGAGTGGTTCCGACGACATCGAATTTTTCACCTAAAAAAATGTACAGCGGCCCAACTAGGCGTACCTACGACCTGTGCTCACCTGTGGTTATGTGTTGAGATGTGTATTAACGAAATCCAAAGACTGGAGTGGATCCGACGACATCGAATTTTTCACCTAAAAAAATGTACAGTGTATAGTAAGGATTTTGGAGCCTTTCCATGGCTCATCTTCCAACTGAAACGGCTAACCAATTAGGCGTACCTACGACCTGTGCTCACCTGTGGTTATGTGTTGAGATGTGTATTAACGAAATTCAAAGACTGGAGTGGATCCGACGACATCGAATTTTTCACCTAAAAAATGTACAGTGTATAGTAAGGATTTTGGAGCCTTTCTATGGCTCATCTTCCAACTGCCACAGCGGCCCAACTAGGCGTACCTACGACCTGTGCGCACCTGTGGTTATGTGTTGAGATGTGTATTAACGAAATCCAAAGACTGGAGTGGATCCGACGACATCGAATTTTTCACCTAAAAAAATGTACAGCGTATAGTAAGGATTTTGGAGCAACCCATGGCTCATCTTCCAACTGCCACAGCGGCCCAACTGGGTGTACCTACGACCTGTGCTCACCTGTGGTTATGTGTTGAGATGTGTATTAACGAAATCCAAAGACTGGAGTGGATCCGACGACATCGAATTTTTCACCTAAAAAAATGTACAGTGTATAGTAAGGATTTTGGAGCCTTTCTATGGCTCATCTTCCAACTGCCACAACGGCCCAACTAGGCGTACCTACGACCTGTGCGCACCTGTGGTTATGTGTTGAGATGTGTATTGACGAAATCCAAAGACTGGAGTGGATCCGACGACATCGAATTTTTCACCTAAAAAAATGTACAGTGTATAGTAAGGATTTTGGAGCCTTTCTATGGCTCATCTTCCAACTGCCACAGCGGCCCAACTAGGCGTACCTACGACCTGTGCTCACCTGTGGTTATGTGTTGAGATGTGTATTAACGAAATCCAAAGACTGGAGTGGATCCGACGACATCGAATTTTTCACCTAAAAAAATGTACAGTCTATAGTAAGGATTTTGGAGCCTTCCATGGCTCATCTTCATACTGCCACAGCGGCCCAACTATTAGTACCTACGACCTGTGCTCACCTGTGGTTATGTGTTGAGATGTGTATTAACGAAATCCAAAGACTGGAGTGGATCCGACGACATCGAATTTTTCACCTAAAAAAATGTACAGTGTATAGTAAGGATTTTGGAGCCTTTCCATGGCTCATCTTCCAACTGAAACGGCTAACCAATTAGGCGTACCTACGACCTGTGCTCACCTGTGGTTATGTGTTGAGATGTGTATTAACGAAATCCAAAGACTGGAGTGGATCCGACGACATCGAATTTTTCACCTAAAAAAATGTACAGTGTATAGTAAGGATTTTGGAGCCTTTCCATGGCTCATCTTCCAACTGAAACGGCTAACCAATTAGGCGTACCTACGACCTGTGCTCACCTGTGGTTATGTGTTGAGATGTGTATTAACGAAATCCAAAGACTGGAGTGGATCCGACGACATCGAATTTTTCACCTAAAAAAATGTACAGTGTATAGTAAGGATTTTGGAGCCTTTCCATGGCTCATCTTCCAACTGAAACGGCTAACCAATTAGGCGTACCTACGACCTGTGCGCACCTGTGGTTATGTGTTGAGAAGTGTATTAACGAAATCCAAAGACTGGAGTGGTTCCGACGACATCGAATTTTTCACCTAAAAAAATGTACAGCGGCCCAACTAGGCGTACCTACGACCTGTGCTCACCTGTGGTTATGTGTTGAGATGTGTATTAACGAAATCAAACGACTGGAGTGGATCCGACGACATCGAATTTTTCACCTAAAAAAATGTACAGTGTATAGTAAGGATTTTGGAGCAACCCATGGCTCATCTTCCAACTGCCACAGCGGCCCAACTAGGCGTACCTACGACCTGTGCGCACCTGTGGTTATGTGTTGAGATGTCTATTAACGAAATCCAAAGACTGGAGTGGATCCGACGACATCGAATTTTTCACCTAAAAAAATGTACAGTAGTAAGGATTTTGGAGCCTTTCCATGGCTCATCTTCCAACCGCCACAGCGGCCCAACTAGGCGTACCTACGACCTGTGCGCACCTGTGGTTATGTGTTGAGATGTGTATTAACGAAATCCAAAGACTGGAGTGGATCCGACGACATCGAATTTTTCACCTAAAAAAATGTACAGTGTATAGTAAGCATTTTGGAGCTTTTCCATGGCTCATCTTCCAACTGCCACAGCGGCCCAACTAGGCGTACCTACGACCTGTGCTCACCTGTGGTTATGTGTTGAGATGTCTATTAACGAAATCCAAAGACTGGAGTGGATCCGACGACATCGAATTTTTCACCTAAAAAAATGTACAGTGTATAGTAAGCATTTTGGAGCCTTTCCATGGCTCATCGTCCAACTGCAGCGGCCCAACTAGGCGTACCTACGACCTGTGCTCACCTGTGGTTATGTGTTGAGATGTGTATTAACGAAATCAAACGACTGGAGTGGATCCGACGACATCGAATTTTTCACCTAAAAAAATGTACAGTGTATAGTAAGGATTTTGGAGCCTTCCATGGCTCATCTTCCAACTGCCACAGCGGTCCAACTAGGCGTACCTACGACCTGTGGTTATGTGTTGAGATGTGTATTAACGAAATCCAAAGACTGGAGTGGATCCGACGACATCGAATTTTTCACCTTAAAAAAATGTACAGTGTATAGTAAGGATTTTGGAGCCTTCCATGGCTCATCTTCCAACTGCCACAGCGGCCCAACTAGGCGTACCTACGACCTGTGCGCACCTATGGTTATGTATTGAGATGTGTATTAACGAAATCCAAAGACTGGAGTGGATCCGACGGCATCGAATTTTTCACCTAAAAAAATGTACAGTGTATAGTAAGGATTTTGGAGCCTTCCATGGCTCATCTTCCAACTGCCACAGCGGCCCAACTAGGCGTACCTACGACCTGTGCGCACCTGTGGTTATGTGTTGAGATGTGTATTAACGAAATCCAAAGACTGGAGTGGATCCGAAGACATCGAATTTTTCACCTAAAAATATGTACAGTGTATAGTAAGGATTTTGGAGCCTTCCACGGCTCATCTTCCAACTGCCACAGCGGTCCGACTAGGCGTACCTACGACCTGTGCGCACCTGTGGTTATGTGTTGAGATGTGTATTAACGAAATCCAAAGTCTGGAGTGAATCCGACGACATCGAATTTTTCACCTAAATAAATGTACAGTGTATAGTAAGCATTTTGGAGCCTTTCCATGGCTCATCGTCCAACTGCAGCGGCCCAACTAGGCGTACCTACGACCTGTGCTCACCTGTGGTTATGTGTTGAAATGTGTATTAACGAAATCAAACGACTGGAGTGGATCCGACGACATCGAATTTTTCGCCTAAAAAAATGTACAGTGTATAGTAAGGATTTTGGAGCCTTCCATGGCTCATCTTCCAACTGCCACAGCGTACCAACTAGGCGTACCTACGACCTGTGCGCACCTATGGTTATGTATTGAGATGTGTATTAACGAAATCCAAAGACTGGAGTGGATCCGACGGCATCGAATTTTTCACCTAAAAAAATGTACAGTGTATAGTAAGGATTTTGGAGCCTTCCATGGCTCATCTTCCAACTGCCACAGCGGCCCAACTAGGCGTACCTACGACCTGTGCGCACCTGTGGTTATGTGTTGAGATGTGTATTAACGAAATCCAAAGACTGGAGTGGATCCGAAGACATCGAATTTTTCACCGAAAAATATGTACAGTGTATAGTAAGGATTTTGGAGCCTTCCACGGCTCATCTTCCAACTGCCACAGCGGTCCGACTAGGCGTACCTACGACCTGTGCGCACCTGTGGTTATGTGTTGAGATGTGTATTAACGAAATCCAAAGACTGGAGTGAATCCGACGACATCGAATTTTTCACATAAATAAATGTACAGTGTATAGTAAGGATTTTGGCGCCTTTCCATGGCTCATCTTCCAACTGCCACAGCGGCCCAACTAGGCGTACTTACAACCAGTGCTCACCTGTGGTTATGTGTTGAGATGTGTATTAACGAAATCCAAAGACTGGAGTGGATCCGACGACATCGAATTTTTCACCTTAAAAAAATGTACAGTGTATAGTAAGGATTTTGGAGCCTTCCATGACTCATCTTCCAACTGCCACAGCGGCCCAACTAGGCGTACCTACGACCTGTGCGCACCTGTGGTTATGTGTTGAGATGTCTATTAACGAAATCCAAAGACTGGAGTGGATCCGACGACATCGAATTTTTCACCTAAAAAAATGTACAGTAGTAAGGATTTTGGAGCCTTTCCATGGCTCATCTTCCAACCGCCACAGCGGCCCAACTAGGCGTACCTACGACCTGTGCGCACCTGTGGTTATGTGTTGAGATGTGTATTAACGAAATCCAAAGACTGGAGTGGATCCGACGACATCGAATTTTTCACCTAAAAAAATGTACAGTGTATAGTAAGCATTTTGGAGCCTTTCCATGGCTCATCTTCCAACTGCCACAGCGGCCCAACTAGGCGTACCTACGACCTGTGCTCACCTGTGGTTATGTGTTGAGATGTGTATTAACGAAATCCAAAGACTGGAGTGGAGCCGACGACATCGAATTTTTCACCTAAAAAAATGTACAGTGTATAGTAAGGATTTTGGACCCTTCCATGGCTCATCTTCCAACTGCAGCGGCCCAACTAGGCGTACCTACGACCTGTGCTCACCTGTGGTTATGTGTTGAGATGTGTATTAACGAAATCCAAAGACTGGAGTGGATCCAACGACATCGAATTTTTCACCTAAAAAAATGTACAGTGTATAGTAAGCATTTTGGAGCCTTCCATGGCTCATCTTCCAACTGCCACAGCGGTCCGACTAGGCGTACCTACGACCTGTGCGCACCTGTGGTTATGTGTTGAGATGTGTATTAACGAAATCCAAAGACTGGAGTGGATCCAACGACATCGAATTTTTCACCTAAAAAAATGTACAGTGTATAGTAAGGATTTTGGACCCTTCCATGGCTCATCTTCCAACTGCAGCGGCCCAACTAGGCGTACCTACGACCTGTGCTCACCTGTGGTTATGTGTTGAGATGTGTATTAACGAAATCAAACGACTGGAGTGGATCCGACGACATCGAATTTTTCACCTAAAAAAATGTACAGTGTATAGTAAGGATTTTGGAGCCTTCCATGGCTCATCTTCCAACTGCCACAGCGGTCCGACTAGGCGTACCTACGACCTGTGCGCACCTGTGGTTATGTGTTGAGATGTGTATTAACGAAATCCAAAGACTGGAGTGGATCCAACGACATCGAATTTTTCACCTAAAAAAATGTACAGTGTATAGTAAGGATTTTGGACCCTTCCATGGCTCATCTTCCAACTGCAGCGGCCCAACTAGGCGTACCTACGACCTGTGCTCACCTGTGGTTATGTGTTGAGATGTGTATTAACGAAATCAAACGACTGGAGTGGATCCGACGACATCGAATTTTTCACCTAAAAAAATGTACAGTGTATAGTAAGGATTTTGGAGCCTTCCATGGCTCATCTTCCAACTGCCACAGCGGTCCAACTAGGAGAACCTACGACCTGTGGTTATGTGTTGAGATGTGTATTAACGAAATCCAAAGACTGGAGTGGATCCGACGACATCGAATTTTTCACCTTAAAAAAATGTACAGTGTATAGTAAGGATTTTGGAGCCTTCCATGGCTCATCTTCCAACTGCCACAGCGGCCCAACTAGGCGTACCTACGACCTGTGCGCACCTGTGGTTATGTGTTGAGATGTGTATTAACGAAATCCAAAGACTGCAGTGAATCCGAAGACATCGAATTTTTCACCTAAATAAATGTACAGTGTATAGTAAGGATTTTGGCGCCTTTCCATGGCTCATCTTCCAACTGCCACAGCGGCCCAACTAGGCGTACCTACAACCAGTGCTCACCTGTGGTTATGTGTTGAGATGTGTATTAACGAAATCCAAAGACTGGAGTGGATCCGACGACATCGAATTTTTCACCTTAAAAAAATGTACAGTGTATAGTAAGGATTTTGGAGCCTTCCATGACTCATCTTCCAACTGCCACAGTGGCCCAACTAGGCGTACCTACGACCTGTGCGCACCTATGGTTATGTATTGAGATGTGTATTAACGAAATCCAAAGACTGGAGTGGATCCGACGGCATCGAATTTTTCACCTAAAAAAATGTACAGTGTATAGTAAGGATTTTGGAGCCTTCCATGGCTCATCGTCCAACTGCAGCGGCCCAACTAGGCGTACCTACGACCTGTGCTCACCTGTGGTTATGTGTTGAGATGTGTATTAACGAAATCCAAAGACTGGAGTGGAACCAACGACATCGAATTTTTCACCTAAAAAAATGTACAGTGTATAGTAAGGTTTTTGGAGCCTTCCATGGCTCATCTTCCAACTGCCACAGCGGCCCAACTAGGCGTACCTACGACCTGTGCGCACCTGTGGTTATGTGTTGAGATGTGTATTAGCGAAATCCAAAGACTGGAGTGGATCCGACGACATCGAATTTTTCACCTAAAAAAATATACAGGATTTTGGAGCCTTCCATGGCTCATCTTCCAACTGCCACAGCGGCCCAACTAGGCGTACCTACGACCTGTGCTCACCTGTGGTTATGTGTTGAGATGTGTATTAACGACTGGAGTGGATCCGACGACATCGAATTTTTCACCTAAAAAAATGTACAGTGTATAGTAAGGATTTTGGAGCCTTTCCATGGCTCATCTTCCAACTGCCACAGCGGTCCAACTAGGCGTACCTACGACCTGTGCGCACCTGTGGTTATGTGTTGAGATGTGTATTAACGAAATCCAAAGACTGGTGTGGAACCGACGACATCGAATTTTTCACCTAAAAAAATGTACAGTGTATAGTAAGGATTTTGGAGCCTTTCCATGGCTCATCTTCCAACTGCCACAGCGGCCCAACTAGGCGTACCTACGACCTGTGCTCACCTGTGGTTATGTGTTGAAATGTCTATTAACGAAATCCAAAGACTGGAGTGGATCCGACGACATCGAATTTTTCACCTAAAAAAATGTACAGTGTATAGTAAGGATTTTGGAGCCTTTCCATGGCTCATCTTCCAACTGCCACAGCGGCCCAACTAGGCGTACCTACGACCAGTGCTCACCTGTGGTTATGTGTTGAGATGTGTATTAACGAAATCCAAAGACTGGAGTGGAGCCGAAGACATCGAATTTTTCACCTAAAAATATGTACAGTGTATAGTAAGGATTTTGGAGCCTTTCCATGGCTCATCTTCCAACTGCCACAGCGGCCCAACTAGGCGTACCTACGACCAGTGCTCACCTGTGGTTATGTGTTGAGATGTGTATTAACTAAATCCAAAGACTGGAGTGGATCCGACGACATCGAATTTTTCACCTAAAAAAATGTACAGTAAGGATTTTGGAGCCTTTCCATGGCTCATCTTCCAACTGCCACAGCGGCCCAACTAGGCGTACCTACGACCTGTGCGCACCTATGGTTATGTATTGAGATGTGTATTAACGAAATCCAAAGACTGGAGTGGATCCGACGACATCGAATTTTTCACCTAAAAAAATGTACAGTGTATAGTAAGGATTTTGGAGCCTTCCATGGCTCATCTTCCAACTGCCACAGCGGTCCAACTAGGCGTACCTACGACCTGTGGTTATGTGTTGAGATGTGTATTAAAGAAATCCAAAGACTGGAGTGGATCCGACGACATCGAATTTTTCACCTAAAAAAATGTACAGTGTATAGTAAGCATTTTGGAGCCTTTAAATGGCTCATCTTCCAACTGCCACAGCGGCCCAACTAGGCGTACCTACGACCTGTGCTCACCTGTGGTTATGTGTTGAGATGTCTATTAACGAAATCCAAAGACTAGAGTGGATCCGACGACATCGAATTTTTCACCTAAAAAAATGTACAGTGTATGGTAAGGATTTTGGAGCCTTCCATGGCTCATCTTCCAACTGCCACAGCGGCCCAACTAGGCGTACCTACGACCTGTGCTCACCTGTGGTTATATGTTGAGATGTCTATTAACGAAAACCAAAGACTGGAGTGTATCCGACGACATCGAATTTTTCACCTAAAAAAATATACAGGATTTTGGAGCCTTCCATGGCTCATCTTCCAACTGCCACAGCGGTCCGACTAGGCGTACCTACGACCTGTGCGCACCTGTCGTTATGTGTTGAGATGTGTATTAACGAAATCCAAAGACTGGAGTGGATCCGACGACATCGAATTTTTCACCTAAAAAAATGTACAGTGTATAGTAAGGATTTTGGAGCCTTTCCATGGCTCATCTTCCAACTGCCACAGCGGCCCAACTAGGCGTACCTACGACCTGTGCGCACCTGTGGTTATGTGTTGAGATGTGTATTAACGAAATCCAAAGACTGGAGTGGATCCGACGACATCGAATTTTTCACCTAAAAAAATGTACAGTGTATAGTAAGCATTTTGGAGCCTTTAAATGGCTCATCTTCCAACTGCCACAGCGGCCCAACTAGGCGTACCTACGACCTGTGCTCACCTGTGGTTATGTGTTGAGATGTCTATTAACGAAATCCAAAGACTGGAGTGGATCCGACGACATCGAATTTTTCACCTAAAAAAATGTACAGTGTATAGTAAGGATTTTGGAGCCTTCCATGGCTCATCTTCCAACTGCCACAGCGGTCCAACTAGGCGTATCTACGACCTGTGGTTATGTGTTGAGATGTGTATTAACGAAATCCAAAGACTGGAGTGGATCCGACGACATCGAATTTTTCACCTAAAAAAATGTACAGTGTATAGTAAGGATTTTGGAGCCTTCCATGGCTCATCTTCCAACTGACACAGCGGTCCAACTAGGCGTACCTACGACCTGTGGTTATGTGTTGAGATGTGTATTAACGAAATCCAAAGACTGGAGTGGATCCGACGACATCGAATTTTTCACCTAAAAAAATGTACAGTGTATAGTAAGCATTTTGGAGTCTTTCCATTTCTCATCGTCCAACTGCAGCGGCCCAACTAGGCGTACCTACGACCTGTGCTCACCTGTGGTTATGTGTTGAGATGTGTATTAACGAAATCCAACGACTGGAGTGGATCCGACGACATCGAATTTTTCACCTAAAAAAATGTACAGTGTATAGTAAGGATTTTGGAGCCTTTCCATGGCTCATCTTCCAACTGCCACAGCGGTCCAACTAGGCGTACCTACGACCTGTGCGCACCTGTGGTTATGTGTTAAGATGTGTATTAACGAAATCCAAAGACTGGTGTGGAACCGACGACATCGAATTTTTCACCTAAAAAAATGTACAGTGTATAGTAAGGATTTTGGAGCAACCCATGGCTCATCTTCCAACTGCCACAGCGGCCCAACTAGGCGTACCTACGACCTGCGCTCACCTGTGGTTATGTGTTGAGATGTGTATTAACGAAATCCAAAGACTGGAGTGGATCCGACGACATCGAATTTTTCACCTAAAAAAATGTACAGTGTATAGTAAGGATTTTGGAGCAACCCATGGCTCATCTTCCAACTGCCACAGCGGCCCAACTAGGCGTACCTACGACCTGCGGTCACCTGTGGTTATGTGTTGAGATGTGTATTAACGAAATCCAAAGACTGGAGTGGAGCCGAAGACATCGAATTTTTCACCTAAAAATATGTACAGTGTATAGTAAGGATTTTGGAGCCTTCCATAGCTCATCTTCCAACTGCCACAGCGGCCCAACTAGGCGTACCTACGACCAGTGCTCACCTGTGGTTATGTGTTGAGATGTGTATTAACTAAATCCAAAGACTGGAGTGGATACGACGACATCGAATTTTTCACCTTAAAAAAATTTACAGTGCATAGTAAGGATTTTGGAGCCTTCCATGGCTCATCTTCCAACTGCCACAGCGGCCCAACTAGGCGTACCTACGACCTGTGCGCACCTATGGTTATGTATTGAGATGTGTATTAACGAAATCCAAAGACTGGAGTGGATCCGACGACATCGAATTTTTCACCTAAAAAAATGTACAGTGTATAGTAAGGATTTTGGAGCCTTTCCATGGCTCATCTTCCAACTGCCACAGCGGCCCAACTAGGCGTACCTACGACCTGTGCGCACTTGTGGTTATGTGTTGAGATGTGTATTAACGAAATCCAAAGACTGGAGTGGATCCGACGACATCGAATTTTTCACCTAAAAAAATATACAGGATTTTGGAGCCTTCCATGGCTCATCTTCCAACTGCCACAGCGGCCCAACTAGGCGTACCTACGACCTGTGCTCACCTGTGGTTATGTGTTGAGATGTCTATTAACGAAATCCAAAGACTGGAGTGGATCCAACGACATCGAATTTTTCACCTAAAAAAATGTACAGTGTATAGTAAGGATTTTGGAGCCTTCCATGGCTCATCTTCCAACTGCCACAGCGGCCCAACTAGGCGTACCTGCGACCAGTGCTCACCTGTGGTTATGTGTTGAGATGTGTATTAACGAAATCCCCAAAGACTGGAGTGGATCCGACGACATCGAATTTTTCACCTAAAAAAATGTACAGTGTATAGTAAGGATTTTGGAGCAAGCCATGGCTCATCTTCCAACTGCCACAGCGGCCCAACTAGGCCTACCTACGACCTGTGCTCACCTGTGGTTATGTGTTGAGATGTGTATAAACGAAATCCAAAGACGGGAGTGGATCCGACGACATCGAATTTTTCACCTAAAAAAATGTACAGTGTATAGTAAGGATTTTGGAGCAAGCCATGGCTCATCTTCCAACTGCCACAGCGGCCCAACTAGGCCTACCTACGACCTGTGCGCACCTGTGGTTATGTGTTGAGATGTGTATTAACGAAATCCAAAGACTGGAGTGGATCCGACGACATCGAATTTTTCACCTAAAAAAATGTACAGTGTATAGTAAGGATTTTGGAGCCTTCCATGGCTCATCTTCCAACTGCCACAGCGGCCCAACTAGGCGTACCTACGACCTGTGCTCACCTGTGGTTATGTGTTGAGATATGTATTAACGAAATCCAAAGACGGGAGTGGATCCTACGACATCGAATTTTTCACCTAAAAAAATGTACAGTGTATAGTAAGGATTTTGGAGCAAGCCATGGCTCATCTTCCAACTGCCACAGCGGCCCAACTAGGCGTACCTACGACCTGTGCTCACCTGTGGTTATGTGTTGAGATGTGTATAAACGAAATCCAAAGACGGGAGTGGATCCGACGACATCGAATTTTTCACCTAAAAAAATGTACAGTGTATAGTAAGGATTTTGGAGCAAGCCATGGCTCATCTTCCAACTGCCACAGCGGCCCAACTAGGCCTACCTACGACCTGTGCGCACCTGTGGTTATGTGTTGAGATGTGTATTAACGAAATCCAAAGACTGGAGTGGATCCGACGACATCGAATTTTTCACCTAAATAAATGTACAGTGTATAGTAACGATTTTGGAGCAACCCATGGCTCATCTTCCAACTGCCACAGCGGCCCAACTAGGCGTACCTACGACCTGTGCTCACCTGTGGTTATGTGTTGAGATGTGTATTAACGAAATCCAAAGACTGGAGTGGATCCGACGACATCGAATTTTTCACCTAAAAAAATGTACAGTGTATAGTAAGGATTTTGGAGCCTTTCCATGGCTCATCTTCCAACTGCCACAGCGGCCCAGCTAGGCGTACCTACGACCTGTGCTCACCTGTGGTTATGTGTTGAGATGTGTATTAACGAAATCAAACGACTGGAGTGGATCCGACGACATCGAATTTTTCACCTAAAAAAATGTACAGTGTATAGTAAGGATTTTGGAGCCTTCCATGGCTCATCTTCCAACTGCCACAGCGGTCCAACTAGGCGTACCTACGACCTGTGGTTATGTGTTGAGATGTGTATTAACGAAATCCAAAGACTGGAGTGGATCCGACGACATCGAATTTTTCACCTAAAAAAATGTACAGTGTATAGTAAGGATTTTGGAGCCTTTCCATGGCTCATCTTCCAACTGAAACGGCTAACCAATTAGGCGTACCTACGACCTGTGCTCACCTGTGGTTATTTGTTGAGATGTGTATTAACGAAATCCAAAGACTGGAGTGGATCCGACGACATCGAATTTTTCACCTAAAAAAATGTACAGTGTATAGTAAGGATTTTGGAGCCTTTCTATGGCTCATCTTCCAACTGCCACAACGGCCCAACTAGGCGTACCTACGACCTGTGCGCACCTGTGGTTATGTGTTGAGATGTGTATTAACGAAATCCAAAGACTGGAGTGGATCCGACGACATCGAATTTTTCACCTAAAAAAATGTACAGTGTATAGTAAGGATTTTGGAGCAACCCATGGCTCATCTTCCAACTGCCACAGCGGCCCAACTAGGCGTACCTACGACCTGTGCGCACCTGTGGTTATGTGTTGAGAAGTGTGTTAACGAAATCCAAAGACTGGAGTGGATCCGATGACATCGAATTTTTCACCTAAAAAAATGTACAGTGTATAGTAAGGATTTTGGAGCAACCCATGGCTCATCTTCCAACTGCCACAGCGGCCCAACTAGGCGTACTTACGACCTGTGCGCACCTGTGGTTATGTGTTGAGATGTGTATTATCGAAATCCAAAGACTGGAGTGGATCCGACGACATCGAATTTTTCACCTAAAAAAATGTACAGTGTATAGTAAGGATTTTGGAGCCTTCCATGGCTCATCTTCCAACTGCCACAGCGGCCCAACTAGGCGTACCTACGACCTGTGCGCACCTGTGGTTATGTGTTGAGAAGTGTATTAACGAAATCCCAAGACTGGAGTGGATCCGACGACATCGAATTTTTCACCTAAAAAAATGTACAGTGTATAGTAAGGATTTTGGAGCAACCCATGGCTCATCTTCCAACGGCCACAGCGGCCCAACTAGGCGTACCTACGACCTGTGCGCACCTGTGGTTATGTGTTGAGAAGTGTATTAACGAAATCCCAAGACTGGAGTGGATCCGACGACATCGAATTTTTCACCTAAAAAAATGTACAGTGTATAGTAAGGATTTTGGAGCCTTCTATGGCTCATCTTCCAACTGCCACAGCGGCCCAACTAGGCGTACCTACGACCTGTGCGCACCTGTGGTTATGTGTTGAGAAGTGTATTAACGAAATCCCAAGACTGGAGTGGATCCGACGACATCGAATTTTTCACCTAAAAAAATGTACAGTGTATAGTAAGGATTTTGGAGCAACCCATGGCTCATCTTCCAACTGCCACAGCGGCCCAACTAGGCGTACCTACGACCTGTGCGCACCTGTGGTTATGTGTTGAGATGTGTATTAACGAAATCCCAAGACTGGAGTGGATCCGACGACATCGAATTTTTCACCTAAAAAAATGTACAGTCTATAGTAAGGATTTTGGAGCCTTCCATGGCTCATCTTCCAACTGCCACAGCGGCCCAACTAGGCGTACCTACGACCTGTGCTCACCTGTGGTTATGTGTTGAGATGTGTATTAACGAAATCCAAAGACTGGAGTGGATCCGACGACATCGAATTTTTCACCTAAAAAAATGTACAGTGTATAGTAAGGATTTTGGAGCCTTTCTATGGCTCATCTTCCAACTGCCACAGCGGCCCAACTAGGCGTACCTACGACCTGTGCGCACCTGTGGTTATGTGTTGAGATGTCTATTAACGAAATCCAAAGACTGGAGTGGATCCGACGACATCGAATTTTTCACCTAAAAAAATGTACAGTGTATAGTAAGGATTTTGGAGCCTTTCCATGGCTCATCTTCCAACTGAAACGGCTAACCAATTAGGCGTACCTACGACCTGTGCTCACCTGTGGTTATGTGTTGAGATGTGTATTAACGAAATCCAAAGACTGGAGTGGATCCGACGACATCGAATTTTTCACCTAAAAAAATGTACAGTGTATAGTAAGGATTTTGGAGCCTTTCCATGGCTCATCTTCCAACTGAAACGGCTAACCAATTAGGCGTACCTACGACCTGTGCTCACCTGTGGTTATGTGTTGAGATGTGTATTAACGAAATCCAAAGACTGGAGTGGATCCGACGACATCGAATTTTTCACCTAAAAAAATGTACAGTGTATAGTAAGGATTTTGGAGCCTTTCTATGGCTCATCTTCCAACTGCCACAGCGGCCCAACTAGGCGTACCTATGACCTGTGCGCACCTGTGGTTATGTGTTGAGATGTGTATTAACGAAATCCAAAGACTGGAGTGGATCCGACGACATCGAATTTTTCACCTAAAAAAATGTACAGTGTATAGTAAGGATTTTGGAGCCTTTCTATGGCTCATCTTCCAACTGCCACAACGGCCCAACTAGGCGTACCTACGACCTGTGCGCACCTGTGGTTATGTGTTGAGATGTGTATTAACGAAATCCAAAGACTGGAGTGGATCCGACGACATCGAATTTTTCACCTAAAAAAATGTACAGTGTATAGTAAGGATTTTGGAGCCTTCTATGGCTCATCTTCCAACTGCCACAGCGGCCCAACTAGGCGTACCTACGACCAGTGCTCACCTGTGGTTATGTGTTGAGATGTGTATTAACGAAATCCAAAGACTGGAGTGGATCCGACGACATCGAATTTTTCACCTAAAAAAATGTACAGTGTATAGTAAGGATTTTGGAGCCTTTCTATGGCTCATCTTCCAACTGCCACAGCGGCCCAACTAGGCGTACCTACGACCTGTGCTCACCTGTGGTTATGTGTTGAGATGTGTATTAACGAAATCCAAAGACTGGAGTGGATCCGACGACATCGAATTTTTCACCTAAAAAAATGTACAGTGTATAGTAAGGATTTTGGAGCCTTTCCATGGCTCATCTTCCAACTGAAACATCTAACCAATTAGGCGTACCTACGACCTGTGCTCACCTGTGGTTATGTGTTGAGATGTGTATTAACGAAATCCAAAGACTGGAGTGGATCCGACGACATCGAATTTTTCACCTAAAAAAATGTACAGTGTATAGTAAGGATTTTGGAGCCTTTCCATGGCTCATCTTCCAACTGCCACAGCGGCCCAACTAGGCGTACCTATGACCTGTGCTCACCTGTGGTTATGTGTTGAGATGTGTATTAACGAAATCCAAAGGACTGGAGTGGATCCGACAGCGGCCCCAACTGGGGCGTACCTACGACCTGTGCGCACCTGTGGTTATGTGTTGAGATGTGTATTAACGAAATCCAAAGACTGGAGTGGATCCGGACGACATCGAATTTTTCACCTAAAAAAAATGTACAGTGTATAGTAAGGATTTTGGAGCCTTTCCATGGCTCATCTTCCAACTGCCACAGCGGCCCAACTAGGCGTACCTACGACCTGTGCGCACCTGTGGTTATGTGTTGAGATGTGTATTAACGAAATCCAAAGACTGGAGTGGATCCGACGACATCGAATTTTTTACCTAAAAAAATGTACAGGATTTTGGAGCCTTTCTATGGCTCATCTTCCAACTGCCACAGCGGCCCAACTAGGCGTACCTACGACCTGTGCGCACCTGTGGTTATGTGTTGAGATGTGTATTAACGAAATCCAAAGACTGGAGTGGATCCGACGACATCGAATTTTTAGTGTATAGTAAGGATTTTGGAGCCTTCTATGGCTCATCTTCCAACTGCCACAGCGGCCCAACTAGGCGTACCTACGACCTGTGCGCACCTGTGGTTATGTGTTGAGATGTCTATTAACGAAATCCAAAGACTGGAGTGGATCCGACGACATCGAATTTTTCACCTAAAAAAATGTACAGTGTATAGTAAGGATTTTGGAGCCTTCCATGGCTCATCTTCCAACTGAAACGGCTAACCAATTAGGCGTACCTACCACCTAAAAAAATGTACAGTGTATAGTAAGGATTTTGGAGCCTTTCTATGGCTCATCTTCCAACTGCCACAGCGGCCCAACTAGGCGTACCTACGACCTGTGCGCAAGTGTGGTTATGTGTTGAGATGTGTATTAACGAAATCCAAAGACTGGAGTGGATCCGACGACATCGAATTTTTCACCTAAAAAAATGTACAGTGTATAGTAAGGATTTTTGAGCTTTCCATGGCTCATCTTCCAACTGCCACAGCGGCCCAACTAGGCGTACCTACGACCTGTGCGCACCTGTGGTTATGTGTTGAGATGTGTATTAACGAAATCCAAAGACTGGAGTGGATCCGACGACATCGAATTTTTCACCTAAAAAAATGTACAGTGTATAGTAAGGATTTTGGAGCCTTCTATGGCTCATCTTCCAACTGCCACAGCGGCCCAACTAGGCGTACCTACGACCTGTGCGCAACTGTGATTATGTGTTTAGATGTCTATTAACGAAATCCAAAGACTGGAGTGGATCCGACGACATCGAATTTTTCACCTAAAAAAATGTACAGTGTATAGTAAGGATTTTGGAGCCTTTCCATGGCTCATCTTCCAACTGAAACGGCTAACCAATTAGGCGTACCTACGACCTGTGCTCACCTGTGGTTATGTGTTGAGATGTGTATTAACGAAATCCAAAGACTGGAGTGGATCCGACGACATCGAATTTTTCACCTAAAAAAATGTACAGGATTTTGGAGCCTTCCATGGCTCATCTTCCAACTGCCACAGCGGCCCAACTAGGCGTACCTACGACCTGTGCGCACCTGTGGTTATGTGTTGAGATGTGTATTAACGAAATCCAAAGACTGGAGTGGATCCGACGACATCGAATTTTTCACCTAAAAAAATGTACAGTGTATAGTAAGGATTTTGGAGCCTTTCTATGGCTCATCTTCCAACTGCCACAGCGGCCCAACTAGGCGTACCTACGACCTGTGCGCAAGTGTGGTTATGTGTTGAGATGTGTATTAACGAAATCCAAAGACTGGAGTGGATCCGACGACATCGAATTTTTCGCCTAAAAAAATGTACAGTGGATAGTAAGGATTTTGGAGCCTTTCCATGGCTCATCTTCCAACTGCCACAGCGGCCCAACTAGGCGTACCTACGACCTGTGCGCACCTGGTTTGAGATGTGTATTAACGAAATCCAAAGACTGGAGTGGATCCGACGACATCGAATTTTTCACCTAAAAAAATGTACAGTACAGTAAGGATTTTGGAGCCTTCCATGGCTCATCTTCCAACTGCCGCAGCGGTCCAACTAGGCGTACCTACGACCTGTGCGCACCTGTGGTTATGTATTGAGATGTGTATTAACGAAATCCCAAGACTGGAGTGGATCCGACGACATCGAATTTTTCACCTAAAAAAATGTACAGTGTATAGTAAGGATTTTGGAGCCTTCCATGGCTCATCTTCCAACTGCCACAGCGGCCCAACTAGGCGTACCTACGACCTGTGCGCACCTGTGGTTATGTGTTGAGAAGTGTATTAACGAAATCCCAAGACTGGAGTGGATCCGACGACATCGAATTTTTCACCTAAAAAAATGTACAGTGTATAGTAAGGATTTTGGAGCAACCCATGGCTCATCTTCCAACTGCCACAGCGGCCCAACTAGGCGTACCTACGACCTGTGCGCACCTGTGGTTATGTGTTGAGATGTGTATTAACGAAATCCAAAGACTGGAGTGGATCCGACGACATCGAATTTTTCACCTAAAAAAATGTACAGGATTTTGGAGCCTTCCATGGCTCATCTTCCAACTGCCACAGCGGCCCAACTAGGCGTACCTACGACCTGTGCGCACCTGTGGTTATGTGTTGAGATGTGTATTAACGAAATCCAAAGACTGGAGTGGATCCGACGACATCGAATTTTTCACCTAAAAAAATGTACAGTGTATAGTAAGGATTTTGGAGCCTTCTATGGCTCATCTTCCAACTGCCACAGCGGCCCAACTAGGCGTACCTACGACCTGTGCGCAACTGTGATTATGTGTTTAGATGTCTATTAACGAAATCCAAAGACTGGAGTGGATCCGACGACATCGAATTTTTCACCTAAAAAAATTTACAGTGTATAGTAAGGATTTTGGAGCCTTTCCATGGCTCATCTTCCAACTGAAACGGCTAACCAATTAGGCGTACCTACGACCTGTGCTCACCTGTGGTTATGTGTTGAGATGTGTATTAACGAAATCCAAAGACTGGAGTGGATCCGACGACATCGAATTTTTCACCTAAAAAAATGTACAGGATTTTGGAGCCTTCCATGGCTCATCTTCCAACTGCCACAGCGGCCCAACTAGGCGTACCTACGACCTGTGCGCACCTGTGGTTATGTGTTGAGATGTGTATTAACGAAATCCAAAGACTGGAGTGGATCCGACGACATCGAATTTTTCACCTAAAAAAATGTACAGTGTATAGTAAGGATTTTGGAGCCTTTCTATGGCTCATCTTCCAACTGCCACAGCGGCCCAACTAGGCGTACCTACGACCTGTGCGCACCTGTGGTTATGTTTTGAGATGTGTATTAACGAAATCCAAAGACTGGAGTGGATCCGACGACATCGAATTTTTCACCTAAAAAAATGTACAGTACAGTAAGGATTTTGGAGCCTTCCATGGCTCATCTTCCAACTGCCGCAGCGGTCCAACTAGGCGTACCTACGACCTGTGCGCACCTGTGGTTATGTATTGAGATGTGTATTAACGAAATCCCAAGACTAAAGTGGATCCGACGACATCGAATTTTTCACCTAAAAAAATGTACAGTGTATAGTAAGGATTTTGGAGCCTTCCATGGCTCATCTTCCAACTGCCACAGCGGCCCAACTAGGCGTACCTACGACCTGTGCGCACCTCTGGTTATGTGTTGAGAAGTGTATTAACGAAATCCCAAGACTGGAGTGGATCCGACGACATCGAATTTTTCACCTAAAAAAATGTACAGTGTATAGTAAGGATTTTGGAGCAACCCATGGCTCATCTTCCAACTGCCACAGCGGCCCAACTAGGCGTACCTACGACCTGTGCGCACCTGTGGTTATGTGTTGAGATGTGTATTAACGAAATCCAAAGACTGGAGTGGATCCGACGACATCGAATTTTTCACCTAAATAAATGTACAGTGTATAGTAACGATTTTGGAGCAACCCATGGCTCATCTTCCAACTGCCACAGCGGCCCAACTAGGCGTACCTACGACCTGTGCGCACCTGTGGTTATGTGTTGAGATGTGTATTAACGAAATCCAAAGACTGGAGTGGATCCGACGACATCGAATTTTTATTGTATAGTAAGGATTTTGGAGCCTTCCATGGCTCATCTTAAAACTGCCGCAGCGGCCCAACTATTAGTACCTACGACCTGTGCTCACCTGTGGTTATGTATTGAGATGTGTATTAACGAAATCCAAAGACTGGAGTGGATCCGACGACATCGAATTTTTCACCTAAAAAAATGTACAGCGTATAGTAAGGATTTTGGAGCAACCCATGGCTCATCTTCATACTGCCACAGCGGCCCAACTAGGCGTACCTACGACCTGTGCTCACCTGTGGTTATGTGTTGAGATGTGTATTGACGAAATCCAAAGACTGGAGTGGATCCGACGACATCGAATTTTTAGTGTATAGTAAGGATTTTGGAGCCGTCCATGGCTCATCTTAAAACTGCCACAGCGGCCCAACTAGGCGTACCTACGACCTGTGCGCACCTGTGGTTATGTGTTGAGATGTGTATTAACGAAATCCAAAGACTGGAGTGGATCCGACGACATCGAATTTTTCACCTAAAAAAATGTACAGGATTTTGGAGCCTTCCATGGCTCATCTTCCAACTGCCACAGCGGCCCAACTAGGCGTACCTACGACCTGTGCGCACCTGTGGTTATGTGTTGAGATGTGTATTAACGAAATCCAAAGACTGGAGTGGATCCGACGACATCGAATTTTTATTGTATAGTAAGGATTTTGGAGCCGTCCATGGCTCATCTTAAAACTGCCGCAGCGGCCCAACTATTAGTACGACCTGTGCTCACCTGTGGTTATGTATTGAGATGTGTATTAACGAAATCCAAAGACTGGAGTGGATCCGACGACATCGAATTTTTCACCTAAAAAAATGTACAGCGTATAGTAAGGATTTTGGAGCAACCCATGGCTCATCTTCATACTGCCACAGCGGCCCAACTAGGCGTACCTACGACCTGTGCTCACCTGTGGTTATGTGTTGAGATGTGTATTGACGAAATCCAAAGACTGGAGTGGATCCGACGACATCGAATTTTTAGTGTATAGTAAGGATTTTGGAGCCGTCCATGGCTCATCTTAAAACTGCCACAGCGGCCCAACTAGGCGTACCTACGACCTGTGCGCACCTGTGGTTATGTGTTGAGATGTGTATTAACGAAATCCAAAGACTGGAGTGGATCCGACGACATCGAATTTTTCACCTAAAAAAATGTACAGGATTTTGGAGCCTTCCATGGCTCATCTTCCAACTGCCACAGCGGCCCAACTAGGCGTACCTACGACCTGTGCTCACCTGTGGTTATGTGTTGAGATGTGTATTAACGAAATCCAAAGACTGGAGTGGATCCGACGACATCGAATTTTTCACCTAAAAAAATGTACAGTGTATAGTAAGGATTTTGGAGCCTTTCCATGGCTCATCTTCCAACTGCCACAGCGGCCCAGCTAGGCGTACCTACGACCTGTGCTCACCTGTGGTTATGTGTTGAGATGTGTATTAACGAAATCAAACGACTGGAGTGGATCCGACGACATCGAATTTTTCACCTAAAAAAATGTACAGTGTATAGTAAGGATTTTGGAGCCTTCCATGGCTCATCTTCCAACTGCCACAGCGGTCCAACTAGGCGTACCTACGACCTGTGGTTATGTGTTGAGATGTGTATTAACGAAATCCAAAGACTGGAGTGGATCCGACGACATCGAATTTTTCACCTAAAAAAATGTACAGTGTATAGTAAGGATTTTGGAGCCTTTCTATGGCTCATCTTCCAACTGCCACAGCGGCCCAACTAGGCGTGCCTATGACCTGTGCGCACATGTGGTTATGTGTTGAGATGTGTATTAACGAAATCCAAAGACTGGAGTGGATCCGACGACATCGAATTTTTCACCTAAAAAAATGTACAGTGTATAGTAAGGATTTTGGAGCCTTTCCATGGCTCATCTTCCAACTGAAACGGCTAACCAATTAGGCGTACCTACGACCTGTGCTCACCTGTGGTTATTTGTTGAGATGTGTATTAACGAAATCCAAAGACTGGAGTGGATCCGACGACATCGAATTTTTCACCTAAAAAAATGTACAGTGTATAGTAAGGATTTTGGAGCCTTTCTATGGCTCATCTTCCAACTGCCACAGCGGCCCAACTAGGCGTACCTATGACCTGTGCGCACCTGTGGTTATGTGTTGAGATGTGTATTAACGAATTTTTCACCTAAAAAAATGTACAGTGTATAGTAAGGATTTTGGAGCCTTTCTATGGCTCATCTTCCAACTGCCACAACGGCCCAACTAGGCGTACCTACGACCTGTGCGCACCTGTGGTTATGTGTTGAGATGTGTATTAACGAAATCCAAAGACTGGAGTGGATCCGACGACATCGAATTTTTCACCTAAAAAAATGTACAGTGTATAGTAAGGATTTTGGAGCCTTCTATGGCTCATCTTCCAACTGCCACAGCGGCCCAACTAGGCATACCTACGACCAGTGCTCACCTGTGGTTATGTGTTGAGATGTGTATTAACGAAATCCAAAGACTGGAGTGGATCCGACGACATCGAATTTTTCACCTAAAAAAATGTACAGTGTATAGTAAGGATTTTGGAGCCTTTCTATGGCTCATCTTCCAACTGCCACAGCGGCCCAACTAGGCGTACCTACGACCTGTGCTCACCTGTGGTTATGTGTTGAGATGTGTATTAACGAAATCCAAAGACTGGAGTGGATCCGACGACATCGAATTTTTCACCTAAAAAAATGTACAGTGTATAGTAAGGATTTTGGAGCCTTTCTATGGCTCATCTTCCAACTGCCACAGCGGCCCAACTAGGCGTACCTATGACCTGTGCGCACCTGTGGTTATGTGTTGAGATGTGTATTAACGAAATCCAAAGACTGGAGTGGATCCGACGACATCGAATTTTTCACCTAAAAAAATGTACAGTGTATAGTAAGGATTTTGGAGCCTTTCTATGGCTCATCTTCCAACTGCCACAACGGCCCAACTAGGCGTACCTACGACCTGTGCGCACCTGTGGTTATGTGTTGAGATGTGTATTAACGAAATCCAAAGACTGGAGTGGATCCGACGACATCGAATTTTTCACCTAAAAAAATTTACAGTGTATAGTAAGGATTTTGGAGCCTTTCTATGGCTCATCTTCCAACTGCCACAGCGGCCCAACTAGGCGTACCTACGACCTGTGCTCACCTGTGGTTATGTGTTGAGATGTGTATTATCGAAATCCAAAGACTTGAGTGGATCCGACGACATCGAATTTTTCACCTAAAAAAATGTACAGTGTATAGTAAGGATTTTGGAGCCTTCCATGGCTCATCTTCCAACTGCCACAGCGGCCCAACTAGGCGTACCTACGACCTATGCGCACCTGTGGTTATGTGTTGAGATGTGTATTAACGAAATCCAAAGACTGGAGTGGATCCGACGAGATCGAATTTTTCACCTAAAAAAATGTACAGTGTATAGTAAGGATTTTGGGGCAACCCATGGCTCATCTTCCAACTGCCACAGCGGCCCAACTAGGCGTACCTACGATCTGTGCTCACCTGTGGTTATGTGTTGAGATGTCTATTAACGAAATCCAAAGACTGGAGTGGATCCGACGACATCGAATTTTTCACCTAAAAAAATGTACAGTGTATAGTAAGGATTTTGGAGCAACCCATGGCTCATCTTCCAACTGCCACAGCGGCCCAACTAGGCGTACCTACGACCTGTGCGCACCTGTGGTTATGTGTTGAGATGTGTATTATCGAAATCCAAAGACTTGAGTGGATCCGACGACATCGAATTTTTCACCTAAAAAAATGTACAGTGTATAGTAAGGATTTTGGAGCCTTCCATGGCTCATCTTCCAACTGCCACAGCGGCCCAACTAGGCGTACCTACGACCTATGCGCACCTGTGGTTATGTGTTGAGAAGTGTATTAACGAAATCCCAAGACTGGAGTGGATCCGACGACATCGAATTTTTCACCTAAAAAAATGTACAGTGTATAGTAAGGATTTTGGAGCAACCCATGGCTCATCTTCCAACTGCCACAGCGGCCCAACTAGGCGTACCTACGACCTGTGCGCACCTGTGGTTATGTGTTGAGATGTGTATTAACGAAATCCCAAGACTGGAGTGGATCCGACGACATCGAATTTTTCACCTAAAAAAATGTACAGTGTATAGTAAGGATTTTGGAGCAACCCATGGCTCATCTTCCAACTGCCACAGCGGCCCAACTAGGCGTACCTACGACCTGTGCGCACCTGTGGTTATGTGTTGAGATGTGTATTATCGAAATCCAAAGACTTGAGTGGATCCGACGACATCGAATTTTTCACCTAAAAAAATGTACAGTGTATAGTAAGGATTTTGGAGCCTTCCATGGCTCATCTTCCAACTGCCACAGCGGCCCAACTAGGCGTACCTACGACCTGTGCTCACCTGTGGTTATGTGTTGAGATGTGTATTAACGAAATCCAAAGACTGGAGTGGATCCGACGACATCGAATTTTTCACCTAAAAAAATGTACAGTGTATAGTAAGGATTTTGGAGCAACCCATGGCTCATCTTCCAACTGCCACAGCGGCCCAACTAGGCGTACCTACGACCTGTGCGCACCTGTGGTTATGTGTTGAGATGTGTATTAACGAAATCCCAAGACTGGAGTGGATCCGACGACATCGAATTTTTCACCTAAAAAAATGTACAGTGTATAGTAAGGATTTTGGAGCAACCCATGGCTCATCTTCCAACTGCCACAGCGGCCCAACTAGGCGTACCTACGACCTGTGCGCACCTGTGGTTATGTGTTGAGATGTGTATTATCGAAATCCAAAGACTTGAGTGGATCCGACGACATCGAATTTTTCACCTAAAAAAATGTACAGTGTATAGTAAGGATTTTGGAGCCTTCCATGGCTCATCTTCCAACTGCCACAGCGGCCCAACTAGGCGTACCTACGACCTGTGCTCACCTGTGGTTATGTGTTGAGATGTGTATTAACGAAATCCAAAGACTGGAGTGGATCCGACGACATCGAATTTTTCACCTAAAAAAATGTACAGTGTATAGTAAGGATTTTGGAGCCTTTCCATGGCTCATCTTCCAACTGCCACAGCGGCCCAACTAGGCGTACCTACGACCTGTGCGCACCTGTGGTTATGTGTTGAGATGTGTATTAACGAAATCCAAAGACTGGAGTGGATCCGACGACATCGAATTTTTCACCTAAATAAATGTACAGTGTATAGTAACGATTTTGGAGCAACCCATGGCTCATCTTCATACTGCCACAGCGGCCCAACTAGGCGTACCTACGACCTGTGCGCACCTGTGGTTATGTGTTGAGATGTCTATTAACGAAATCCAAAGACTGGAGTGGATCCGACGACATCGAATTTTTCACCTAAAAAAATGTACAGTACAGTAAGGATTTTGGAGCCTTCCATGGCTCATCTTCCAACTGCCGCAGCGGTCCAACTAGGCGTACCTACGAACTGTGCGCACCTGTGGTTATGTATTGAGATGTGTATTAACGAAATCCCAAGACTGGAGTGGATCCGACGACATCGAATTTTTCACCTAAAAAAATGTACAGTGTATAGTAAGGATTTTGGAGCCTTTCTATGGCTCATCTTCCAACTGCCACAGCGGCCCAACTAGGCGTACCTACGACCTGTGCGCACCTGTGGTTATGTGTTGAGATGTCTATTAACGAAATCCAAAGACTGGAGTGGATCCGACGACATCGAATTTTTCACCTAAAAAAATGTACAGTGTATAGTAAGGATTTTGGAGCCTTTCCATGGCTCATCTTCCAACTGAAACGGCTAACCAATTAGGCGTACCTACGACCTGTGCTCACCTGTGGTTATGTGTTGAGATGTGTATTAACGAAATCCAAAGACTGGAGTGGATCCGACGACATCGAATTTTTCACCTAAAAAAATGTACAGTGTATAGTAAGGATTTTGGAGCCTTTCCATGGCTCATCTTCCAACTGAAACGGCTAACCAATTAGGCGTACCTACGACCTGTGCTCACCTGTGGTTATGTGTTGAGATGTGTATTAACGAAATCCAAAGACTGGAGTGGATCCGACGACATCGAATTTTTCACCTAAAAAAATGTACAGTGTATAGTAAGGATTTTGGAGCCTTTCTATGGCTCATCTTCCAACTGCCACAGCGGCCCAACTAGGCGTACCTATGACCTGTGCGCACCTGTGGTTATGTGTTGAGATGTGTATTAACGAAATCCAAAGACTGGAGTGGATCCGACGACATCGAATTTTTCACCTAAAAAAATGTACAGTGTATAGTAAGGATTTTGGAGCCTTTCTATGGCTCATCTTCCAACTGCCACAACGGCCCAACTAGGCGTACCTACGACCTGTGCGCACCTGTGGTTATGTGTTGAGATGTGTATTAACGAAATCCAAAGACGAGTGGATCCGACGACATCGAATTTTTCACCTAAAAAAATGTACAGTGTATAGTAAGGATTTTGGAGCCTTCTATGGCTCATCTTCCAACTGCCACAGCGGCCCAACTAGGCGTACCTACGACCAGTGCTCACCTGTGGTTATGTGTTGAGATGTGTATTAACGAAATCCAAAGACTGGAGTGGATCCGACGACATCGAATTTTTCACCTAAAAAAATGTACAGTGTATAGTAAGGATTTTGGAGCCTTTCTATGGCTCATCTTCCAACTGCCACAGCGGCCCAACTAGGCGTACCTACGACCTGTGCTCACCTGTGGTTATGTGTTGAGATGTGTATTAACGAAATCCAAAGACTGGAGTGGATCCGACGACATCGAATTTTTATTGTATAGTAAGGATTTTGGAGCCGTCCATGGCTCATCTTAAAACTGCCGCAGCGGCCCAACTATTAGTACCTACGACCTGTGCTCACCTGTGGTTATGTGTTGAGATGTGTATTAACGAAATCCAAAGACTGGAGTGGATCCGACGACATCGAATTTTTCACCTAAAAAAATGTACAGTGTATAGTAAGGATTTTGGAGCAACCCATGGCTCATCTTCCAACTGCCACAGCGGCCCAACTAGGCGTACCTACGACCTGTGCTCACCTGTGGTTATGTGTTGAGATGTCTATTAACGAAATCCAAAGACTGGAGTGGATCCGACGACATCGAATTTTTCACCTAAAAAAATGTACAGTGTATAGCAAGGGTTTTGGAGCCTTTCCATGGCTCATCTTCCAACTGCCACAGCGGCTCACCTGTGGTTATGTGTTGAGATGTGTATTAACGAAATCCAAAGACTGGAGTGGATCCGACGACATCGAATTTTTATTGTATAGTAAGGATTTTGGAGCCGTCCATGGCTCATCTTAAAACTGCCGCAGCGGCCCAACTATTAGTACCTACGACCTGTGCTCACCTGTGGTTATGTATTGAGATGTGTATTAACGAAATCCAAAGACTGGAGTGGATCCGACGACATCGAATTTTTAGTGTATAGTAAGGATTTTGGAGCCGTCCATGGCTCATCTTAAAACTGCCACAGCGGCCCAACTAGGCGTACCTACGACCTGTGCGCACCTGTGGTTATGTGTTGAGATGTGTATTAACGAAATCCAAAGACTGGAGTGGATCCGACGACATCGAATTTTTCACCTAAAAAAATGTACAGGATTTTGGAGCCTTCCATGGCTCATCTTCCAACTGCCACAGCGGCCCAACTAGGCGTACCTACGACCTGTGCGCACCTGTGGTTATGTGTTGAGATGTGTATTAACGAAATCCAAAGACTGGAGTGGATCCGACGACATCGAATTTTTCACCTAAAAAAATGTACAGGATTTTGGAGCCTTCCATGGCTCATCTTCCAACTGCCACAGCGGCCCAACTAGGCGTACCTACGAATTGTGCGCACCTGTGGTTATGTGTTGAGATGTGTATTAACGACATCCAAAGACTGGAGTGGATCCGACGACATCGAATTTTTCACCTAAAAAAATGTACAGTGTATAGTAAGGATTTTGGAGCCTTCTATGGCTCATCTTCCAACTGCCACAGCGGCCCAACTAGGCGTACCTACGACCTGTGCGCAACTGTGATTATGTGTTTAGATGTCTATTAACGAAATCCAAAGACTGGAGTGGATCCGACGACATCGAATTTTTCACCTAAAAAAATGTACAGTGTATAGTAAGGATTTTGGAGCCTTTCCATGGCTCATCTTCCAACTGAAACGGCTAACCAATTAGGCGTACCTACGACCTGTGCTCACCTGTGGTTATGTGTTGAGATGTGTATTAACGAAATCCAAAGACTGGAGTGGATCCGACGACATCGAATTTTTCACCTAAAAAAATGTACAGTGTATAGTAAGGATTTTGGAGCAACCCATGGCTCATCTTCCAACTGCCACAGCGGCCCAACTAGGCGTACCTATGACCTGTGCGCACCTGTGGTTATGTGTTGAGATGTGTATTAACGAAATCCAAAGACTGGAGTGGATCCGACGACATCGAATTTTTCACCTAAAAAAATGTACAGTGTATAGTAAGGATTTTGGAGCCTTTCTATGGCTCATCTTCCAACTGCCACAACGGCCCAACTAGGCGTACCTACGACCTGTGCGCACCTGTGGTTATGTGTTGAGATGTGTATTAACGAAATCTAAAGACTGGAGTGGATCCGACGACATCGAATTTTTCACCTAAAAAAATGTACAGTGTATAGTAAGGATTTTGGAGCCTTCTATGGCTCATCTTCCAACTGCCACAGCGGCCCAACTAGGCGTACCTACGACCAGTGCTCACCTGTGGTTATGTGTTGAGATGTGTATTAACGAAATCCAAAGACTGGAGTGGATCCGACGACATCGAATTTTTCACCTAAAAAAATGTACAGTGTATAGTAAGGATTTTGGAGCCTTTCCATGGCTCATCTTCCAACTGAAACATCTAACCAATTAGGCGTACCTACGACCTGTGCTCACCTGTGGTTATGTGTTGAGATGTGTATTAACGAAATCCAAAGACTGGAGTGGATCCGACGACATCGAATTTTTCACCTAAAAAAATGTACAGTGTATAGTAAGGATTTTGGAGCCTTCTATGGCTCATCTTCCAACTGCCACAGCGGCCCAACTAGGCGTACCTACGACCTGTGCTCACCTGTGGTTATGTGTTGAGATGTGTATTAACGAAATCCAAAGACTGGAGTGGATCCGACGACATCGAATTTTTCACCTAAAAAAATGTACAGTGTATAGTAAGGATTTTGGAGCCTTTCCATGGCTCATCTTCCAACTGAAACATCTAACCAATTAGGCGTACCTACGACCTGTGCTCACCTGTGGTTATGTGTTGAGATGTGTATTAACGAAATCCAAAGACTGGAGTGGATCCGACGACATCGAATTTTTCACCTAAAAAAATGTACAGTGTATAGTAAGGATTTTGGAGCCTTTCCATGGCTCATCTTCCAACTGCCACAGCGGCCCAACTAGGCGTACCTATGACCTGTGCTCACCTGTGGTTATGTGTTGAGATGTGTATTAACGAAATCCAAAGACTGGAGTGGATCCGACGACATCGAATTTTTCACCTAAAAAAATGTACAGTGTATAGTAAGGATTTTGGAGCCTTTCCATGGCTCATCTTCCAACTGCCACAGCGGCCCAACTAGGCGTACCTACGACCTGTGCGCACCTGTGGTTATGTGTTGAGATGTGTATTAACGAAATCCAAAGACTGGAGTGGATCCGACGACATCGAATTTTTTACCTAAAAAAATGTACAGGATTTTGGAGCCTTTCTATGGCTCATCTTCCAACTGCCACAGCGGCCCAACTAGGCGTACCTACGACCTGTGCGCACCTGTGGTTATGTGTTGAGATGTGTATTAACGAAATCCAAAGACTGGAGTGGATCCGACGACATCGAATTTTTAGTGTATAGTAAGGATTTTGGAGCCTTCTATGGCTCATCTTCCAACTGCCACAGCGGCCCAACTAGGCGTACCTACGACCTGTGCGCACCTGTGGTTATGTGTTGAGATGTCTATTAACGAAATCCAAAGACTGGAGTGGATCCGACGACATCGAATTTTTCACCTAAAAAAATGTACAGTGTATAGTAAGGATTTTGGAGCCTTCCATGGCTCATCTTCCAACTGAAACGGCTAACCAATTAGGCGTACCTACCACCTAAAAAAATGTACAGTGTATAGTAAGGATTTTGGAGCCTTTCTATGGCTCATCTTCCAACTGCCACAGCGGCCCAACTAGGCGTACCTACGACCTGTGCGCAAGTGTGGTTATGTGTTGAGATGTGTATTAACGAAATCCAAAGACTGGAGTGGATCCGACGACATCGAATTTTTCACCTAAAAAAATGTACAGTGTATAGTAAGGATTTTTGAGCTTTCCATGGCTCATCTTCCAACAGCCACAGCGGCCCAACTAGGCGTACCTACGACCTGTGCTCACCTGTGGTTATGTGTTGAGATGTGTATTAACGAAATCCAAAGACTGGAGTGGATCCGACGACATCGAATTTTTATTGTATAGTAAGGATTTTGGAGCCGTCCATGGCTCATCTTAAAACTGCCGCAGCGGCCCAACTATTAGTACCTACGACCTGTGCTCACCTGTGGTTATGTATTGAGATGTGTATTAACGAAATCCAAAGACTGGAGTGGATCCGACGACATCGAATTTTTCACCTAAAAAAATGTACAGCGTATAGTAAGGATTTTGGAGCAACCCATGGCTCATCTTCATACTGCCACAGCGGCCCAACTAGGCGTACCTACGACCTGTGCTCACCTGTGGTTATGTGTTGAGATGTGTATTGACGAAATCCAAAGACTGGAGTGGATCCGACGACATCGAATTTTTAGTGTATAGTAAGGATTTTGGAGCCGTCCATGGCTCATCTTAAAACTGCCACAGCGGCCCAACTAGGCGTACCTACGACCTGTGCGCACCTGTGGTTATGTGTTGAGATGTGTATTAACGAAATCCAAAGACTGGAGTGGATCCGACGACATCGAATTTTTCACCTAAAAAAATGTACAGGATTTTGGAGCCTTCCATGGCTCATCTTCCAACTGCCACAGCGGCCCAACTAGGCGTACCTACGACCTGTGCGCACCTGTGGTTATGTGTTGAGATGTGTATTAACGAAATCCAAAGACTGGAGTGGATCCGACGACATCGAATTTTTCACCTAAAAAAATGTACAGGATTTTGGAGCCTTCCATGGCTCATCTTCCAACTGCCACAGCGGCCCAACTAGGCGTACCTACGACCTGTGCGCAACTGTGATTATGTGTTTAGATGTCTATT
The DNA here is from genome assembly GCA_907269125.1 of Eristalis pertinax. Taxonomy (NCBI): domain Eukaryota; kingdom Metazoa; phylum Arthropoda; class Insecta; order Diptera; family Syrphidae; genus Eristalis; species Eristalis pertinax. The sequence goes on along the minus strand of OU026147.1, from coordinate 35,114,582 downwards.
AACGAAATCCAAAGACTGGAGTGGATCCGACGACATCGAATTTTTCACCTAAAAAAATGTACAGTGTATAGTAAGGATTTTGGAGCCTTTCCATGGCTCATCTTCCAACTGAAACGGCTAACCAATTAGGCGTACCTACGACCTGTGCTCACCTGTGGTTATGTGTTGAGATGTGTATTAACGAAATCCAAAGACTGGAGTGGATCCGACGACATCGAATTTTTCACCTAAAAAAATGTACAGGATTTTGGAGCCTTCCATGGCTCATCTTCCAACTGCCACAGCGGCCCAACTAGGCGTACCTACGACCTGTGCGCACCTGTGGTTATGTGTTGAGATGTGTATTAACGAAATCCAAAGACTGGAGTGGATCCGACGACATCGAATTTTTCACCTAAAAAAATGTACAGGATTTTGGAGCCTTCCATGGCTCATCTTCCAACTGCCACAGCGGCCCAACTAGGCGTACCTACGACCTGTGCGCACCTGTGGTTATGTGTTGAGATGTGTATTAACGAAATCCAAAGACTGGAGTGGATCCGACGACATCGAATTTTTCACCTAAAAAAATGTACAGTGTATAGTAAGGATTTTGGAGCCTTTCTATGGCTCATCTTCCAACTGCCACAGCGGCCCAACTAGGCGTACCTACGACCTGTGCTCACCTGTGCTTATGTGTTGAGATGTCTATTAACGAAATCCAAAGACTGGTGTGGATCCGACGACATCGAATTTTTCACCTAAAAAAATGTACAGTGTATAGTAAGGATTTAGGAGCCTTCCATGGCTCATCTTCCAACTGCCACAGTGGCCCAACTATGCGTACCTATGACCTGTGCGCACCTGTGGTTATGTGTTGAGATGTGTATTAACGAAATCCAAAGACTGGAGTGGATCCGACGACATCGAATTTTTCACCTAAAAAAATGTACAGTGTATAGTAAGGATTTAGGAGCCTTCCATGGCTCATCTTCCAACTGCCACAGCGGCCCAACTAGGCGTACCTACGACCTGTGCGCAAGTGTGGTTATGTGTTGAGATGTGTATTAACGAAATCCAAAGACTGGAGTGGATCCGACGACATCGAATTTTTAGTGTATAGTAAGGATTTTGGAGCCTTCCATGGCTCATCTTCCAACTGCCACAGCGGTCCAACTAGGCGTACCTACGACCTGTGCGCACCTGTGGTTATGTGTTGAGATGTGTATTAACGAAATCCAAAGACTGGAGTGGATCCGACGACATCGAATTTTTCGCCTAAAAAAATGTACAGTGGATAGTAAGGATTTTGGAGCCTTTCCATGGCTCATCTTCCAACTGCCACAGCGGCCCAACTAGGCGTACCTACGACCTGTGCGCACCTGTGGTTATGTGTTGAGATGTGTATTAACGAAATCCCAAGACTGGAGTGGATCCGACGACATCGAATTTTTCACCTAAAAAAATGTACAGTGTATAGTAAGGATTTTGGAGCCTTCCATGGCTCATCTTCCAACTGCCGCAGCGGTCCAACTAGGCGTACCTACGACCTGTGCGCACCTGTGGTTATGTATTGAGATGTGTATTAACGAAATCCCAAGACTGGAGTGGATCCGACGACATCGAATTTTTCACCTAAAAAAATGTACAGTGTATAGTAAGGATTTTGGAGCCTTCCATGGCTCATCTTCCAACTGCCACAGCGGCCCAGCTAGGCGTACCTACGACCTGTGCTCACCTGTGGTTATGTGTTGAGATGTGTATTAACGAAATCCAAAGACTGGAGTGGATCCGACAGCGGCCCAACTAGGCGTACCTACGACCTGTGCTCACCTGTGGTTATGTGTTGAGATGTGTATTAACGAAATCCAAAGACTGGAGTGGATCCGACGACATCGAATTTTTCACCTAAAAAAATGTACAGTGTATAGTAAGGATTTTGGAGCCTTTCCATGGCTCATCTTCCAACTGCCACAGCGGCCCAGCTAGGCGTACCTACGACCTGTGCTCACCTGTGGTTATGTGTTGAGATGTGTATTAACGAAATCCAAAGACTGGAGTGGATCCGACGACATCGAATTTTTCACCTAAAAAAATGTACAGTGTATAGTAAGGATTTTGGAGCCTTCCATGGCTCATCTTCCAACTGCCACAGCGGTCCAACTAGGCGTACCTACGACCTGTGGTTATGTGTTGAGATGTGTATTAACGAAATCCAAAGACTGGAGTGGATCCGACGACATCGAATTTTTCACCTAAAAAAATGTACAGTGTATAGTAAGGATTTTGGAGCCTTTCTATGGCTCATCTTCCAACTGCCACAGCGGCCCAACTAGGCGTGCCTATGACCTGTGCGCACCTGTGGTTATGTGTTGAGATGTGTATTAACGAAATCCAAAGACTGGAGTGGATCCGACGACATCGAATTTTTCACCTAAAAAAATGTACAGTGTATAGTAAGGATTTTGGAGCCTTTAAATGGCTCATCTTCCAACTGAAACGGCTAACCAATTAGGCGTACCTACGACCTGTGCTCACCTGTGGTTATTTGTTGAGATGTGTATTAACGAAATCCAAAGACTGGAGTGGATCCGACGACATCGAATTTTTCACCTAAAAAAATGTACAGTGTATAGTAAGGATTTTGGAGCCTTTCCATGGCTCATCTTCCAACTGAAACGGCTAACCAATTAGGCGTACCTACGATCTGTGCTCACCTGTGGTTATGTGTTGAGATGTGTATTAACGAAATCCAAAGACTGGAGTGGATCCGACGACATCGAATTTTTCACCTAAAAAAAATGTACAGTGTATAGTAAGGATTTTGGAGCCTTTCTATGGCTCATCTTCCAACTGCCACAACGGCCCAACTAGGCGTACCTACGACCTGTGCGCACCTGTGGTTATGTGTTGAGATGTGTATTAACGAAATCCAAAGACTGGAGTGGATCCGACGACATCGAATTTTTCACCTAAAAAAATGTACAGTGTATAGTAAGGATTTTGGAGCCTTCTATGGCTCATCTTCCAACTGCCACAGCGGCCCAACTAGGCGTACCTACGACCAGTGCTCACCTGTGGTTATGTGTTGAGATGTGTATTAACGAAATCCAAAGACTGGAGTGGATCCGACGACATCGAATTTTTCACCTAAAAAAATGTACAGTGTATAGTAAGGATTTTGGAGCCTTCCATGGCTCATCTTCCAACTGCCACAGCGGTCCAACTAGGCGTACCTACGACCTGTGCTCACCTGTGGTTATGTGTTGAGCTCTGTATTAACGAAATCCAAAGACTGGAGTGGATCCGACGACATCGAATTTTTAACCTAAAAAAATGTACAGTGTATAGTAAGGATTTTGGAGCCTTTCTATGGCTCATCTTCCAACTGCCACAGCGGCCCAACTAGGCGTACCTATGACCTGTGCGCACCTGTGGTTATGTGTTGAGATGTGTATTAACGAAATCCAAAGACTGGAGTGGATCCGACGACATCGAATTTTTCACCTAAAAAAATGTACAGTGTATAGTAAGGATTTTGGAGCCTTTCTATGGCTCATCTTCCAACTGCCACAACGGCCCAACTAGGCGTACCTACGACCTGTGCGCACCTGTGGTTATGTGTTGAGATGTGTATTAACGAAATCCAAAGACTGGAGTGGATCCGACGACATCGAATTTTTCACCTAAAAAAATGTACAGTGTATAGTAAGGATTTTGGAGCCTTCTATGGCTCATCTTCCAACTGCCACAGCGGCCCAACTAGGCGTACCTACGACCAGTGCTCACCTGTGGTTATGTGTTGAGATGTGTATTAACGAAATCCAAAGACTGGAGTGGATCCGACGACAATCGAATTTTTCACCTAAAAAAATGTACAGTGTATAGTAAGGATTTTGGAGCCTTTCAATGGCTCATCTTCCAACTGCCACAGCGGCCCAACTAGGCGTACCTACGACCTGTGCTCACCTGTGGTTATGTGTTGAGATGTGTATTAACGAAATCCAAAGACTGGAGTGGATCCGACGACATCGAATTTTTCACCTAAAAAAATGTACAGTGTATAGTAAGGATTTTGGAGCCTTTCTATGGCTCATCTTCCAACTGCCACAGCGGCCCAACTAGGCGTACCTACGACCTGTGCTCACCTGTGGTTATGTGTTGAGATGTGTATTAACGAAATCCAAAGACTGGAGTGGATCCGACGACATCGAATTTTTCACCTAAAAAAATGTACAGTGTATAGTAAGGATTTTGGAGCCTTTCCATGGCTCATCTTCCAACTGCCACAGCGGCCCAACTAGGCGTACCTATGACCTGTGCTCACCTGTGGTTATGTGTTGAGATGTGTATTAACGAAATCCAAAGACTGGAGTGGATCCGACGACATCGAATTTTTCACCTAAAAAAATGTACAGTGTATAGTAAGGATTTTGGAGCCTTTCTATGGCTCATCTTCCAACTGCCACAGCGGCCCAACTAGGCGTACCTACGACCTGTGCTCACCTGTGGTTATGTGTTGAGATGTGTATGTGCTCACCTGTTGTTATGTGTTGAGATGTGTATTAACGAAATCCAAAGACTGGAGTGGAGCCGACGACATCGAATTTTTCACCTAAAAAAATGTACAGTGTATAGTAAGGATTTTGGAGCCTTTCCATGGCTCATCTTCCAACTGCCACAGCGGCCCAACTAGGCGTACCTATGACCTGTGCTCACCTGTGGTTATGTGTTGAGATGTGTATTAACGAAATCCAAAGACTGGAGTGGATCCGACGACATCGAATTTTTCACCTAAAAAAATGTACAGTGTATAGTAAGGATTTTGGAGCCGTCCATGGCTCATCTTAAAACTGCCACAGCGGCCCAACTATTAGTACCTACTACCTGTGCTCACCTGTGGTTATGTGTTAAGATGTGTATTAACGAAATCCAAAGACTGGAGTGGATCCGACAGCGGCCCAACTAGGCGTACCCACGACCTGTGCTCACCTGTGGTTATGTGTTGAGATGTGTATTAACGAAATCCAAAGACTGGAGTGGATCCGACGACATCGAATTTTTCACCTAAAAAAATGTACAGTGTATAGTAAGGATTTTGGAGCCTTCTATGGCTCATCTTCCAACTGCCACAGCGGCCCAACTAGGCGTACCTACGACCAGTGCTCACCTGTGGTTATGTGTTGAGATGTGTATTAACGAAATCCAAAGACTGGAGTGGATCCGACGACATCGAATTTTTCACCTAAAAAAATGTACAGTGTATAGTAAGGATTTTGGAGCCTTTCTATGGCTCATCTTCCAACTGCCACAGCGGCCCAACTAGGCGTACCTACGACCTGTGCTCACCTGTGGTTATGTGTTGAGATGTGTATGTGCTCACCTGTTGTTATGTGTTGAGATGTGTATTAACGAAATCCAAAGACTGGAGTGGAGCCGACGACATCGAATTTTTCACCTAAAAAAATGTACAGTGTATAGTAAGGATTTTGGAGCCTTCCATGGCTCATCTTCCAACTGCCACAGCGGCCCAGCTAGGCGTACCTACGACCTGTGCGCACCTGTGGTTATGTGTTGAGAAGTGTATTAACGAAATCCCAAGACTGGAGTGGATCCGACGACATCGAATTTTTCACCTAAAAAAATGTACAGTGTATAGTAAGGATTTTGGAGCCTTCCATGGCTCATCTTCCAACTGCCACAGCGGCCCAACTAGGCGTACCTACGACCTGTGCGCACCTGTGGTTATGTGTTGAGAAGTGTATTAACGAAATCCAAAGACTGGAGTGGATCCGACGACATCGAATTTTTCACCTAAAAAAATGTACAGTGTATAGTAAGGATTTTGGAGCAACCCATGGCTCATCTTCCAACTGCCACAGCGGCCCAACTAGGCGTACTTACGACCTGTGCGCACCTGTGGTTATGTGTTGAGATGTGTATTATCGAAATCCAAAGACTGGAGTGGATCCGACGACATCGAATTTTTCACCTAAAAAAATGTACAGTGTATAGTAAGGATTTTGGAGCCTTCCATGGCTCATCTTCCAACTGCCACAGCGGCCCAACTAGGCGTACCTACGACCTGTGCGCACCTGTGGTTATGTGTTGAGAAGTGTATTAACGAAATCCCAAGACTGGAGTGGATCCGACGACATCGAATTTTTCACCTAAAAAAATGTACAGTGTATAGTAAGGATTTTGGAGCAACCCATGGCTCATCTTCCAACGGCCACAGCGGCCCAACTAGGCGTACCTACGACCTGTGCGCACCTGTGGTTATGTGTTGAGAAGTGTATTAACGAAATCCCAAGACTGGAGTGGATCCGACGACATCGAATTTTTCACCTAAAAAAATATACAGTGTATAGTAAGGATTTTGGAGCCTTCCATGGCTCATCTTCCAACTGCCACAGCGGCCCAACTAGGCGTACCTACGACCTGTGCGCACCTGTGGTTATGTGTTGAGAAGTGTATTAACGAAATCCCAAGACTGGAGTGGATCCGACGACATCGAATTTTTCACCTAAAAAAATGTACAGTGTATAGTAAGGATTTTGGAGCAACCCATGGCTCATCTTCCAACTGCCACAGCGGCCCAACTAGGCGTACCTACGACCTGTGCGCACCTGTGGTTATGTGTTGAGATGTGTATTAACGAAATCCCAAGACTGGAGTGGATCCGACGACATCGAATTTTTCACCTAAAAAAATGTACAGTGTATAGTAAGGATTTTGGAGCAACCCATGGCTCATCTTCCAACTGCCACAGCGGCCCAACTAGGCGTACCTACGACCTGTGCGCAACTGTGGTTATGTGTTGAGATGTGTATTAACGAAATCCAAAGACTGGAGTGGATCCGACGACATCGAATGTTTCACCTAAAAAAATGTACAGTCTATAGTAAGGATTTTGGAGCCTTCCATGGCTCATCTTCCAAGTGCCACAGCGGCCCAACTAGGCGTACCTACGACCTGTGCTCACCTGTGGTTATGTGTTGAGATGTGTATTAACGAAATCCAAAGACTGGAGTGGATCCGACGACATCGAATTTTTCACCTAAAAAAATGTACAGTGTATAGTAAGGATTTTGGAGCCTTTCCATGGCTCATCTTCCAACTGCCACAGCGGCCCAACTAGGCGTACCTACGACCTGTGCGCACCTGTGGTTATGTGTTGAGATGTGTATTAACGAAATCCAAAGACTGGAGTGGATCCGACGACATCGAATTTTTCACCTAAAAAAATGTACAGTACACTAAGGATTTTGGAGCCTTCCATGGCTCATCTTCCAACTGCCGCAGCGGTCCAACTAGGCGTACCTACGAACTGTGCGCACCTGTGGTTATGTATTGAGATGTGTATTAACGAAATCCCAAGACTGGAGTGGATCCGACGACATCGAATTTTTCACCTAAAAAAATGTACAGTGTATAGTAAGGATTTTGGAGCCTTTCTATGGCTCATCTTCCAACTGCCACAACGGCCCAACTAGGCGTACCTACGACCTGTGCGCACCTGTGGTTATGTGTTGAGATGTGTATTAACGAAATCCAAAGACTGGAGTGGATCCGACGACATCGAATTTTTCACCTAAAAAAATGTACAGTGTATAGTAAGGATTTTGGAGCCTTCTATGGCTCATCTTCCAACTGCCACAGCGGCCCAACTAGGCGTACCTACGACCAGTGCTCACCTGTGGTTATGTGTTGAGATGTGTATTAACGAAATCCAAAGACTGGAGTGGATCCGACGACATCGAATTTTTCACCTAAAAAAATGTACAGTGTATAGTAAGGATTTTGGAGCCTTTCAATGGCTCATCTTCCAACTGCCACAGCGGCCCAACTAGGCGTACCTACGACCTGTGCTCACCTGTGGTTATGTGTTGAGATGTGTATTAACGAAATCCAAAGACTGGAGTGGATCCGACGACATCGAATTTTTCACCTAAAAAAATGTACAGTGTATAGTAAGGATTTTGGAGCCTTTCTATGGCTCATCTTCCAACTGCCACAGCGGCCCAACTAGGCGTACCTACGACCTGTGCTCACCTGTGGTTATGTGTTGAGATGTGTATTAACGAAATCCAAAGACTGGAGTGGATCCGACGACATCGAATTTTTCACCTAAAAAAATGTACAGTGTATAGTAAGGATTTTGGAGCCTTTCCATGGCTCATCTTCCAACTGCCACAGCGGCCCAACTAGGCGTACCTATGACCTGTGCTCACCTGTGGTTATGTGTTGAGATGTGTATTAACGAAATCCAAAGACTGGAGTGGATCCGACGACATCGAATTTTTCACCTAAAAAAATGTACAGTGTATAGTAAGGATTTTGGAGCCTTTCTATGGCTCATCTTCCAACTGCCACAGCGGCCCAACTAGGCGTACCTACGACCTGTGCTCACCTGTGGTTATGTGTTGAGATGTGTATGTGCGCACCTGTGGTTATGTGTTGAGATGTGTATTAACGAAATCCAAAGACTGGAGTGGAGCCGACGACATCGAATTTTTCACCTAAAAAAATGTACAGTGTATAGTAAGGATTTTGGAGCCTTCCATGGCTCATCTTCCAACTGCCACAGCGGCCCAGCTAGGCGTACCTACGACCTGTGCGCACCTGTGGTTATGTGTTGAGAAGTGTATTAACGAAATCCCAAGACTGGAGTGGATCCGACGACATCGAATTTTTCACCTAAAAAAATGTACAGTGTATAGTAAGGATTTTGGAGCCTTCCATGGCTCATCTTCCAACTGCCACAGCGGCCCAACTAGGCGTACCTACGACCTGTGCGCACCTGTGGTTATGTGTTGAGATGTGTATGTGCTCACCTGTTGTTATGTGTTGAGATGTGTATTAACGAAATCCAAAGACTGGAGTGGAGCCGACGACATCGAATTTTTCACCTAAAAAAATGTACAGTGTATAGTAAGGATTTTGGAGCCTTTCCATGGCTCATCTTCCAACTGCCACAGCGGCCCAACTAGGCGTACCTATGACCTGTGCTCACCTGTGGTTATGTGTTGAGATGTGTATTAACGAAATCCAAAGACTGGAGTGGATCCGACGACATCGAATTTTTCACCTAAAAAAATGTACAGTGTATAGTAAGGATTTTGGAGCCGTCCATGGCTCATCTTAAAACTGCCACAGCGGCCCAACTATTAGTACCTACTACCTGTGCTCACCTGTGGTTATGTGTTAAGATGTGTATTAACGAAATCCAAAGACTGGAGTGGATCCGACAGCGGCCCAACTAGGCGTACCCACGACCTGTGCTCACCTGTGGTTATGTGTTGAGATGTGTATTAACGAAATCCAAAGACTGGAGTGGATCCGACGACATCGAATTTTTCACCTAAAAAAATGTACAGTGTATAGTAAGGATTTTGGAGCCTTCCATGGCTCATCTTCCAACTGCCACAGCGGCCCAACTAGGCGTACCTACGACCAGTGCTCACCTGTGGTTATGTGTTGAGATGTGTATTAACGAAATCCAAAGACTGGAGTGGATCCGACGACATCGAATTTTTCACCTAAAAAAATGTACAGTGTATAGTAAGGATTTTGGAGCCTTTCTATGGCTCATCTTCCAACTGCCACAGCGGCCCAACTAGGCGTACCTACGACCTGTGCTCACCTGTGGTTATGTGTTGAGATGTGTATGTGCTCACCTGTTGTTATGTGTTGAGATGTGTATTAACGAAATCCAAAGACTGGAGTGGAGCCGACGACATCGAATTTTTCACCTAAAAAAATGTACAGTGTATAGTAAGGATTTTGGAGCCTTCCATGGCTCATCTTCCAACTGCCACAGCGGCCCAGCTAGGCGTACCTACGACCTGTGCGCACCTGTGGTTATGTGTTGAGAAGTGTATTAACGAAATCCCAAGACTGGAGTGGATCCGACGACATCGAATTTTTCACCTAAAAAAATGAACAGTGTATAGTAAGGATTTTGGAGCCTTCCATGGCTCATCTTCCAACTGCCACAGCGGCCCAACTAGGCGTACCTACGACCTGTGCGCACCTGTGGTTATGTGTTGAGAAGTGTATTAACGAAATCCAAAGACTGGAGTGGATCCGACGACATCGAATTTTTCACCTAAAAAAATGTACAGTGTATAGTAAGGATTTTGGAGCAACCCATGGCTCATCTTCCAACTGCCACAGCGGCCCAACTAGGCGTACTTACGACCTGGGCGCACCTGTGGTTATGTGTTGAGATGTGTATTATCGAAATCCAAAGACTGGAGTGGATCCGACGACATCGAATTTTTCACCTAAAAAAATGTACAGTGTATAGTAAGGATTTTGGAGCCTTCCATGGCTCATCTTCCAACTGCCACAGCGGCCCAACTAGGCGTACTTACGACCTGTGCGCACCTGTGGTTATGTGTTGAGATGTGTATTATCGAAATCCAAAGACTGGAGTGGATCCGACGACATCGAATTTTTCACCTAAAAAAATGTACAGTGTATAGTAAGGATTTTGGAGCCTTCCATGGCTCATCTTCCAACTGCCACAGCGGCCCAACTAGGCGTACCTACGACCTGTGCGCACCTGTGGTTATGTGTTGAGATGTCTATTAACGAAATCCAAAGACTGGAGTGGATCCGACGACATCGAATTTTTCACCTAAAAAAATGTACAGTGTATAGTAAGGATTTTGGAGCAACCCATGGCTCATCTTCCAACGGCCACAGCGGCCCAACTAGGCGTACCTACGACCTGTGCGCACCTGTGGTTATGTGTTGAGAAGTGTATTAACGAAATCCCAAGACTGGAGTGGATCCGACGACATCGAATTTTTCACCTAAAAAAATGTACAGTGTATAGTAAGGATTTTGGAGCCTTCCATGGCTCATCTTCCAACTGCCACAGCGGCCCAACTAGGCGTACCTACGACCTGTGCGCACCTGTGGTTATGTGTTGAGATGTGTATTAACGAAATCCCAAGACTGGAGTGGATCCGACGACATCGAATTTTTCACCTAAAAAAATGTACAGTGTATAGTAAGGATTTTGGAGCAACCCATGGCTCATCTTCCAACTGCCACAGCGGCCCAACTAGGCGTACCTACGACCTGTGCGCAACTGTGGTTATGTGTTGAGATGTGTATTAACGAAATCCAAAGACTGGAGTGGATCCGACGACATCGAATGTTTCACCTAAAAAAATGTACAGTCTATAGTAAGGATTTTGGAGCCTTCCATGGCTCATCTTCCAAGTGCCACAGCGGCCCAACTAGGCGTACCTACGACCTGTGCTCACCTGTGGTTATGTGTTGAGATGTGTATTAACGAAATCCAAAGACTGGAGTGGATCCGACGACATCGAATTTTTCACCTAAAAAAATGTACAGTGTATAGTAAGGATTTTGGAGCCTTTCTATGGCTCATCTTCCAACTGCCACAGCGGCCCAACTAGGCGTACCTACGACCTGTGCGCACCTGTGGTTATGTGTTGAGATGTCTATTAACGAAATCCAAAGACTGGAGTGGATCCGACGACATCGAATTTTTCACCTAAAAAAATGTACAGTGTATAGTAAGGATTTTGGAGCCTTTCTATGGCTCATCTTCCAACTGCCACAGCGGCCCAACTAGGCGTACCTACGACCTGTGCGCACCTGTGGTTATGTGTTGAGATGTCTATTAACGAAATCCAAAGACTGGAGTGGATCCGACGACATCGAATTTTTCACCTTTAAAAATGTACAGTGTATAGTAAGGATTTTGGAGCCTTCCATGGCTCATCTTCCAACTGCCACAGCGGTCCAACTAGGCGTACCTACGAACTGTGCGCACCTGTGGTTATGTATTGAGATGTGTATTAACGAAATCCCAAGACTGGAGTGGATCCGACGACATCGAATTTTTCACCTAAAAAAATGTACAGTGTATAGTAACGATTTTGGAGCAACCCATGGCTCATCTTCCAACTGCCACAGCGGCCCAACTAGGCGTACCTACGACCTGTGCGCACCTGTGGTTATGTGTTGAGATGTGTATTAACGAAATCCAAAGACTGGAGTGGATCCGACGACATCGAATTTTTCACCTAAATAAATGTACAGTGTATAGTAACGATTTTGGAGCAACCCATGGCTCATCTTCATACTGCCACAGCGGCCCAACTAGGCGTACCTACGACCTGTGCGCACCTGTGGTTATGTGTTGAGATGTCTATTAACGAAATCCCAAGACTGGAGTGGATCCGACGACATCGAATTTTTCACCTAAAAAAATGTACAGTGTATAGTAAGGATTTTGGAGCCTTCCATGGCTCAACTTCCAACTGCCACAGCGGTCCGACTAGGCGTACCTACGACCTGTGCGCACCTGTGGTTATGTGTTGAGATGTGTATTAACGAAATCCAAAGACTGGAGTGGATCCGACGACATCGAATTTTTCACCTAAAAAAATGTACAGTGTATGGTAAGGATTTTGGAGCCTTCAATGGCTCATCTTCCAACTGCCACAGCGGCCCAACTAGGCGTACCTACGACCAGTGCTCACCTGTGGTTATGTGTTGAGATGTGTATTAACTAAATCCAAAGACTGGAGTGGATAGGACGACATCGAATTTTTCACCTTAAAAAAATTTACAGTGTATGGTAAGGATTTTGGAGCCTTCCATGGCTCATCTTCCAACTGCCACAGCGGCCCAACTAGGCGTACCTACGACCAGTGCTCACCTGTGGTTATGTGTTGAGATGTGTATTAACTAAATCCAAAGACTGGAGTGGATACGACGACATCGAATTTTTCACCTTAAAAAAATTTACAGTGTATGGTAAGGATTTTGGAGCCTTCCATGGCTCATCTTCCAACTGCCACAGCGGTCCAACTAGGCGTACCTACGACCTGTGGTTATGTGTTGATATGTGTATTAACGAAATCCAAAGACTGGAGTGGATCCGACGACATCGAATTTTTCACCTAAAAAAATGTACAGTGTATAGTAAGCATTTTGGAGCCTTTCCATGGCTCATTTTCCAACTGCCATAGCGGCCCAACTAGGCGTACCTACGACCTGTGCTCACCTGTGGTTATGTGTTGAGATGTCTATTAACGAAATCCAAAGACTGGAGTTGATCCGACGACATCGAATTTTTCACCTAAAAAAATATACAGGATTTTGGAGCCTTCCATGGCTCATCTTTCAACTGCCACAGCGGTCCGACTAGGCGTACCTACGACCTGTGCGCACCTGTGGTTATGTGTTGGATGTGTATTAACGAAATCCAAAGACTGGAGTGGATCCGACGACATCGAATTTTTCACCTAAAAAAATGTACAGTGTATAGTAAGCATTTTGGAGCCTTTCCATGGCTCATCGTCCAACTGCAGCGGCCCAACTAGGCGTACCTACGACCTGTGCGCACCTGTGGTTATGTGTTGAGATGTGTATTAACGAAATCCAAAGACTGGAGTGGATCCGACGACATCGAATTTTTCACCTAAAAAAATGTACAGTGTATAGTAAGCATTTTGGAGCCTTTCCATGGCTCATCGTCCAACTGCAGCGGCCCAAATAGGCGGACCTACGACCTGTGCTCACCTGTGGTTATGTGTTGAGATGTGTATTAACGAAATCCAAAGACTGGAGTGGATCCGAAGACATCGAATTTTTCACCTAAAAAAATGTACAGTGTATAGTAAGGATTTTGGAGCCTTTCCATGGCTCATCTTCCAACTGCCACAGCGGTCCAACTAGGCGTACCTACGACCTGTGCGCACCTGTGGTTATGTGTTGAGATGTGTATTAACGAAATCCAAAGACTGGAGTGGATCCGACGACATCGAATTTTTCACCTAAAAAAATGTACAGTGTATAGTAAGGATTTTGGAGCCTTTCCATGGCTCATCTTCCAACTGCCACATCGGCCCAACTAGGCGTACCTACGACCAGTGCTCACCTGTGGTTATGTGTTGAGATGTGTATTAACTAAATCCAAAGACTGGAGTGGATAGGACGACATCGAATTTTTCACCTTAAAAAAATTTACAGTGTATGGTAAGGATTTTGGAGCCTTCCATGGCTCATCTTCCAACTGCCACAGCGGCCCAACTAGGCGTACCTACGACCAGTGCTCACCTGTGGTTATGTGTTGAGATGTGTATTAACTAAATCCAAAGACTGGAGTGGATACGACGACATCGAATTTTTCACCTTAAAAAAATTTACAGTGTATGGTAAGGATTTTGGAGCCTTCCATGGCTCATCTTCCAACTGCCACAGCGGCCCAACTAGGCGTACCTACGACCTGTGGTTATGTGTTGATATGTGTATTAACGAAATCCAAAGACTGGAGTGGATCCGACGACATCGAATTTTTCACCTAAAAAAATGTACAGTGTATAGTAAGCATTTTGGAGCCTTTCCATGGCTCATTTTCCAACTGCCATAGCGGCCCAACTAGGCGTACCTACGACCTGTGCTCACCTGTGGTTATGTGTTGAGATGTCTATTAACGAAATCCAAAGACTGGAGTTGATCCGACGACATCGAATTTTTCACCTAAAAAAATGTACAGTGTATGGTAAGGATTTTGGAGCCTTCCATGGCTCATCTTCCAACTGCCACAGCGGCCCAACTAGGCGTACCTACGACCTGTGCTCACCTGTGGTTATATGTTGAGATGTCTATTAACGAAAACCAAAGACTGGAGTGTATCCGACGACATCGAATTTTTCACCTAAAAAAATATACAGGATTTTGGAGCCTTCCATGGCTCATCTTCCAACTGCCACAGCGGTCCGACTAGGCGTACCTACGACCTGTGCGCACCTGTGGTTATGTGTTGAGATGTGTATTAACGAAATCCAAAGACTGGAGTGGATCCGACGACATCGAATTTTTCACCTAAAAAAATGTACAGTGTATAGTAAGGATTTCCATGGCTCAACTTCCAACTGCCACAGCGGTCCGACTAGGCGTACCTACGACCTGTGCGCACCTGTGGTTATGCGTTGAGATGTGTATTAACGAAATCCAAAGACTGGAGTGGATCCGACGACATCGAATTTTTCACCTAAAAAAATGTACAGTGTATAGTAAGCATTTTGGAGCCTTTCCATGGCTCATCGTCCAACTGCAGCGGCCCAACTAGGCGTACCTACGACCTGTGCTCACCTGTGGTTATGTGTTGAGATGTGTATTAACGAAATCCAACGACTGGAGTGGATCCGACGACATCGAATTTTTCACCTAAAAAAATGTACAGTGTATAGTAAGGATTTTGGAGCCTTCCATGGCTGATCTTCCAACTGCCACAGCGGCCCAACTAGGCGTACCTACGACCAGTGCTCACCTGTGGTTATGTGTTGAGATGTGTATTAACTAAATCCAAAGACTGGAGTGGATACGACGACATCGAATTTTTCACCTTAAAAAAATTTACAGTGTATGGTAAGGATTTTGGAGCCTTCCATGGCTCATCTTCCAACTGCCACAGCGGTCCAACTAGGCGTACCTACGACCTGTGGTTATGTGTTGATATGTGTATTAACGAAATCCAAAGACTGGAGTGGATCCGACGACATCGAATTTTTCACCTAAAAAAATGTACAGTGTATAGTAAGCATTTTGGAGCCTTTCCATGGCTCATTTTCCAACTGCCATAGCGGCCCAACTAGGCGTACCTACGACCTGTGCTCACCTGTGGTTATGTGTTGAGATGTCTATTAACGAAATCCAAAGACTGGAGTTGATCCGACGACATCGAATTTTTCACCTAAAAAAATATACAGGATTTTGGAGCCTTCCATGGCTCATCTTTCAACTGCCACAGCGGTCCGACTAGGCGTACCTACGACCTGTGCGCACCTGTGGTTATGTGTTGGATGTGTATTAACGAAATCCAAAGACTGGAGTGGATCCGACGACATCGAATTTTTCACCTAAAAAAATGTACAGTGTATAGTAAGCATTTTGGAGCCTTTCCATGGCTCATCGTCCAACTGCAGCGGCCCAAATAGGCGGACCTACGACCTGTGCTCACCTGTGGTTATGTGTTGAGATGTGTATTAACGAAATCCAAAGACTGGAGTGGATCCGAAGACATCGAATTTTTCACCTAAAAAAATGTACAGTGTATAGTAAGGATTTTGGAGCCTTTCCATGGCTCATCTTCCAACTGCCACAGCGGTCCAACTAGGCGTACCTACGACCTGTGCGCACCTGTGGTTATGTGTTGAGATGTGTATTAACGAAATCCAAAGACTGGAGTGGATCCGACGACATCGAATTTTTCACCTAAAAAAATGTACAGTGTATAGTAAGGATTTTGGAGCCTTTCCATGGCTCATCTTCCAACTGCCACATCGGCCCAACTAGGCGTACCTACGACCTGTGCTATTAACGAAATCCAAAGACGGGTGTGGAACCGACGACATCGAATTTTTCACCTAAAAAAATGTACAGTGTATAGTAAGGATTTTGGAGCAACCCATGGCTCATCTTCCAACTGCCACAGCGGCCCAACTAGGCGTACCTACGACCTGCGCTCACCTGTGGTTATGTGTTGAGATGTGTATTAACGAAATCCAAAGACTGGAGTGGATCCGACGGCATCGAATTTTTCACCTAAAAAAATGTACAGTGTATAGTAAGGATTTTGGAGCCTTTCCATGGCTCATCTTCCAACTGCCACGGCGGCCCAACTAGGCGTACCTACGACCTGTGCGCACCTGTGGTTATGTGTTGAGATGTGTATTAACGAAATCCAAAGACTGGAGTGGATCCGACGACATCGAATTTTTCACCTAAAAAAATGTACAGTGTATAGTAAGGATTTTGGAGCCTTTCCATAGCTCATCTTCCAACTGCCACAGCGGCCCAACTAGGCGTACCTACGACCTGTGCGCACCTGTGGTTATGTGTTGAGATGTGTATTAACGAAATCCAAAGACTGGAGTGGATCCGACGGCATCGAATTTTTCACCTAAAAAAATGTACAGTGTATAGTAAGGATTTTGGAGCCTTCCATGGCTCATCTTCCAACTGCCACAGCGGCCCAACTAGGCGTACCTACGACCTGTGCGCACCTATGGTTATGTATTGAGATGTGTATTAACGAAATCCAAAGACTGGAGTGGATCCGACGGCATCGAATTTTTCACCTAAAAAAATGTACAGTGTATAGTAAGGATTTTGGAGCCTTTCCATGGCTCATCTTCCAACTGCCACAGCGGCCCAACTAGGCGTACCTACGACCTGTGCGCACCTGTGGTTATGTGTTGAGATGTGTATTAACGAAATCCAAAGACTGGAGTGGATCCGACGACATCGAATTTTTCACCTAAAAAAATGTACAGTGTATAGTAAGGATTTTGGAGCCTTTCCATGGCTCATCTTCCAACCGCCACAGCGGCCCAACTAGGCGTACCTACGACCTGTGCTATTAACGAAATCCAAAGACTGGAGTGGATCCGACGACATCGAATTTTTCACCTAAAAAAATGTACAGTGTATAGTAAGGATTTTGGAGCCTTTCCATGGCTCATCTTCCAACTGCCACAGCGGCCCAACTAGACGACCTGTGCTCACCTGTGGTTATGTGTTGAGATGTCTATTAACGAAATCCAAAGACTGGAGTGGATCCGACGACATCGAATTTTTCACCTAAAAAAATGTACAGCGTATAGTAAGGATTTTGGAGCAACCCATGGCTCATCTTCCAACTGCCATAGCGGCCCAACTAGGCGTACCTACGACCTGTGCTCACCTGTGGTTATGTGTTGAGATGTCTATTAACGAAATCCAAAGACTGGAGTGGATCCGACGACATCGAATTTTTCACCTAAAAAAATGTACAGTGTATAGTAAGGATTTTGGAGCCTTCCATGGCTCATCTTCCAACTGCCACAGCGGCCCAACTAGGCGTACCTACGACCTGTGCTCACCTGTGGTTATGTGTTGAGATGTCTATTAACGAAATCCAAAGACTGGAGTGGATCCGACGACATCGAATTTTTCACCTAAAAAAATGTACAGTGTATAGTAAGGATTTTGGAGCCTTCCATGGCTCATCTTCCAACTGCCACAGCGGCCCAACTAGGCGTACCTACGACCTGTGCTCACCTGTGGTTATGTGTTGAGATGTCTATTAACGAAATCCAAAGACTGGAGTGGATCCGACGACATCGAATTTTTCACCTAAAAAAATGTACAGTGTATAGTAAGGATTTTGGAGCCTTCCATGGCTCATCTTCCAACTGCCACAGCGGCCCAACTAGGCGTACCTACGACCTGTGCTCACCTGTGGTTATGTGTTGAGATGTCTATTAACGAAATCCAAAGACTGGAGTGGATCCGACGACATCGAATTTTTCACCTAAAAAAATGTACAGCGTATAGTAAGGATTTTGGAGCAACCCATGGCTCATCTTCCAACTGCCATAGCGGCCCAACTAGGCGTACCTACGACCTGTGCTCACCTGTGGTTATGTGTTGAGATGTCTATTAACGAAATCCAAAGACTGGAGTGGATCCGACGACATCGAATTTTTCACCTAAAAAAATGTACAGTGTATAGTAAGGATTTTGGAGCCTTCCATGGCTCATCTTCCAACTGCCACAGCGGCCCAACTAGGCGTACCTACGACCTGTGCGCACCTGTGGTTATGTGTTGAGATGTGTATTAACGAAATCCAAAGACTGGATTGGATCCGACGACATCGAATTTTTCACCTAAAAAAATGTACAGTGTATAGTAAGGATTTTGGAGCCTTCCATGGCTCATCTTCCAACTGCCACAGCGGTCCAACTAGGCGTACCTACGACCTGTGCTCACCTGTGGTTATGTGTTGAGCTCTGTATTAACGAAATCCAAAGACTGGAGTGGATCCGACGACATCGAATTTTTAACCTAAAAAAATGTACTGTGTATAGTAAGGATTTTGGAGCCTTTCCATGGCTCATCTTCCAACTGCCACAGCGGCCCAACTAGGCGTACCTACGACCTGTGCTCATCTGTGGTTATGTGTTGGGATGTGTATTAACGAAATCCAAAGACTGGAGTGGATCCGACGACATCGAATTTTTCACCTAAAAAAATGTACAGTGTATAGTAAGGATTTTGGAGCAACCCATGGCTCATCTTCCAACTGCCACAGCGGCCCAACTAGGCGTACCTACGACCTGCGCTCACCTGTGGTTATGTGTTGAGATGTGTATTAACGAAATCCAAAGACTGGAGTGGATCCGACGACATCGAATTTTTCATCTCAAAAATGTACTGTGTATAGTAAGGATTTTGGGGCCTTTCCATGGCTCATCTTCCAACTGCCACAGCGGCCCAACTAGGCGTACCTACGACCTGTGCTCACCTGTGGTTATGTGTTGAGCTCTGTATTAACGAAATCCAAAGACTGGAGTGGATCCGACGACATCGAATTTTTCACCTAAAAAAATGTACAGTGTATAGTAAGGATTTTGGAGCCTTCTATGGCTCATCTTCCAACTGCCACAGCGGTCCAACTAGGCGTACCTACGACCTGTGCGCACCTGTGGTTATGTGTTGAGATGTGTATTAACGAAATCCAAAGACTGGAGTGGATCCGACGACATCGAATTTTTCACCTAAAAAAATGTACAGTGTATAGTAAGGATTTTGGAGCAACCCATGGCTCATCTTCCAACCGCCATAGCGGCCCAACTAGGCGTACCTACGACCTGTGCTCACCTGTGGTTATGTGTTGAGATGTCTATTAACGAAATCCAAAGACTGGAGTGGATCCGACGACATCGAATTTTTCACCTAAAAAAATGTACAGTGTATAGTAAGGATTTTGGAGCCTTCCATGGCTCATCTTCCAACTGCCACAGCGGCCCAACTAGGCGTACCTACGACCTGTGCTCACCTGTGGTTATGTGTTGAGATGTCTATTAACGAAATCCAAAGACTGGAGTGGATCCGACGACATCGAATTTTTCACCTAAAAAAATGTACAGTGTATAGTAAGGATTTTGGAGCCTTCCATGGCTCATCTTCCAACTGCCACAGCGGCCCAACTAGGCGTACCTACGACCTGTGCTCACCTGTGGTTATGTGTTGGGATGTCTATTAACGAAATCCAAAGACTGGAGTGGATCCGACGACATCGAATTTTTCATCTCAAAAATGTACTGTGTATAGTAAGGATTTTGGGGCCTTTCCATGGCTCATCTTCCAACTGCCACAGCGGCCCAACTAGGCGTACCTACGACCTGTGCGCACCTGTGGTTATGTGTTGAGATGTGTATTAACGAAATCCAAAGACTGGATTGGATCCGACGACATCGAATTTTTCACCTAAAAAAATGTACAGTGTATAGTAAGGATTTTGGAGCCTTCCATGGCTCATCTTCCAACTGCCACAGCGGTCCAACTAGGCGTACCTACGACCTGTGCTCACCTGTGGTTATGTGTTGAGCTCTGTATTAACGAAATCCAAAGACTGGAGTGGATCCGACGACATCGAATTTTTAACCTAAAAAAATGTACTGTGTATAGTAAGGATTTTGGAGCCTTTCCATGGCTCATCTTCCAACTGCCACAGCGGCCCAACTAGGCGTACCTACGACCTGTGCTCATCTGTGGTTATGTGTTGGGATGTGTATTAACGAAATCCAAAGACTGGAGTGGATCCGACGACATCGAATTTTTCACCTAAAAAAATGTACAGTGTATAGTAAGGATTTTGGAGCCTTTCTATGGCTCATCTTCCAACTGCCACAACGGCCCAACTAGGCGTACCTACGACCTGTGCGCACCTGTGGTTATGTGTTGAGATGTGTATTAACGCAATCCAAAGACTGGAGTGGAACCGACGACATCGAATTTTCATCTCAAAAAATGTACTGCGTATACTAAGGATTTTGGAGCCTTCCATGGCTCATCTTCCAACTGCCACAGCGGTCCAACTAGGCGTACCTACGACCTGTGCTCACCTGTGGTTATGTGTTGAGCTGTGTATTAACGAAATCCAAAGACTGGAGTGGATCCGACGACATCGAATTTTTCACCTAAAAAAATGTCCTGTGTATAGTAAGGATTTTGGAGCCTTTCCTTGGCTCATCTTCCAACTGCCACAGCGGCCCAACTAGGCGTACCTACGACCTGTGCTCATCTGTGGTTATGTGTTGGGATGTGTATTAACGAAATCCAAAGACTGGAGTGGATCCGACGACATCGAATTTTTCACCTAAAAAAATGTACAGTAGTATAGTAAGGATTTTGGAGCTTTCCATGGCTCATCTTCCAACTGCCACAGCGGCCCAACTAGGCGTACCTAAGACCTGCGGTTATGTGTTGAAATGTGTATTAACGAAATCCAAAGACTGGAGTGGATCCGACGACATCGAATTTTGCACCTAAAAAAATGTACAGTGTATAGTAAGGATTTTGGAGCCTTCCATGGCTCATCTTCCAACTGCCACAGCTGCCCAACTAGGCGTACCTACGACCTGTGCGCACCTGTGGTTATGTGTTGAGATGTGTATTAACGAAATCCAAAGACTGGATTGGGTCCGACGACATCGAATTTTTCACCTAAAAAAATGTACAGTGTGTAGTAAGGATTTTGGAGCCTTTCCATGGCTCATCTTCCAACTGCCACAGCGGCCCAACTAGGCGTACCTACGACCTGTGCTCACATGTGGTTATGTGTTGAGATGTCTATTAACGAAATCCAAATACTGGAGTGGATCCGACGACATCGAATTTTTCACCTAAAAAAATGTACAGTGTATAGTAAGGATTTTGGAGCCTTCCATGGCTCATCTTCCAACTGCCACAGCGGTCCAACTAGGCGTACCTACGACCTGTGCTCACCTGTCGTTATGTGTTGAGCTGTGTATTAACGAAATCCAAAGACTGGAGTGGATCCGACGACATCGAATTTTTCACCTAAAAAAATGTCCTGTGTATAGTAAGGATTTTGGAGCCTTTCCATGGCTCATCTTCCAACTGCCACAGCGGCCCAACTAGGCGTACCTACGACCTGTGCTCATCTGTGGTTATGTGTTGGGATGTGTATTAACGAAATCCAAAGACTGGAGTGGATCCGACGACATCGAATTTTTCACCTAAAAAAATGTACAGTGTATAGTAAGGATTTTGGAGCCTTCCATGGCTCATCTTCCAACTGCCACAGCGGTCCAACTAGGCGTACCTACGACTTGTGCGCACATGTGGTTATGTATTGAGATGTGTATTAACGAAATCCAAAGACTGGAGTGGATCCGACGACATCGAACTTTTCACCTAAAAAAATGTACAGTGTATAGTAAGGATTTTGGAGCCTTCCATGGCTCATCTTCCAACTGCCACAGCGGCCCAACTAGGCGTACCTACGACCTGTGCGCACCTGTGGTTATGTGTTGAGATGTGTATTAACGAAATCCAAAGACTGGAGTGGATCCGACGACATCGAATTTTTCACCTAAAAAAATGTACAGTGTAAGTAAGGATTTTGGAGCAACCCATGGCTCATCTTCCAACTGCCACAGCGGCCCAACTAGGCGTACCTACGACCTGTGCTCACCAGTGGTTATGTGTTGAGATGTCTATTAACGAAATCCAAAGACTGGAGTGGATCCGACGACATCGAATTATTCACCTAAAAAAATGTACTGTGTATAGTAAGGATTTTGGAGCCTTTCCATGGCTCATCTTCCAACTGCCACAACGGCCCAACTAGGCGTACCTAAGACCTGCGGTTATGTGTTGAAATGTGTATTAACGAAATCCAAAGACTGGAGTGGATCCGACGACATCGAATTTTGCACCTAAAAAAATGTACAGTGTATAGTAAGGATTTTGGAGCCTTCCATGGCTCATCTTCCAACTGCCACAGCTGCCCAACTAGGCGTACCTACGACCTGTGCGCACCTGTGGTTATGTGTTGAGATGTGTATTAACGAAATCCAAAGACTGGATTGGATCCGACGACATCGAATTTTTCACCTAAAAAAATGTACAGTGTGTAAAGGATTTTGGAGCCTTTCCATGGGTCATCTTCCAACTGCCACAGCGGCCCAACTAGGCGTACCTACGACCTGTGCTCACATGTGGTTATGTGTTGGGATGTGTATTAACGAAATCCAAAGACTGGAGTGGATCCGACAACTAGGCGTACCTACTACCTGTGCTCACCTGTGGTTATGTGTTGAGATGTGTATTAACGAAATCCAAAGACTGGAGTGGATCCGACGACATCGAATTTTTCACCTAAAAAAATGTACAGTGTATAGTAAGGATTTTGGAGCCTTCCATGGCTCATCTTCCAACTGCCACAGCGGCCCAACTAGGCGTACCTACGACCTGTGCTCACATGTGGTTATGTGTTGGGATGTGTATTAACGAAATCCAAAGACTGGAGTGGATCCGACAACTAGGCGTACCTACTACCTGTGCTCACCTGTGGTTATGTGTTGAGATGTGTATTAACGAAATCCAAAGACTGGAGTGGATCCGACGACATCGAATTTTTCACCTAAAAAAATGTCCTGTGTATAGTAAGGATTTTGGAGCCTTTCCATGGCTCATCTTCCAACTGCCACAGCGGCCCAACTAGGCGTACCTACGACCTGTGCTCATCTGTGGTTATGTGTTGGGATGTGTATTAACGAAATCCAAAGACTGGAGTGGATCCGACGACATCGAATTTTTCACATAAAAAAATTTACAGTAGTATAGTAAGGATTTTGGAGCAACCCATGGCTCATCTTCCAACTGCCACAGCGGCCCAACTAGGCGTACCTACGACCTGCGCTCACCTGTGGTTATGTGTTGAGATGTGTATTAACGAAATCCAAAGACTGGAGTGGATCCGACGACATCGAATTTTTCACCTAAAAAAATGTACAGTGTATAGTAAGGATTTTGGAGCCTTTCCATGGCTCATCTTCCAACTGCCACAGCGGCCCAACTAGGCGTACCTACGACCTGTGCTATTAACGAAATCCAAAGACTGGAGTGGTTCCGACGACATCGAATTTTTCACCTAAAAAAATGTACAGTGTATAGTAAGGATTTTGGAGCCTTCCATGGCTCATCTTCCAACTGCCACAGCGGCCCAACTAGGCGTACCTACGACCAGTGCTCACCTGTGGTTATGTGTTGAGATGTGTATTAACTAAATCCAAAGACTGGAGTGGATACGACGACATCGAATTTTTCACCTTAAAAAAATATACAGTGTATGGTAAGGATTTTGGAGCCTTCCATGGCTCATCTTCCAACTGCCACAGCGGTCCAACTAGGCGTACCTACGACCTGTGGTTATGTGTTGAGATGTGTATTAACGAAATCCAAAGACTGGAGTGGATCCGACGACATCGAATTTTTCACCTAAAAAAATGTACAGTGTAAGTAAGGATTTTGGAGCAACCCATGGCTCATCTTCCAACTGCCACAGTGGCCCAACTAGGCGTACCTACGACCTGTGCTCACCAGTGGTTATGTGTTGAGATGTCTATTAACGAAATCCAAAGACTGGAGTGGATCCGACGACATCGAATTATTCACCTAAAAAAATGTACTGTGTATAGTAAGGATTTTGGAGCCTTTCCATGGCTCATCTTCCAACTGCCACAACGGCCCAACTAGGCGTACCTAAGACCTGCGGTTATGTGTTGAAATGTGTATTAACGAAATCCAAAGACTGGAGTGGATCCGACGACATCGAATTTTGCACCTAAAAAAATGTACAGTGTATAGTAAGGATTTTGGAGCCTTCCATGGCTCATCTTCCAACTGCCACAGCTGCCCAACTAGGCGTACCTACGACCTGTGCGCACCTGTGGTTATGTGTTGAGATGTGTATTAACGAAATCCAAAGACTGGATTGGATCCGACGACATCGAATTTTTCACCTAAAAAAATGTACAGTGTGTAGTATGGATTTTGGAGCCTTTCCATGGGTCATCTTCCAACTGCCACAGCGGCCCAACTAGGCGTACCTACGACCTGTGCTCACATGTGGTTATGTGTTGAGATGTCTATTAACGAAATCCAAAGACTGGAGTGGATCCGACGACATCGAATTTTTCACCTAAAAAAATGTACTGTGTATAGTAAGGATTTTGGAGCCTTTCCATGGCTCATCTTCCAACTGCCACAGCGGCCCAACTAGGCGTACCTACGACCTGTGCGCACCTGTGGTAATGTGTTGAGATGTGTATTAAAGAAATCCAAAGACTGGAGTGGATCCGACAACTAGGCGTACCTACGACCTGTGGTTATGTGTTGAGATGTGTATTAACGAAATCCAAAGACTGAAGTGGATCCGACGACATCGAATTTTTCACCTAAAAAAATGTACAGTGTAAGTAAGGATTTTGGAGCAACCCATGGCTCATCTTCCAACTGCCACAGCGGCCCAACTAGGCGTACCTACGACCTGTGCTCACCAGTGGTTATGTGTTGAGATGTGTATTAACGAAATCCAAAGACTGGAGTGGATCCGACGACATCGAATTTTGCACCTAAAAAAATGTACAGTGTATAGTAAGGATTTTGGAGCCTTCCATGGCTCATCTTCCAACTGCCACAGCTGCCCAACTAGGCGTACCTACGACCTGTGCGCACCTGTGGTTATGTGTTGAGATGTGTATTAACGAAATCCAAAGACTGGATTGGATCCGACGACATCGAATTTTTCACCTAAAAAAATGTACAGTGTGTAGTAAGGATTTTGGAGCCTTTCCATGGGTCATCTTCCAACTGCCACAGCGGCCCAACTAGGCGTACCTACGACCTGTGCTCACATGTGGTTATGTGTTGAGATGTCTATTAACGAAATCCAAAGACTGGAGTGGATCCGACGACATCGAATTTTTCACCTAAAAAAATGTACAGTGTATAGTAAGGATTTTGGAGCCTTCCATGGCTCATCTTCCAACTGCCACAGCGGTCCAACTAGGCGTACCTACGACCTGTGCTCACCTGTGGTTATGTGTTGAGCTGTGTATTAACGAAATCCAAAGACTGGAGTGGATCCGACGACATCGAATTTTTCACCTAAAAAAATGTACTGTGTATAGTAAGGATTTTGGAGCAACCCATGGCTCATTTTCCAACTGCCACAGCGGCCCAACTAGGCGTACCTACGACCTGCGCTCACCTGTGGTTATGTGTTGAGATGTGTATTAACGAAATCCAAAGACTGGAGTGGATCCGACGACATCGAATTTTTCACCTAAAAAAATGTACAGTGTATAATAAGGATTTTGGAGCCTTTCCATGGCTCATCTTCCAACTGCCACAGCGGTCCAACTAGGCATACCTACGACCTGTGCGCACCTGTGGTAATGTGTTGAGATGTGTATTAAAGAAATGCAAAGACTGGAGTGGATCCGACAACTAGGCGTACCTACGACCTGTGCTCACCTGTGGTTATGTGTTGAGATGTGTATTAACGAAATCCAAAGACTGGAGTGGATCCGACGACATCGAATTTTTCACCTAAAAAAATGTACAGTGTATAGTAAGGATTTTGGAGCCTTCCATGGCTCATCTTCCAACTGCCACAGCGGCCCAACTAGGCGTACCTACGACCTGTGCGCACCTGTGGTTATGTGTTGAGATGTGTATTAACGAAATCCAAAGACTGGAGTGGATCCGACGACATCGAATTTTTCACCTAAAAAAATGTACAGTGTATAGTAAGGATTTTGGAGCCTTCCATGGCTCATCTTCCAACTGCCACAGCGGCCCAACTAGGCGTACCTACGACCTGTGCGCACCTGTGGTTATGTGTTGAGATGTGTATTAACGAAATCCAAAGACTGGAGTGGATCCGACGACATCGAATTTTTCACCTAAAAAAATTTACAGCAGTAAGGATTTTGGAGCAACCCATGGCTCATCTTCCAACTGCCACAGCGGCCCAACTAGGCGTACCTACGACCTGTGCGCACCTGTGGTTATGTGTTGAGATGTGTATTAACGAAATCCAAAGACTGGAGTGGATCCGACGACATCGAATTTTTCACCTAAAAAATGTACAGTGTATAGTAAGGATTTTGGAGCCTTCCATGGCTCATCTTCCAACTGCCACAGCGGTCCAACTAGGCGTACCTACGACCTGTGCTCATCTGTGGTTATGTGTTGGGATGTGTATTAACGAAATCTAAAGACTGGAGTGGATCCGACGACATCGAATTTTTCACCTAAAAAAATGTACAGTGTATAGTAAGGATTTTGGAGCCTTCCATGGCTCATCTTCCAACTGCCACAGCGGCCCAACTAGGCGTACATACGACCTGTGCGCACCTGTGGTTATGTGTTGAGATGTGTATTAACGAAATCCAAAGACTGGAGTGGTTCCGACGACATCGAATTATTCACCTAAAAAAATGTACAGTGTACAGTAAGGATTTTGGAGCAACCCATGGCTCATCTTCCAACTGCCACAGCGGCCCAACTAGGCGTACCTACGACCTGTGCGCACCTGTGGTTATGTGTTGAGATGTGTATTAACGAAATCCAAAGACTGGAGTGGATCCGACGACATCGAATTTTTCACCTAAAAAAATGTACAGTAGTAAGGATTTTGGAGCAACCAATGGCTCATCTTCCAACTGCCACAGCGGCCCAACTAGGCGTACCTACGACCTGTGCGCACCTGTGGTTATGTGTTGAGATGTGTATTAACGAAATCCAAAGACTGGAGTGGATCCGACGACATCGAATTTTTCACCTAAAAAAATGTACAGTGTATAGTAAGGATTTTGGAGCCTTCCATGGCTCATCTTCCAACTGCCACAGCGGCCCAACTAGGCGTACCTACGACCTGTGCGCACCTGTGGTTATGTGTTGAGATGTGTATTAACGAAATCCAAAGACTGGAGTGGATCCGACGACATCGAATTTTTCACCTAAAAAAATGTACAGTAGTAAGGATTTTGGAGCAACCCATGGCTCATCTTCCAACTGCCACAGCGGCCCAACTAGGCGTACCTACGACCTGTGCGCACCTGTGGTTATGTGTTGAGATGTGTATTAACGAAATCCAAAGACTGGAGTGGATCCGACGACATCGAATTTTTCACCTAAAAAATGTACAGTGTATAGTAAGGATTTTGGGGCCTTCCATGGCTCATCTTCCAACTGCCACAGTGGCCCAACTATGCGTACCTATGACCTGTGCGCACCTGTGGTTATGTGTTGAGATGTGTATTAACGAAATCCAAAGACTGGAGTGGATCCGACGACATCGAATTTTTCACCTAAAAAAATGTACAGTGTATAGTAAGGATTTTGGAGCAACCCATGGCTCATCTTCCAAGTGCCACAGCGGCCCAACTAGGCGTACCAACGACCTGTGCTCACCTGTGGTTATGTGTTGAGATGTGTATTAACGAAATCCAAAGACTGGAGTGGATCCGACGACATCGAATTTTTCACCTAAAAAAATGTACAGTGTATAGTAAGGATTTTGGAGCCTTCCATGGCTCATCTTCCAACTGCCACAGTGGCCCAACCATGCGTATCTATGACCTGTGCGCACCTGTGGTTATGTGTTGAGATGTGTATTAACGAAATCCAAAGACTGGAGTGGATCCGACGACATCGAATTTTTCACCTAAAAAAATGTACAGTGTATAGTAAGGATTTTGGAGCAACCCATGGCTCATCTTCCAAGTGCCACAGCGGCCCAACTAGGCGTACCTACGACCTGTGCTCACCTGTGGTTATGTGTTGAGATGTCTATTAACGAAATCCAAAGACTGGTGTGGATCCGACGACATCGAATTTTGCACCTAAAAAAATGTACAGTGTATAGTAAGGATTTTGGAGCCTTCCATGGCTCATCTTCCAACTGCCACAGTGGCCCAACTATGTGTACCTATGACCTGTGCGCACCTGTGGTTATGTGTTGAGATGTGTATTAACGAAATCCAAAGACTGGAGTGGATCCGACGACATCGAATTTTTCACCTAAAAAAATGTACAGTGTATAGTAAGGATTTTGGAGCCTTCCATGGCTCATCTTCCAACTGCCACAGTGGCCCAACTATGCGTACCTATGACCTGTGCGCACCTGTGGTTATGTGTTGAGATGTCTATTAACGAAATCCAAAGACTGGTGTGGATCCGACAACATCGAATTTTGCACCTAAAAAAATGTACAGTGTATAGTAAGGATTTTGGAGCCTTCCATGGCTCATCTTCCAACTGCCACAGTGGCCCAACTATGCGTACCTATGACCTGTGCGCACCTGTGGTTATGTGTTGAGATGTGTATTAACGAAATCCAAAAACTGGTGTGGATCCGACGACATCGAATTTGCACCTAAAAAAATGTACAGTGTATAGTAAGGATTTTGGAGCCTTCCATGGCTCATCTTCCAACTGCCACAGTGGCGCAACTATGCGTACCTATGACCTGTGCGCACCTGTGGTTATGTGTTGAGATGTGTATTAACGAAATCCAAAGACTGGTGTGGATCCGACAACATCGAATTTTGCACCTAAAAAAATGTACAGTGTATAGTAAGGATTTTGGAGCCTTCCATGGCTCATCTTCCAACTGCCACAGTGGCCCAACTATGCGTACCTATGACCTGTGCGCACCTGTGGTTATGTGTTGAGATGTGTATTAACGAAATCCAAAGACTGGAGTGGATCCGACGACATCGAATTTTTCACCTAAAAAAATGTACAGTGTATCGTAAGGATTTTGGAGCAACCCATGGCTCATCTTCCAAGTGCCACAGCGGCCCAACTAGGCGTACCAACGACCTGTCCTCACCTGTGGTTATGTGTTGAGATGTGTATTAACGAAATCCAAAGACTGGAGTGGATCCGACGACATCGAATTTTTCACCTAAAAAAATGTACAGTGTATAGTAAGGATTTTGGAGCAACCCATGGCTCATCTTCCAAGTGCCACAGCGGCCCAACTAGGCGTACCTACGACCTGTGCGCACCTGTGGTTATGTGTTGAGATGTCTATTAACGAAATCCAAAGACTGGTGTGGATCCGACAACATCGAATTTTGCACCTAAAAAAATGTACAGTGTATAGTAAGGATTTTGGAGCCTTCCATGGCTCATCTTCCAACTGCCACAGTGGCCCAACTATGCGTACCTATGACCTGTGCGCACCTGTGGTTATGTGTTGAGATGTGTATTAACGAAATCCAAAGACTGGTGTGGATCCGACGACATCGAATTTTGCACCTAAAAAAATGTACAGTGTATAGTAAGGATTTTGGAGCCTTCCATGGCTCATCTTCCAACTGCCACAGTGGCCCAACTATGCGTACCTATGACCTGTGCGCACCTGTGGTTATGTGTTGAGATGTGTATTAACGAAATCCAAAGACTGGAGTGGATCCGACGACATCGAATTTTTCACCTAAAAAAATGTACAGTGTATAGTAAGGATTTTGGAGCAACCCATGGCTCATCTTCCAAGTGCCACAGCGGCCCAACTAGGCGTACCAACGACCTGTGCTCACCTGTGGTTATGTGTTGAGATGTGTATTAACGAAATCCAAAGACTGGAGTGGATCCGACGACATCGAATTTTTCACCTAAAAAAATGTACAGTGTATAGTAAGGATTTTGGAGCAACCCATGGCTCATCTTCCAAGTGCCACAGCGGCCCAACTAGGCGTACCTATGACCTGTGCGCACCTGTGGTTATGTGTTGAGATGTGTATTAACGAAATCCAAAGACTGGAGTGGATCCGACGACATCGAATTTTTCACCTAAAAAAATGTACAGTGTATAGTAAGGATTTTGGAGCCTTCCATGGCTCATCTTCCAACTGCCACAGTGGCCCAACTATGCGTACCTATGACCTGTGCGCACCTGTGGTTATGTGTTGAGATGTGTATTAACGAAATCCAAAGACTGGAGTGGATCCGACGACATCGAATTTTTCACCTAAAAAAATGTACAGTGTATAGTAAGGATTTTGGAGCCTTCCATGGCTCATCTTCCAACTGCCACAGTGGCCCAACTATGCGTACCTATGACCTGTGCGCACCTGTGGTTATGTGTTGAGATGTGTATTAACGAAATCCAAAGACTGGAGTGGATCCGACGACATCGAATTTTTCACCTAAAAAAATGTACAGTGTATCGTAAGGATTTTGGAGCAACCCATGGCTCATCTTCCAAGTGCCACAGTGGCCCAACTAGGCGTACCAACGACCTGTGCTCACCTGTGGTTATGTGTTGAGATGTGTATTAACGAAATCCAAAGACTGGAGTGGATCCGACGACATCGAATTTTTCACCTAAAAAAATGTACAGTGTATAGTAAGGATTTTGGAGCAACCCATGGCTCATCTTCCAAGTGCCACAGCGGCCCAACTAGGCGTACCTATGACCTGTGCGCACCTGTGGTTATGTGTTGAGATGTGTATTAACGAAATCCAAAGACTGGAGTGGATCCGACGACATCGAATTTTTCACCTAAAAAAATGTACAGTGTATAGTAAGGATTTTGGAGCCTTCCATGGCTCATCTTCCAACTGCCACAGTGGCCCAACTATGCGTACCTATGACCTGTGCGCACCTGTGGTTATGTGTTGAGATGTGTATTAACGAAATCCAAAGACTGGAGTGGATCCGACGACATCGAATTTTTCACCTAAAAAAATGTACAGTGTTATAGTAAGGATTTTGGAGCAACCCATGGCTCATCTTCCAAGTGCCACAGCGGCCCAACTAGGCGTACCAACGACCTGTGCTCACCTGTGGTTATGTGTTGAGATGTGTATTAACGAAATCCAAAGACTGGAGTGGATCCGACGACATCGAATTTTTCACCTAAAAAAATGTACAGTGTATAGTAAGGATTTTGGAGCAACCCATGGCTCATCTTCCAAGTGCCACAGCGGCCCAACTAGGCGTACCTATGACCTGTGCGCACCTGTGGTTATGTGTTGAGATGTGTATTAACGAAATCCAAAGACTGGAGTGGATCCGACGACATCGAATTTTTCACCTAAAAAAATGTACAGTGTATAGTAAGGATTTTGGAGCCTTCCATGGCTCATCTTCCAACTGCCACAGTGGCCCAACTATGCGTACCTATGACCTGTGCGCACCTGTGGTTATGTGTTGAGATGTGTATTAACGAAATCCAAAGACTGGAGTGGATCCGACGACATCGAATTTTTCACCTAAAAAAATGTACAGTGTATAGTAAGGATTTTGGAGCCTTCCATGGCTCATCTTCCAACTGCCACAGTGGCCCAACTATGCGTACCTATGACCTGTGCGCACCTGTGGTTATGTGTTGAGATGTGAATTAACGAAATCCAAAGACTGGAGTGGATCCGACGACATCGAATTTTTCACCTAAAAAAATGTACAGTGTATCGTAAGGATTTTGGAGCAACCCATGGCTCATCTTCCAAGTGCCACAGTGGCCCAACTAGGCGTACCAACGACCTGTGCTCACCTGTGGTTATGTGTTGAGATGTGTATTAACGAAATCCAAAGACTGGAGTGGATCCGACGACATCGAATTTTTCACCTAAAAAAATGTACAGTGTATAGTAAGGATTTTGGAGCAACCCATGGCTCATCTTCCAAGTGCCACAGCGGCCCAACTAGGCGTACCTACGACCTGTGCGCACCTGTGGTTATGTGTTGAGATGTCTATTAACGAAATCCAAAGACTGGAGTGGATCCGACTACCTCGAATTTTTCACCTAAAAAAATGTACAGTGTATTGTAAGGATTTTGAAGCCTTTCCATGGCTTATCTTGCTTATCTTCCAACTGCCACAGCGGCCCAACTAGGCGTACCTACGACCTGTGCGCACTTGTGGTTATGTGTTGAGATGCGTATTAACGAAATCCAAAGACTGGAGTGGATCCGACGACATCGAACTTTTCACCTAAAAATATGTACAGTGTATAGTAAGGATTTTGGAGCCTTCCATGGCTCATCTTTCAAGTGCCACAGTGGCCCAACTATGCGTACCTATGACCTGTGCGCACCTGTGGTTATGTGTTGAGATGTGTATTAACGAAATCCAAAGACTGGAGTGGATCCGACGACATCGAATTTTTCACCTAAAAAAATGTACAGTGTATAGTAAGGATTTTGGAGCCTTCCATGGCTCATCTTCCAACTGCCACAGTGGCCCAACTATGCGTACCTATGACCTGTGCGTACCTGTGGTTATGTGTTGAGATGTGTATTAACGAAATCCAAAGACTGGAGTGGATCCGACGACATCGAATTTTTCACCTAAAAAAATGTACAGTGTATAGCAAGGATTTTGGAGCAACCCATGGCTCATCTTCCAAGTGCCACAGCGGCCCAACTAGGCGTACCAACGACCTGTGCTCACCTGTGGTTATGTGTTGAGATGTGTATTAACGAAATCCAAAGACTGGAGTGGATCCGACGACATCGAATTTTTCACCTAAAAAAATGTACAGTGTATAGTAAGGATTTTGGAGCAACCCATGGCTCATCTTCCAAGTGCCACAGCGGCCCAACTAGGCGTACCTACGACCTGTGCGCACCTGTGGTTATGTGTTGAGATGTCTATTAACGAAATCCAAAGACTGGTGTGGATCCGACAACATCGAATTTTGCACCTGAAAAAATGTACAGTGTATAGTAAGGATTTTGGAGCCTTCCATGGCTCATCTTCCAACTGCCACAGTGGCCCAACTATGCGTACCTATGACCTGTGCGCACCTGTGGTTATGTGTTGAGATGTGTATTAACGAAATCCAAAGACTGGAGTGGATCCGACGACATCGAATTTTTCACCTAAAAAAATGTACAGTGTATAGTAAGGATTTTGGAGCAACCCATGGCTCATCTTCCAAGTGCCACAGCGGCCCAACTAGGCGTACCAACGACCTGTGCTCACCTGTGGTTATGTGTTGAGATGTGTATTAACGAAATCCAAAGACTGATGTGGATCCGACGACATCGAATTTTTCACCTAAAAATATGTACAGTGTATAGTAAGGATTTTGGAGCAACCCATGGCTCATCTTCCAAGTGCCACAGCGGCCCAACTAGGCGTACCAACGACCTGTGCTCACCTGTGGTTATGTGTTGAGATGTGTATTAACGAAATCCAAAGACTGGAGTGGATCCGACGACATCGAATTTTTCACCTAAAAAAATGTACAGTGTATAGTAAGGATTTTGGAGCCTTCCATGGCTCATCTTCCAACTGCCACAGTGGCCCAACTATGCGTACCTATGACCTGTGCGCACCCTTTGGTTATGTGTTGAGATGTCTATTAACGAAATCCAAAGACTGGTGTGGATCCGACAACATCGAATTTTGCACCTAAAAAAATGTACAGTGTATAGTAAGGATTTTGGAGCCTTCCATGGCTCATCTTCCAACTGCCACAGTGGCCCAACTATGCGTACCTATGACCTGTGCGCACCTGTGGTTATGTGTTGAGATGTGTATTAACGAAATCCAAAGACTGGAGTGGATCCGACGACATAGAATTTTTCACCTAAAAATATGTAGTGGATTTTGGAGCAACCCATGGCTCATCTTCCAAGTGCCACAGCGGCCCAACTAGGCGTACCTACGACCTGTGCTCACCTGTGGTTATGTGTTGAGATGTGTATTAACGAAATCCAAAGACTGGTGTGGATCCGACGACATCGAATTTTTCACCTAAAAATATGTAGTGGATTTTGGAGCAACCCATGGCTCATCTTCCAAGTGCCACAGCGGCCCAACTAGGCGTACCTACGACCTGTGCTCACCTGTGGTTATGTGTTGAGATGTGTATTAACGAAATCCAAAGACTGGTGTGGATCCGACGACATCGAATTTTTCACCTAAAAATATGTACAGTGTATAGTAAGGATTTTGGAGCCTTCCATGGCTCATCTTCCAACTGCCACAGTGGCCCAACTATGCGTACATATGACCTGTGCGCACCTGTGGTTATGTGTTGAGATGTGTATTAACGAAATCCAAAGACTGGAGTGGATCCGACGACATCGAATTTTTCACCTAAAAAAATGTACAGTGTATAGTAAGGATTTTGGAGCAACCCATGGCTCATCTTCCAAGTGCCACAGCGGCCCAACTAGGCGTACCTACGACCTGTGCTCACCTGTGGTTATGTGTTGAGATGTGTATTAACGAAATCCAAAGACTGGTGTCCGACGACATCGAATTTTGCACCTAAAAAAATGTACAGTGTATAGTAAGGATTTTGGAGCCTTCCATGGCTCATCTTCCAACTGCCACAGTGGCCCAACTATGCGTACCTATGACCTGTGCGCACATGTGGTTATGTGTTGAGATGTGTATTAACGAAATCCAAAGACTGGAGTGGATCCGACGACATCGAATTTTTCACCTAAAAAAATGTACAGTGTATAGTAAGGATTTTGGAGCAACCCATGGCTCATCTTCCAAGTGCCACAGCGGCCCAACTAGGCGTACCTACGACCTGTGCTCACCTGTGGTTATGTGTTGAGATGTGTATTAACGAAATCCAAAGACTGGTGTGGATCCGACGACATCGAATTTTTCACCTAAAAATATGTACAGTGTATAGTAAGGGTTTTGGAGCCTTTCCATGGCTCATCTTCCAAGTGCCACAGCGGCCCAACTAGGCGTACCTACGACCTGTGCTCACCTGTGGTTATGTGTTGAGATGCCTATTAACGAAATCCAAAGACTGGTGTGGATCCGACGACATCGAATTTTTCACCTAAAAATATGTACAGTGTATAGTAAGGGTTTTGGAGCCTTTCCATGGCTCATCTTCCAAGTGCCACAGCGGCCCAACTAGGCGTACCTACGACCTGTGCTCACCTGTGGTTATGTGTTGAGATGCCTATTAACGAAATCCAAAGACTGGTGTGGATCCGACGACATCGAATTTTTCACCTAAAAATATGTACAGTGTATAGTAAGGATCTTGGAGCAACCCATGGCTCATCTTCCAAGTGCCACAGCGGCCCAACTAGGCGTACCTACGACCTGTGCTCACCTGTGGTTATGTGTTGAGATGTGTATTAACGAAATCCAAAGACTGGAGTGGATCCGACGACATCGAATTTTTCACCTAAAAAAATGTACAGTGTATAGTAAGGATTTTGGAGCCTTCCATGGCTCATCTTCCAGCTGCCACAGTGGCCCAACTATGCGTACCTATGACCTGTGCGCACCTGTGGTTATGTGTTGAGATGTGTATTAACGAAATCCAAAGACTGGAGTGGATCCGACGACATCGAATTTTTCACCTAAAAAAATGTACAGTGTACAGTAAGGATTTTGGAGCAACCCATGGCTCATCTTCCAACTGCCACAGTGGCCCAACTAGGCGTACCTATGACCTGTGCGCACCTGTGGTTATGTGTTGAGATGTGTATTAACGAAATCCAAAGACTGGAGTGGATCCGACGACATCGAATTTTTCACCTAAAAAAATGTACAGTGTATAGTAAGGATTTTGGAGCCTTCCATGGCTCATCTTCCAGCTGCCACAGTGGCCCAACTATGCGTACCTATGACCTGTGCGCACCTGTGGTTATGTGTTGAGATGTGTATTAACGAAATCCAAAGACTGGAGTGGATCCGACGACATCGAATTTTTCACCTAAAAAAATGTACAGTGTATAGTAAGGATTTTGGAGCAACCCATGGCTCATCTTCCAAGTGCCACAGCGGCCCAACTAGGCGTACCTACGACCTGTGCTCACCTGTGGTTATG
Organism: Eristalis pertinax; assembly: GCA_907269125.1. Taxonomy (NCBI): domain Eukaryota; kingdom Metazoa; phylum Arthropoda; class Insecta; order Diptera; family Syrphidae; genus Eristalis; species Eristalis pertinax. The sequence goes on along the minus strand of OU026147.1, from coordinate 35,077,903 downwards.
TGTTGAGATGTGTATTAACGAAATCCAAGGACTGGAGTGGATCCAACGAAAAAAATGTACAGTGTATAGTAAGGATTTTGGAGCAACCCATGGCTCATCTTCCAAGTGCCACAGCGGCCCAACTAGGCGTACCTACGACCTGTGCTCACCTGTGGTTATGTGTTGAGATGTCTATTAACGAAATCCAAAGACTGGTGTGGATCCGACGACATCGAATTTTGCACCTAAAAAAATGTACAGTGTATAGTAAGGATTTTGGAGCCTTCCATGGCTCATCTTCCAACTGCCACAGTGGCCCAACTATGCGTACCTATGACCTGTGCGCACCTGTGGTTATGTGTTGAGATGTGTATTAACGAAATCCAAAGACTGGAGTGGATCCAACGAAAAAAGTGTACAGTGTATAGTAAGGGTTTTGGAGCCTTTCCATGGCTCATCTTCCAACTGCCACAGCGGCCCAACTGGGCGTACCTACGACCTGTGCACACCTGTGGTTATGTGTTGAGATGTGTATTAACGAAATCCAAAGACTGGAGTGGATCCGACGACATCGAATTTTTCACCTAAAAAAATGTACAGTGTATAGTAAGGATTTTGGAGCAACCCATGGCTCATCTTCCAACTGCCACAGCGGCCCAACTAGGCGTACCTACGACCTGTGCTCACCTGTGGTTATGTGTTGAGATGTCTATTAACGAAATCCAAAGACTGGTGTGGATCCGACGACATCGAATTTTGCACCTAAAAAAATGTTCAGTGTATAGTAAGGATTTTGGAGCCTTCCATGGCTCATCTTCCAACTGCCACAGTGGCCCACCTATGCGTACCTATGACCTGTGCGCACCTGTGGTTATGTGTTGAGATGTGTATTAACGAAATCCAATGACTGGAGTGGATCCAACGAAAAAAGTGTACAGTGTATAGTAAGGGTTTTGGAGCCTTTCCATGGCTCATCTTCCAACTGCCACAGCGGCCCAACTGGGCGTACCTACGACCTGTGCACACCTGTGGTTATGTGTTGAGATGTGTATTAACGAAATCCAAAGACTGGAGTGGATCCGACGACATCGAATTTTTCACCTAAAAAAATGTACAGTGTATAGTAAGGATTTTGGAGCAACCCATGGCTCATCTTCCAAGTGCCACAGCGGCCCAACTAGGCGTACCTACGACCTGTGCGCACCTGTGGTTATGTGTTGAGATGTGTATAAACGAAATCCAAAGACTGGAGTGGATCCGACGACATCGAATTTTTCATCTAAAAAAATGTACAGTGTATAGTAAGGATTTTGAAGCCTTTCCATGGCTTATCTTCCAACTGCCACAGCGGCCCAACTAGGCGTACCTACGACCTGTGCGCACCTGTGGTTATGTGTTGAGATGTGTATTAACGAAATCCAAAGACTGGAGTGGATCCGACGACCTGTGCTCACCTGTGGTTATGTGTTGAGATGTGTATTAACGAAATCCAAAGACTGGTGTGGATCCGACGACATCGAATTTTTCACCTAAAAATATATACAGTGTATAGTAAGGATTTTGGAGCCTTCCATGGCTCATCTTCCAACTGCCACAGTGGCCCAACTAGGCGTACCTATGACCTGTGCGCACCTGTGGTTATGTGTTGAGATGTGTATTAACGAAATCCAAAGACTGGAGTGGATCCGACGACCTGTGCTCACCTGTGGTTATGTGTTGAGATGTGTATTAACGAAATCCAAAGACTGGTGTGGATCCGACGACATCGAATTTTGCACCTAAAAAAATGTACAGTGTATAGTAAGGGTTTTGGAGCCTTTCCATGGCTCATCTTCCAACTGCCACAGCGGCCCAACTATGCGTACCTATGACCTGTGCGCACCTGTGGTTATGTGTTGAGATGTGTATTAACGAAATCCAAAGACTGGAGTGGATCCGACGACATCGAATTTTTCACCTAAAAAAATGTACAGTGTATAGTAAGGATTTTGGAGCAACCCATGGCTCATCTTCCAAGTGCCACAGCGGCCCAACTAGGCGTACCTACGACCTGTGCGCACCTGTGGTTATGTGTTGAGATGTGTATAAACGAAATCCAAAGACTGGAGTGGATCCGACGACATCGAATTTTTCATCTAAAAAAATGTACAGTGTATAGTAAGGATTTTGAAGCCTTTCCATGGCTTATCTTCCAACTGCCACAGCGGCCCAACTAGGCGTACCTACGACCTGTGCGCATCTGTGGTTATGTGTTGAGATGTGTATTAACGAAATCCAAAGACTGGTGTGGATCCGACGACATCGAATTTTTCACCTAAAAATATATACAGTGTATAGTAAGGATTTTGGAGCCTTCCATGGCTCATCTTCCAACTGCCACAGTGGCCCAACTAGGCGTACCTATGACCTGTGCGCACCTGTGGTTATGTGTTGAGATGTGTATTAACGAAATCCAAAGACTGGAGTGGATCCGACGACATCGAATTTTTCACCTAAGAAAATGTACAGTGTATAGTAAGGATTTTGGAGCAACCCATGGCTCATCTTCCAAGTGCCACAGCGGCCCAACTAGGCGTACCTACGACCTGTGCTCACCTGTGGTTATGTGTTGAGATGTCTATTAACGAAATCCAAAGACTGGAGTGGATCCGACGACCTGTGCTCACCTGTGGTTATGTGTTGAGATGTCTATTAACGAAATCCAAAGACTGGTGTGGATCCGACGACATCGAATTTTTCACCTAAAAATATGTACAGTGTATAGTAAGGATTTAGGAGCCTTCCATGGCTCATCTTCCAACTGCCACAGTGGCCCAACTATGCGTACCTATGACCTGTGCGCACCTGTGGTTATGTGTTGAGATGTGTATTAACGAAATCCAAAGACTGGAGTGGATCCGACGACATCGAATTTTTCACCTAAAAAAATGTACAGTGTATAGTAAGGATTTTGGAGCAACCCATGGCTCATCTTCCAAGTGCCACAGCGGCCCAACTAGGCGTACCTACGACCTGTGCTCACCTGTGGTTATGTGTTGAGATGTCTATTAACGAAATCCAAAGACTGGTGTGGATCCGACGACATCGAATTTTTCACCTAAAAATATGTACAGTGTATAGTAAGGATTTTGGAGCCTTCCATGGCTCATCTTCCAACTGCCACAGTGGCCCAACTATGCGTACCTATGACCTGTGCGCACCTGTGGTTATGTGTTGAGATGTGTATTAACGAAATCCAAAGACTGGTGTGGATCCGACGACATCGAATTTTTCACCTAAAAAAATGTACAGTGTATAGTAAGGATTTTGAAGCCTTTCCATGGCTTATCTTCCAACTGACACAGCGGCCCAACTAGGCGTACCTACGACCTGTGCGCATCTGTGGTTATGTGTTGAGATGTGTATTAACGAAATCCAAAGACTGGAGTGGATCCGACGACATCGAATTTTTCACCTAAAAATATGTACAGTGTATAGTAAGGATTTAGGAGCCTTCCATGGCTCATCTTCCAACTGCCACAGTGGCCCAACTATGCGTACCTATGACCTGTGCGCACCTGTGGTTATGTGTTGAGATGTGTATTAACGAAATCCAAAGACTGGAGTGGATCCGACGACATCGAATTTTTCACCTAAAAAAATGTACAGTGTATAGTAAGGATTTTGGAGCAACCCATGGCTCATCTTCCAAGTGCCACAGCGGCCCAACTAGGCGTACCTACGACCTGTGCTCACCTGTGGTTATGTGTTGAGATGTCTATTAACGAAATCCAAAGACTGGTGTGGATCCGACGACATCGAATTTTTCACCTAAAAATATGTACAGTGTATAGTAAGGATTTTGGAGCCTTCCATGGCTCATCTTCCAACTGCCACAGTGGCCCAACTATGCGTACCTATGACCTGTGCGCACCTGTGGTTATGTGTTGAGACGTGTATTAACGAAATCCAAAGACTGGAGTGGATCCGACGACATCGAACTTTTCACCTAAAAAAATGTACAGTGTATAGTAAGGATTTTGGAGCAACCCATGGCTCATCTTCCAAGTGCCACAGCGGCCCAACTAGGCGTACCTACGACCTGTGCTCACCTGTGGTTATGTGTTGAGATGTGTATTAACGAAATCCAAAGACTGGTGTGGATCCGACGACATCGAATTTTTCACCTAAAAATATGTACAGTGTATAGTAAGGATTTTGGAGCCTTCCATGGCTCATCTTCCAACTGCCACAGTGGCCCAACTATGCGTACCTATGACCTGTGCGCACCTGTGGTTATGTGTTGAGATGTGTATTAACGAAATCCAAAGACTGGTGTGGATCCGACGACATCGAATTTTTCACCTAAAAAAATGTACAGTGTATAGTAAGGATTTTGAAGCCTTTCCATGGCTTATCTTCCAACTGACACAGCGGCCCAACTAGGCGTACCTACGACCTGTGCGCATCTGTGGTTATGTGTTGAGATGTGTATTAACGAAATCCAAAGACTGGAGTGGATCCGACGACATCGAATTTTTCACCTAAAAATATGTACAGTGTATAGTAAGGATTTAGGAGCCTTCCATGGCTCATCTTCCAACTGCCACAGTGGCCCAACTATGCGTACCTATGACCTGTGCGCACCTGTGGTTATGTGTTGAGATGTGTATTAACGAAATCCAAAGACTGGAGTGGATCCGACGACATCGAATTTTTCACCTAAAAAAATGTACAGTGTATAGTAAGGATTTTGGAGCAACCCATGGCTCATCTTCCAAGTGCCACAGCGGCCCAACTAGGCGTACCTACGACCTGTGCTCACCTGTGGTTATGTGTTGAGATGTCTATTAACGAAATCCAAAGACTGGTGTGGATCCGACGACATCGAATTTTTCACCTAAAAATATGTACAGTGTATAGTAAGGATTTAGGAGCCTTCCATGGCTCATCTTCCAACTGCCACAGTGGCCCAACTATGCGTACCTATGACCTGTGCGCACCTGTGGTTATGTGTTGAGATGTGTATTAACGAAATCCAAAGACTGGAGTGGATCCGACGACATCGAATTTTTCACCTAAAAAAATGTACAGTGTATAGTAAGGATTTTGGAGCAACCCATGGCTCATCTTCCAAGTGCCACAGCGGCCCAACTAGGCGTACCTACGACCTGTGCGCACCTGTGGTTATGTGTTGAGATGTGTATAAACGAAATCCAAAGACTGGAGTGGATCCGACGACATCGAATTTTTCATCTAAAAAAATGTACAGTGTATAGTAAGGATTTTGAAGCCTTTCCATGGCTTATCTTCCAACTGCCACAGCGGCCCAACTAGGCGTACCTACGACCTGTGCGCATCTGTGGTTATGTGTTGAGATGTGTATTAACGAAATCCAAAGACTGGTGTGGATCCGACGACATCGAATTTTTCACCTAAAAAAATGTACAGTGTATAGTAAGGATTTTGGAGCCTTCCATGGCTCATCTTCCAACTGCCACAGCGGCCCAACTAGGCGTATCTACGACCTGTGCGCACCTGTAGTTATGTGTTGAGATGTCTATTAACGAAATCCAAAGACTGGAGTGGATCCGACGACATCGAATTTTTCACCTAAAAAAATGTACAGTGTATAGTAAGGATTTTGGAGCCTTTCCATGGCTCATCTTCCAACTGCCACAGCGGCCCAACTAGGCGTACCTACGACCTGTGCTCACTTGTGGTTATGTGTTGAGATGTGTATTAACGAAATCCAAAGACTGGTGTGGATCCGACGACATCGAATTTTTCACCTAAAAATATGTACAGTGTATAGTAAGGATTTTGGAGCCTTCCATGGCTCATCTTCCAAGTGCCACAGCGGCCCAACTAGGCGTACCTACGACCTGTGCGCACCTGTGGTTATGTGTTGAGATGTCTATTAACGAAATACAAAGACTGGTGTGGATCCGACGACATCGAATTTTTCACCTAAAAATATGTACAGTGTATAGTAAGGATTTTGGAGCCTTCCATGGCTCATCTTCCAAGTGCCACAGCGGCCCAACTAGGCGTACCTACGACCTGTGCGCACCTGTGGTTATGTGTTGAGATGTCTATTAACGAAATACAAAGACTGGTGTGGATCCGACGACATCGAATTTTTCACCTAAAAATATGTACAGTGTATAGTAAGGATTTAGGAGCCTTCCATGGCTCATCTTCCAACTGCCACAGTGGCCCAACTATGCGTACCTATGACCTGTGCCCACCTGTGGTTATGTGTTGAGATGTGTATTAACGAAATCCAAAGACTGGAGTGGATCCGACGACATCGAATTTTTCACCTAAAAAAATGTACAGTGTATAGTAAGGATTTTGGAGCCTTCCATGGCTCATCTTCCAACTGCCACAGCAGCCCAACTAGGCGTACCTACGACCTGTGCGCACCTGTGGTTATGTGTTGAGATGTGTATTAACGAAATCCAAAGACTGGAGTGGATCCGACGACATCGAATTTTTCACCTAAAAAAATGTACAGTGTATAGTAAGGATTTTGGAGCAACCCATGGCTCATCTTCCAAGTGCCACACCGGCCCAACTAGGCGTACCTACGACCTGTGCGCATCTGTGGTTATGTGTTGAGATGTGTATTAACGAAATCCAAAGACTGGAGTGGATCCGACGACATCGAATTTTTCACCTAAAAATATGTACAGTGTATAGTAAGGATTTAGCAGCCTTCCATGGCTCATCTTCCAACTGCCACAGTGGCCCAACTATGCGTACCTATGACCTGTGCGCACCTGTGGTTATGTGTTGAGATGTGTATTAACGAAATCCAAAGACTGGAGTGGATCCGACGACATCGAATTTTTCACCTAAAAAAATGTACAGTGTATAGTAAGGATTTTGGAGCAACCCATGGCTCATCTTCCAAGTGCCACACCGGCCCAACTAGGCGTACCTACGACCTGTGCGCATCTGTGGTTATGTGTTGAGATGTGTATTAACGAAATCCAAAGACTGGAGTGGATCCGACGACATCGAATTTTTCACCTAAAAAAATGTACAGTGTATAGTAAGGGTTTTGGAGCCTTTCCATGGCTCATCTTCCAACTGCCACAGCGGCCCAACTAGGCGTACCTACGACCTGTGCTCACCTGTGGTTATGTGTTGAGATGTGTATTAACGAAATCCAAAGACTGGTGTGGATCCGACGACATCGAATTTTTCACCTAAAAAAATGTACAGTGTTAAGGATTTTGGAGCCTTCCATGGCTCATCTTCCAACTGCCACAGTGGCCCAACTATGCGTACCTATGACCTGTGCGCACCTGTGGTTATGTGTTGAGATGTGTATTAACGAAATCCAAAAACTGGAGTGGATCCGACGACATCGAATTTTTCACCTAAAAAAATGTACAGTGTATATATAGTAAGGATTTTGGAGCAACCCATGGCTCATCTTCCAACTGCCACAGCGGCCCAACTAGGCGTACCTACGACCTGTGCTCACCTGTGGTTATGTGTTGAGATGTGTATTAACGAAATCCAAAGACTGGTGTGGACTGGACATCGAATTTTTCACCTAAAAATATGTACAGTGTATAGTAAGGATTTTGGAGCCTTCCATGGCTCATCTTCCAACTGCCACAGTGGCCCAACTATGCGTACCTATGACCTGTGCGCACCTGTGGTTATGTGTTGAGATGTGTATTAACGAAATCCAAAGACTGGAGTGGATCCGACGACATCGAATTTTTCACCTAAAAAAATGTACAGTGTATAGTAAGGATTTTGGAGCCTTCCATGGCTCATCTTCCAACTGCCACAGTGGCCCAACTATGCGTACCTATGACCTGTGCGCACCTGTGGTTATGTGTTGAGATGTGTATTAACGAAATCCAAAAACTGGAGTGGATCCGACGACATCGAATTTTTCACCTAAAAAAATGTACAGTGTATATATAGTAAGGATTTTGGAGCAACCCATGGCTCATCTTCCAACTGCCACAGCGGCCCAACTAGGCGTACCTACGACCTGTGCTCACCTGTGGTTATGTGTTGAGATGTGTATTAACGAAATCCAAAGACTGGAGTGGATCCGACGACATCGAATTTTTCACCTAAAAAAATGTACAGTGTATATATAGTAAGGATTTTGGAGCAACGCATGGCTCATCTTCCAACTGCCACAGCGGCCCAACTAGGCGTACCTACGACCTGTGCTCACCTGTGGTTATGTGTTGAGATGTCTATTAACGAAATGCAAAGACTGGTGTGGATCCGACGACATCGATTTTTGCACCTAAAAAAATGTACAGTGTATAGTAAGGATTTTGGAGCCTTCCATGGCTAATCTTCCAACTGCCACAGTGGCCCAACTATGCGTACCTATGACCTGTGCGCACCTGTGGTTATGTGTTGAGATGTGTATTAACGAAATCCAAAGACTGGAGTGGATCCGACGACATCGAATTTTTCACCTAAAAAAATGTACAGTGTATAGTAAGGATTTTGGAGCAACCCATGGCTCATCTTCCAAGTGCCACAGCGGCCCAACTAGGCGTACCTACGACCTGTGCGCACCTGTGGTTATGTGTTGAGATGTGTATTAACGAAATCCAAAGACTGGAGTGGATCCGACGACATCGAATTTTTCGCCTAAAAAAATGTACAGTGTATAGTAAGGATTTTGGAGCCTTCCATGGCTCATCTTCCAACTGCCACAGTGGCCCAACTATGCGTACCTATGACCTGTGCGCACCTGTGGTTATGTGTTGAGATGTGTATTAACGAAATCCAAAAACTGGAGTGGATCCGACGACATCGAATTTTTCACCTAAAAAAATGTACAGTGTTAAGGATTTTGGAGCCTTCCATGGCTCGTCTTCCAACTGCCACAGTGGCCCAACTATGCGTACCTATGACCTGTGCGCACCTGTGGTTATGTGTTGAGATGTGTATTAACGAAATCCAAAAACTGGAGTGGATCCGACGACATCGAATTTTTCACCTAAAAAAATGTACAGTGTATATATAGTAAGGATTTTGGAGCAACCCATGGCTCATCTTCCAACTGCCACAGCGGCCCAACTAGGCGTACCTACGACCTGTGCTCACCTGTGGTTATGTGTTGAGATGTGTATTAACGAAATCCAAAGACTGGAGTGGATCCGACGACATCGAATTTTTCACCTAAAAAAATGTACAGTGTATATATAGTAAGGATTTTGGAGCAACCCATGGCTGATCTTCCAACTGCCACAGCGGCCCAACTAGGCGTACCTACGACCTGTGCTCACCTGTGGTTATGTGTTGAGATGTGTATTAACGAAATCCAAAGACTGGAGTGGATCCGACGACATCGAATTTTTCACCTAAAGATATGTACAGTGTATATATAGTAAGGATTTTGGAGCAACCCATGGCTCATCTTCCAAGTGCCACAGCGGCCCAACTAGGCGTACCTATGACCTGTGCGCACCTGTGGTTATGTGTTGAGATGTGTATTAACGAAATCCAAAGACTGGTGTGGATCCGACGACATCGAATTTTTTACCTAAAAAAATGTACAGTGTATAGTAAGGATTTTGGAGCAACCCATGGCTCATCTTCCAAGTGCCACAGCGGCCCAACTAGGCGTACCTACGACCTGTGCTCACCTGTGCTTATGTGTTGAGATGTCTATTAACGAAATCCAAAGACTGGTGTGGATCCGACGACATCGAATTTTTCACCTAAAAAAATGTACAGTGTATAGTAAGGTTTTAGGAGCCTTCCATGGCTCATCTTCCAACTGCCACAGTGGCCCAACTATGCGTACCTATGACCTGTGCGCACCTGTGGTTATGTGTTGAGATGTGTATTAACGAAATCCAAAAACTGGAGTGGATCCGACGACATCGAATTTTTCACCTAAAAAAATGTACAGTGTTAAGGATTTTGGAGCCTTCCATGGCTCATCTTCCAACTGCCACAGTGGCCCAACTATGCGTACCTATGACCTGTGCGCACCTGTGGTTATGTGTTGAGATGTGTATTAACGAAATCCAAAAACTGGAGTGGATCCGACGACATCGAATTTTTCACCTAAAAAAATGTACAGTGTATATATAGTAAGGATTTTGGAGCAACCCATGGCTGATCTTCCAACTGCCACAGCGGCCCAACTAGGCGTACCTACGACCTGTGCTCACCTGTGGTTATGTGTTGAGATGTGTATTAACGAAATCCAAAGACTGGAGTGGATCCGACGACATCGAATTTTTCACCTAAAGATATGTACAGTGTATATATAGTAAGGATTTTGGAGCAACCCATGGCTCATCTTCCAAGTGCCACAGCGGCCCAACTAGGCGTACCTATGACCTGTGCGCACCTGTGGTTATGTGTTGAGATGTGTATTAACGAAATCCAAAGACTGGAGTGGATCCGACGACATCGAATTTTTCACCTAAAGATATGTACAGTGTATATATAGTAAGGATTTTGGAGCAACCCATGGCTCATCTTCCAACTGCCACAGTGGCCCAACTATGCGTACCTATGACCTGTGCGCACCTGTGGTTATGTGTTGAGATGTGTATTAACGAAATCCAAAAACTGGAGTGGATCCGACGACATCGAATTTTTCACCTAAAAAAATGTACAGTGTTAAGGATTTTGGAGCCTTCCATGGCTCATCTTCCAACTGCCACAGTGGCCCAACTATGCGTACCTATGACCTGTGCGCACCTGTGGTTATGTGTTGAGATGTGTATTAACGAAATCCAAAAACTGGAGTGGATCCGACGACATCGAATTTTTCACCTAAAAAAATGTACAGTGTATATATAGTAAGGATTTTGGAGCAACCCATGGCTCATCTTCCAAGTGCCACAGCGGCCCAACTAGGCGTACCTACGACCTGTGCTCACCTGTGGTTATGTGTTGAGATGTGTATTAACGAAATCCAAAGACTGGAGTGGATCCGACGACATCGAATTTTTCACCTAAAAAAATGTACAGTGTATATATAGTAAGGATTTTGGAGCAACCCATGGCTCATCTTCCAACTGCCACAGCGGCCCAACTAGGCGTACCTACGACCTGTGCTCACCTGTGGTTATGTGTTGAGATGTCTATTAACGAAATACAAAGACTGGTGTGGATCCGACGACATCGAATTTTGCACCTAAAAAAATGTACAGTGTATAGTAAGGATTTTGGAGCCTTCCATGGCTCATCTTCCAACTGCCACAGTGGCCCAACTATGCGTACCTATGACCTGTGCGCACCTGTGGTTATGTGTTGAGATGTGTATTAACGAAATCCAAAGACTGGAGTGGATCCGACGACATCGAATTTTTCACCTAAAAAAATGTACAGTGTATAGTAAGGATTATGGAGCAACCCATGGCTCATCTTCCAAGTGCCACAGCGGCCCAACTAGGCGTACCCACGACCTGTGCTCACCTGTGGTTATGTGTTGAGATGTCTATTAACGAAATCCAAAGACTGGTGTGGATCCGACGACATCGAATTTTTCACCTAAAAATATGTACAGTGTATATATAGTAAGGATTTTGGAGCAACCCATGGCTCATCTTCCAAGTGCCACAGCGGCCCAACTAGGCGTACCTACGACCTGTGCTCACCTGTGCTTATGTGTTGAGATGTCTATTAACGAAATCCAAAGACTGGTGTGGATCCGACGACATCGAATTTTTCACCTAAAAAAATGTACAGTGTATAGTAAGGTTTTAGGAGCCTTCCATGGCTCATCTTCCAACTGCCACAGTGGCCCAACTATGCGTACCTATGACCTGTGCGCACCTGTGGTTATGTGTTGAGATGTGTATTAACGAAATCCAAAGACTGGAGTGGATCCGACGACATCGAATTTTTCGCCTAAAAAATGTACAGTGTATAGTAAGGATTTTGGAGCCTTCCATGGCTCATCTTCCAACTGCCACAGTGGCCCAACTATGCGTACCTATGACCTGTGCGCACCTGTGGTTATGTGTTGAGATGTGTATTAACGAAATCCAAAGACTGGAGTGGATCCGACGACATCGAATTTTTCACCTAAAAAAATGTACAGTGTATAGTAAGGATTTTGGAGCAACCCATGGCTCATCTTCCAAGTGCCACAGCGGCCCAACTAGGCGTACCCACGACCTGTGCTCACCTGTGGTTATGTGTTGAGATGTCTATTAACGAAATCCAAAGACTGGTGTGGATCCGACGACATCGAATTTTTCACCTAAAAATATGTACAGTGTATATATAGTAAGGATTTTGGAGCAACCCATGGCTCATCTTCCAAGTGCCACAGCGGCCCAACTAGGCGTACCTACGACATGTGCTCACCTGTGGTTATGTGTTGAGATGTGTATTAACGAAATCCAAAGACTGGAGTGGATCCGACGACATCGAATTTTTCGCCTAAAAAAATGTACAGTAAGGATTTTGGAGCCTTCCATGGCTCATCTTCCAACTGCCACAGTGGCCCAACTATGCGTACCTATGACCTGTGCGCACCTGTGGTTATGTGTTGAGATGTGTATTAACGAAATCCAAAGACTGGTGTGGATCCGACGACATCGAATTTTTTACCTAAAAAAATGTACAGTGTATAGTAAGGATTTTGGAGCAACCCATGGCTCATCTTCCAAGTGCCACAGCGGCCCAACTAGGCGTACCTACGACCTGTGCTCACCTGTGCTTATGTGTTGAGATGTCTATTAACGAAATCCAAAGACTGGTGTGGATCCGACGACATCGAATTTTTCACCTAGAAAAATGTACAGTGTATAGTAAGGTTTTAGGAGCCTTCCATGGCTCATCTTCCAACTGCCACAGTGGCCCAACTATGCGTACCTATGACCTGTGCGCACCTGTGGTTATGTGTTGAGATGTGTATTAACGAAATCCAAAAACTGGAGTGGATCCGACGACATCGAATTTTTCACCTAAAAAAATGTACAGTGTTAAGGATTTTGGAGCCTTCCATGGCTCATCTTCCAACTGCCACAGTGGCCCAACTATGCGTACCTATGACCTGTGCGCACCTGTGGTTATGTGTTGAGATGTGTATTAACGAATCCAAAAACTGGAGTGGATCCGACGACATCGAATTTTTCACCTAAAAAAATGTACAGTGTATATATAGTAAGGATTTTGGAGCAACCCATGGCTCATCTTCCAACTGCCACAGCGGCCCAACTAGGCGTACCTACGACCTGTGCTCACCTGTGGTTATGTGTTGAGATGTGTATTAACGAAATCCAAAGACTGGAGTGGATCCGACGACATCGAATTTTTCACCTAAAAAAATGTACAGTGTATATATAGTAAGGATTTTGGAGCAACCCATGGCTCATCTTCCAACTGCCACAGCGGCCCAACTAGGCGTACCTACGACCTGTGCTCACCTGTGGTTATGTGTTGAGATGTCTATTAACGAAATACAAAGACTGGTGTGGATCCGACGACATCGAATTTTGCACCTAAAAAAATGTACAGTGTATAGTAAGGATTTTGGAGCCTTCCATGGCTCATCTTCCAACTGCCACAGTGGCCCAACTATGCGTACCTATGACCTGTGCGCACCTGTGGTTATGTGTTGAGATGTGTATTAACGAAATCCAAAGACTGGAGTGGATCCGACGACATCGAATTTTTCACCTAAAAAAATGTACAGTGTATAGTAAGGATTATGGAGCAACCCATGGCTCATCTTCCAAGTGCCACAGCGGCCCAACTAGGCGTACCCACGACCTGTGCTCACCTGTGGTTATGTGTTGAGATGTCTATTAACGAAATCCAAAGACTGGTGTGGATCCGACGACATCGAATTTTTCACCTAAAAATATGTACAGTGTATATATAGTAAGGATTTTGGAGCAACCCATGGCTCATCTTCCAAGTGCCACAGCGGCCCAACTAGGCGTACCTACGACCTGTGCTCACCTGTGCTTATGTGTTGAGATGTCTATTAACGAAATCCAAAGACTGGTGTGGATCCGACGACATCGAATTTTTCACCTAAAAAAATGTACAGTGTATAGTAAGGTTTTAGGAGCCTTCCATGGCTCATCTTCCAACTGCCACAGTGGCCCAACTATGCGTACCTATGACCTGTGCGCACCTGTGGTTATGTGTTGAGATGTGTATTAACGAAATCCAAAGACTGGAGTGGATCCGACGACATCGAATTTTTCGCCTAAAAAATGTACAGTGTATAGTAAGGATTTTGGAGCCTTCCATGGCTCATCTTCCAACTGCCACAGTGGCCCAACTATGCGTACCTATGACTTGTGCGCACCTGTGGTTATGTGTTGAGATGTGTATTAACGAAATCCAAAGACTGGAGTGGATCCGACGACATCGAATTTTTCACCTAAAAAAATGTACAGTGTATAGTAAGGATTTTGGAGCAACCCATGGCTCATCTTCCAAGTGCCACAGCGGCCCAACTAGGCGTACCCACGACCTGTGCTCACCTGTGGTTATGTGTTGAGATGTCTATTAACGAAATCCAAAGACTGGTGTGGATCCGACGACATCGAATTTTTCACCTAAAAATATGTACAGTGTATATATAGTAAGGATTTTGGAGCAACCCATGGCTCATCTTCCAAGTGCCACAGCGGCCCAACTAGGCGTACCTACGACATGTGCTCACCTGTGGTTATGTGTTGAGATGTGTATTAACGAAATCCAAAGACTGGAGTGGATCCGACGACATCGAATTTTTCGCCTAAAAAAATGTACAGTGTATAGTAAGGATTTTGGAGCCTTCCATGGCTCATCTTCCAACTGCCACAGTGGCCCAACTATGCGTACCTATGACCTGTGCGCACCTGTGGTTATGTGTTGAGATGTGTATTAACGAAATCCAAAGACTGGTGTGGATCCGACGACATCGAATTTTTTACCTAAAAAAATGTACAGTGTATAGTAAGGATTTTGGAGCAACCCATGGCTCATCTTCCAAGTGCCACAGCGGCCCAACTAGGCGTACCTACGACCTGTGCTCACCTGTGCTTATGTGTTGAGATGTCTATTAACGAAATCCAAAGACTGGTGTGGATCCGACGACATCGAATTTTTCACCTAAAAAAATGTACAGTGTATAGTAAGGTTTTAGGAGCCTTCCATGGCTCATCTTCCAACTGCCACAGTGGCCCAACTATGCGTACCTATGACCTGTGCGCACCTGTGGTTATGTGTTGAGATGTGTATTAACGAAATCCAAAGACTGGAGTGGATCCGACGACATCGAATTTTTCGCCTAAAAAATGTACAGTGTATAGTAAGGATTTTGGAGCCTTCCAAGGCTCATCTTCCAACTGCCACAGTGGCCCAACTATGCGTACCTATGACCTGTGCGCACCTGTGGTTATGTGTTGAGATGTGTATTAACGAAATCCAAAGACTGGAGTGGAGCCGACGACATCGAATTTTTCACCTAAAAAAATGTACAGTGTATAGTAAGGATTTTGGAGCAACAAATGGCTCATCTTCCAAGTGCCACAGCGGCCCAACTAGGCGTACCTACGACCTGTGCTCACCTGTGCTTATGTGTTGAGATGTCTATTAACGAAATCCAAAGACTGGTGTGGATCCGACGACATCGAATTTTTCACCTAAAAAAATGTACAGTGTATAGTAAGGATTTAGGAGCCTTCCATGGCTCATCTTCCAACTGCCACAGTGGCCCAACTATGCGTACCTATGACCTGTGCGCACCTGTGGTTATGTGTTGAGATGTGTATTAACGAATCCAAAGACTGGAGTGGATCCGACGACATCGAATTTTTCACCTAAAAAAATGTACAGTGTATAGTAAGGATTTAGGAGCCTTCCATGGCTCATCTTCCAACTGCCACAGTGGCCCAACTATGCGTACCTATGACCTGTGCGCACCTGTGGTTATGTGTTGAGATGTGTATTAACGAAATCCAAAGACTGGAGTGGATCCGACGACATCGAATTTTTCGCCTAAAAAAATGTACAGTGTATAGTAAGGATTTTGGAGCCTTCCATGGCTCATCTTCCAACTGCCACAGTGGCCCAACTATGCGTACCTATGACCTGTGCGCACCTGTGGTTATGTGTTGAGATGTGTATTAACGAAATCCAAAGACTGGAGTGGATCCGACGACATCGAATTTTTCACCTAAAAAAATTTACAGTGTATAGTAAGGATTTTGGAGCCTTCCATGGCTCATCTTCCAACTGCCACAGTGGCCCAACTATGCGTACCTATGACCTGTGCGCACCTGTGGTTATGTGTTGAGATGTGTATTAACGAAATCCAAAGACTGGTGTGGATCCGACGACATCGAATTTTTCACCTAAAAAAATGTACAGTGTATAGTAAGGATTTTGGAGCAACCCATGGCTCATCTTCCAAGTGCCACAGCGGCCCAACTAGGCGTACCTACGACCTGTGCGCACCTGTGGTTATGTGTTGAGATGTCTATTAACGAAATCCAAAGACTGGTGTGGATCCGACGACATCGAATTTTTCACCTAAAAAAATGTACAGTGTATAGTAAGGATTTTAGAGCCTTCCATGGCTCATCTTCCAACTGCCACAGTGGCCCAACTATGCGTACCTATGACCTGTGCGCACCTGTGGTTATGTGTTGAGATGTGTATTAACGAAATCCAAAGACTGGAGTGGATCCGACGACATCGAATTTTTCACCTAAAAAAATTTACAGTGTATAGTAAGGATTTTGGAGCCTTCCATGGCTCATCTTCCAACTGCCACAGTGGCCCAACTATGCGTACCTATGACCTGTGCGCACCTGTGGTTATGTGTTGAGATGTGTATTAACGAAATCCAAAGACTGGAGTGGATCCGACGACATCGAATTTTTCACCTAAAAAAATGTACAGTGTATAGTAAGGATTTTGGAGCAACCCATGGCTCATCTTCCAAGTGCCACAGCGGCCCAACTAGGCGTACCCACGACCTGTGCTCACCTGTGGTTATGTGTTGAGATGTCTATTAACGAAATCCAAAGACTGGTGTGGATCCGACGACATCGAATTTTTCACCTAAAAAAATGTACAGTGTATAGTAAGGATTTTGGAGCCTTCCATGGCTCATCTTCCAACTGCCACAGTGGCCCAACTATGCGTACCTATGACCTGTGCGCACCTGTGGTTATGTGTTGAGATGTGTATTAACGAAATCCAAAGACTGGAGTGGATCCGACGACATCGAATTTTTCACCTAAAAAAATGTACAGTGTATAGTAAGGATTTTGGAGCAACCCATGGCTCATCTTCCAAGTGCCACAGCGGCCCAACTAGGCGTACCCACGACCTGTGCTCACCTGTGGTTATGTGTTGAGATGTCTATTAACGAAATCCAAAGACTGGTGTGGATCCGACGACATCGAATTTTTCACCTAAAAATATGTACAGTGTATATATAGTAAGGATTTTGGAGCAACCCATGGCTCATCTTCCAAGTGCCACAGCGGCCCAACTAGGCGTACCTACGACATGTGCTCACCTGTGGTTATGTGTTGAGATGTGTATTAACGAAATCCAAAGACTGGAGTGGATCCGACGACATCGAATTTTTCGCCTAAAAAAATGTACAGTGTATAGTAAGGATTTTGGAGCCTTCCATGGCTCATCTTCCAACTGCCACAGTGGCCCAACTATGCGTACCTATGACCTGTGCGCACCTGTGGTTATGTGTTGAGATGTGTATTAACGAAATCCAAAGACTGGAGTGGATCCGACGACATCGAATTTTTCACCTAAAAAAATGTACAGTGTATAGTAAGGATTTAGGAGCCTTCCATGGCTCATCTTCCAACTGCCACAGTGGCCCAACTATGCGTACCTATGACCTGTGCGCACCTGTGGTTATGTGTTGAGATGTGTATTAACGAAATCCAAAGACTGGAGTGGATCCGACGACATCGAATTTTTCACCTAAAAAAATGTACAGTGTATAGTAAGGATTTAGGAGCCTTCCATGGCTCATCTTCCAACTGCCACAGTGGCCCAACTATGCGTACCTATGACCTGTGCGCACCTGTGGTTATGTGTTGAGATGTGTATTAACGAAATCCAAAGACTGGTGTGGATCCGACGACATCGAATTTTGCACCTAAAAAAATGTACAGTGTATAGTAAGGATTTTGGAGCCTTCCATGGCTCATCTTCCAACTGCCACAGTGGCCCAACTATGCATACCTATGACCTGTGCGCACCTGTGGTTATGTGTTGAGATGTGTATTAACGAAATCCAAAGACTGGAGTGGATCCGACGACATCGAATTTTTCACCTAAAAAAATGTACAGTGTATAGTAAGGATTTTGGAGCCTTCCATGGCTCATCTTCCAACTGCCACAGTGGCCCAACTATGCGTACCTATGACCTGTGCGCACCTGTGGTTATGTGTTGAGATGTGTATTAACGAAATCCAAAGACTGGTGTGGATCCGACGACATCGAATTTTGCACCTAAAAAAATGTACAGTGTATAGTAAGGATTTTGGAGCCCTCCATGGCTCATCTTCCAACTGCCACAGTGGCCCAACTATGCGTACCTATGACCTGTGCGCACCTGTGGTTATGTGTTGAGATGCGTATTAACGAAATCCAAAGACTGGTGTGGATCCGACGACATCGAATTTTTCACCTAAAAAAATGTACAGTGTATAGTAAGGATTTTGGAGCCTTCCATGGCTCATCTTCCAACTGCCACAGCGGCCCAACTAGGCATACCTACGACCTGTGCGCACCTGTGGTTATGTGTTGAGATGTCTATTAACGAAATCCAAAGACTGGAGTGGATCCGACGACATCGAATTTTTCACCTAAAAAAATGTACAGTGTATAGTAAGGATTTTGGAGCAACCCATGGCTCAACTTCCAACTGCCACAGCGGCCCAACTAGGCGTACCTACGACCTGTGCTCACCTGTGGTTATGTGTTGAGATGTGTATTAACGAAATCCAAAGACTGGAGTGGATCCGACGACATCGAATTTTTCACCTAAAAAAATGTACAGTGTATAGTAAGGATTTTGGAGCAACCCATGGCTCAACTTCCAACTGCCACAGCGGCCCAACTAGGCGTACCTACGACCTGTGCTCACCTGTGGTTATGTGTTGAGATGTGTATTAACGAAATCCAAAGACTGGAGTGGATCCGACGACATCGAATTTTTCACCTAAAAACATGTACAGTGTATAGTAAGGGTTTTGGAGCCATTCCATGGCTCATCTTCCAACTGCCACAGCGGCCCAACTAGGCGTACCTACGACCTGTGCGCACCTGTGGTTATGTGTTGAGATGTGTATTAACGAAATCCAAAGACTAGAGTGGATCCGACGACATCGAATTTTTCACCTAAAAAAATGTACAGTGTATAGTAAGGATTTTGGAGCCTTCCATGGCTTATCTTCCAACTGCCACAGCGGCCCAACTATGCGTACCTACGACCTGTGCGCACCTGTGGTTATGTGTTGAGATGTGTATTAACGAAATCCAAAGACTGGTGTGGATCCGACGACATCGAATTTTGCACCTAAAAAAATGTACAGTGTATAGTAAGGATTTTGGAGCCTTTCCATGCCTCATCTTCCAACTGCCACAGCGGCCAAACTAGGCATACCTACGACCTGTGCTCACCTGTGGTCATGTGTTGAGATGTCTATTAACGAAATCCAAAGACTGGAGTGGATCCGAGGACATCGAATTTTTCACCTAAAAAAATGTACAGGATTTTGGAGCCTTCCATGGCTCATCTTCCAACTGCCACAGCGGCCCAACTAGGCGTACCTACGACCTGTGCGCACCTGTGGTTATGTGTTGAGATGTGTATTAACGAAATCCAAAGACTGGAGTGGATCCGACGAGATCGAATTTTTCACCTAAAAAAATGTACATTGTATAGTAAGGATTTTGGAGCAACCCATGGCTCATCTTCCAACTGCCACAGCGGCCCAACTAGGCGTACCTACGACCTGTGCTCACCTGTGGTTATGTGTTGAGATGTCTATTAACGAAATCCAAAGACTGGACATCGAATTTTTCACCTAAAAAAATGTACAGTGTATAGTAAGGATTTTGGAGCAACCCATTGCTCATCTTCCAACTGCCACAGCGGCCCAACTAGGCGTACCTACGACCTGTGCTCACCTGTGGTTATGTGTTGAGATGTCTATTAACGAAATCCAAAGACTGGTGTGGATCCGACGACATTGAATTTTGCACCTAAAAAAATGTACAGTGTATAGTAAGGATTTTGGAGCCTTCCATGGCTCATCTTCCAACTGCCACAGTGGCCCAACTATGCGTACCTATGACCTGTGCGCACCTGTGGTTATGTGTTGAGATGTGTATTAACGAAATCCAAAGACTGGAGTGGATCCGACGACATCGAATTTTTCACCTAAAAAAATGTACAGTGTATAGCAAGGGTTTTGGAGCCTTTCCATGGCTCATCTTCCAACTGCCACAGCGGCCCAACTAGGCGTACCTACGACCTGTGCACACCTGTGGTTATGTGTTGAGATGTGTATTAACGAAATCCAAAGACTGGAGTGGATCCGACGAGATCGAATTTTTCACCTAAAAAAATGTACATTGTATAGTAAGGATTTTGGAGCAACCCATGGCTCATCTTCCAACTGCCACAGCGGCCCAACTAGGCGTACCTACGACCTGTGCTCACCTGTGGTTATGTGTTGAGATGTCTATTAACGAAATCCAAAGACTGGAGTGGATCCGACGACATCGATTTTTTCACCTAAAAAAATGTACAGTGTATAGTAAGGATTTTGGAGCCTTCCATGGCTCATCTTCCAACTGCCACAGCGGCCCAACTAGGCGTACCTACGACCTGTGCGCACCTGTGGTTATGTGTTGAGATGTGTATTAACGAAATCCAAAGACTGGAGTGGATCCGACGACATCGAATTTTTCACCTAAAAAAATGTACAGTGTATAGTAAGGATTTTGGAGCCATGGCTCATCTTCCAACTGCCACAGCGGCCCAACTAGGCGTACGTACGACCTGTGCTCACCTGTGGTTATGTGTTGAGATGTGTATTAACGAAATCCAAAGACTGGTGTGGATCCGACGACATCGAATTTTGCACCTAAAAAAATGTACAGTGTATAGTAAAGATTTTGGAGCCTTCCATGGCTCATCTTCCAACTGCCACAGCGGCCCAACTAGGCATACCTACGACCTGTGCTCACCTGTGGTTATGTGTTGAGATGTCTATTAACGAAATCCAAAGACTGGAGTGGATCCGACGACATCGAATTTTGCACCTAAAAAAATGTACAGTAAAGATTTTGGAGCCTTCCATGGCTCATCTTCCAACTGCCACAGCGGCCCAACTAGGCATACCTACGACCTGTGCTCACCTGTGGTTATGTGTTGAGATGTGTATTAACGAAATCCAAAGACTGGAGTGGATCCGACGACATCGAATTTTTCACCTAAAAAAATGTACAGTGTATAGTAAGGATTTTGGAGCAACCCATGGCTCAACTTCCAACTGCCACAGCGGCCCAACTAGGCGTACCTACGACCTGTGCTCACCTGTGGTTATGTGTTGAGATGTGTATTAACGAAATCCAAAGACTGGAGTGGATCCGACGACATCGAATTTTTCACCTAAAAAAATGTACAGTGTATAGTAAGGATTTTGGAGCAACCCATGGCTCATCTTCCAACTGCCACAGCGGCCCAACTAGGCGTACCTATGACCTGTGCGCACCTGTGGTTATGTGTTGAGATGTGTATTAACGAAATCCAAAGACTGGAGTGGATCCGACGACATCGAATTTTTCACCTAAAAAAATGTACAGTGTATAGTAAGGATTTTGGAGCAACCCATGGCTCATCTTCCAACTGCCACAGCGGCCCAACTAGGCGTACCTACGACCTGTGCTCACCTGTGGTTATGTGTTGAGATGTCTATTAACGAAATCCAAAGACTGGAGTGGATCCGACGACATCGAATTTTTCACCTAAAAAAATGTACAGTGTATAGTAAGGATTTTGGAGCAACCCATGGCTCATCTTCCAACTGCCACAGCGGCCCAACTAGGCGTACCTACGACCTGTGCTCACCTGTGGTTATGTGTTGAGATGTCTATTAACGAAATCCAAAGACTGGAGTGGATCCGACGACATCGAATTTTTCATCTAAAAAAATGTACAGTGTATAGTAAGGATTTTGGAGCCTTCCATGGCTCATCTTCCAACTGCCACAGCGGCCCAACTAGGCGTACCTACGACCTGTGCGCACCTGTGGTTATGTGTTGAGATATGTATTAACGAAATCCAAAGACTGGAGTGGATCCGACGACATCGAATTTTTCACCTAAAAAAATGTACAGTGTATAGTAAGGATTTTGGAGCCTTCCATGGCTCATCTTCCAACTGCCACAGCGGCCCAACTAGGCGTACCTACGACCTGTGCGCACCTGTGGTTATGTGTTGAGATGTCTATTAACGAAATCCAAAGACTGGACATCGAATTTTTCACCTAAAAAAATGTACAGGTATAGTAAGGATTTTGGAGCAACCCATGGCTCATCTTCCAACTGCCACAGTGGCCCAACTATGCGTACCTATGACCTGTGCGCACCTGTGGTTATGTGTTGAGATGTGTATTAACGAAATCCAAAGACTGGAGTGGATCCGACGACATCGAATTTTTCACCTAAAAAAATGTACAGTGTATAGTAAGGATTTTGGAGCAACCCATGGCTCATCTTCCAACTGCCACAGTGGCCCAACTAGGCGTACCTACGACCTGTGCTCACCTGTGGTTATGTGTTGAGATGTCTATTAACGAAATCCAAAGACTGGAGTGGATCCGACGACATCGAATTTTTCACCTAAAAAAATGTACAGTGTATAGCAAGGGTTTTGGAGCCTTTCCATGGCTCATCTTCCAACTGCCACAGCGGCCCAACTAGGCGTACCTACGACCTGTGCTCACCTGTGGTTATGTGTTGAGATGTCTATTAACGAAATCCAAAGACTGGAGTGGATCCGACGACATCGAATTTTTCACCTAAAAAAATGTACAGTGTATAGTAAGGGTTTTGGAGCCTTTCCATGGCTCATCTTCCAACTGCCACAGCGGCCCAGCTAGGCGTACCTACGACCTGTGCACACCTGTGGTTATGTGTTGAGATGTGTATTAACGAAATCAAAAGACTGGAGTGGATCCGACGACATCGAATTTTTCATCTAAAAAAATGTACAGTGTATAGTAAGGATTTTGGAGCCTTCCATGGCTCATCTTCCAACTGCCACAGCGGCCCAACTAGGCGTACCTACGACCTGTGCGCACCTGTGGTTATGTGTTGAGATATGTATTAACGAAATCCAAAGACTGGAGTGGATTCGACGACATCGAATTTTTCACCTAAAAAAATGTACAGTGTATAGTAAGGATTTTGGAGCCTTCCATGGCTCATCTTCCAACTGCCACAGCGGCCCAACTAGGCGTACCTACGACCTGTGCTCACCTGTGGTTATGTGTTGAGATGTCTATTAACGAAATCCAAAGACTGGAGTGGATCCGACGACATCGAATTTTTCATCTAAAAAAATGTACAGTGTATAGTAAGGATTTTGGAGCCTTCCATGGCTCATCTTCCAACTGCCACAGCGGCCCAACTAGGCGTACCTACGACCTGTGCGCACCTGTGGTTATGTGTTGAGATATGTATTAACGAAATCCAAAGACTGGAGTGGATCCGACGACATCGAATTTTTCACCTAAAAAAATGTACAGTGTATAGTAAGGATTTTGGAGCCTTCCATGGCTCATCTTCCAACTGCCACAGCGGCCCAACTAGGCGTACCTACGACCTGTGCGCACCTGTGGTTATGTGTTGAGATGTCTATTAACGAAATCCAAAGACTGGACATCGAATTTTTCACCTAAAAAAATGTACAGGTATAGTAAGGATTTTGGAGCAACCCATGGCTCATCTTCCAACTGCCACAGTGGCCCAACTATGCGTACCTATGACCTGTGCGCACCTGTGGTTGTGTGTTGAGATGTGTATTAACGAAATCCAAAGACTGGAGTGGATCCGACGACATCGAATTTTTCACCTAAAAAAATGTACAGTGTATAGTAAGGATTTTGGAGCAACCCATGGCTCATCTTCCAACTGCCACAGCGGCCCAACTAGGCGTACCTACGACCTGTGCTCACCTGTGGTTATGTGTTGAGATGTCTATTAACGAAATCCAAAGACTGGAGTGGATCCGACGACATCGAATTTTTCACCTAAAAAAATGTACAGTGTATAGCAAGGGTTTTGGAGCCTTTCCATGGCTCATCTTCCAACTGCCACAGCGGCCCAACTAGGCGTACCTACGACCTGTGCTCACCTGTGGTTATGTGTTGAGATGTCTATTAACGAAATCCAAAGACTGGAGTGGATCCGACGACATCGAATTTTTCACCTAAAAAAATGTACAGTGTATAGTAAGGGTTTTGGAGCCTTTCCATGGCTCATCTTCCAACTGCCACAGCGGCCCAGCTAGGCGTACCTACGACCTGTGCACACCTGTGGTTATGTGTTGAGATGTGTATTAACGAAATCAAAAGACTGGAGTGGATCCGACGACATCGAATTTTTCATCTAAAAAAATGTACAGTGTATAGTAAGGATTTTGGAGCCTTCCATGGCTCATCTTCCAACTGCCACAGCGGCCCAACTAGGCGTACCTACGACCTGTGCGCACCTGTGGTTATGTGTTGAGATATGTATTAACGAAATCCAAAGACTGGAGTGGATTCGACGACATCGAATTTTTCACCTAAAAAAATGTACAGTGTATAGTAAGGATTTTGGAGCCTTCCATGGCTCATCTTCCAACTGCCACAGCGGCCCAACTAGGCGTACCTACGACCTGTGCGCACCTGTGGTTATGTGTTGAGATGTGTATTAACGAAATCCAAAGTCTGGAGTGGATCCGACGAGATCGAATTTTTCACCTAAAAATATGTACAGTGTATAGTAAGGATTTTGGAGCCTTCCATGGCTCATCTTCCAACTGCCACAGTGGCCCAACTATGCGTACCTATGACCTGTGCGCACCTGTGGTTATGTGTTGAGATGTGTATTAACGAAATCCAAAGACTGGAGTGGATCCGACGACATCGAATTTTTCACCTAAAAAAATGTACAGTGTATAGTAAGGATTTTGGAGCCTTCCATGGCTCATCTTCCAACTGCCACAGCGGCCCAACTAGGCGTACCTACGACCTGTGCGCACCTGTGGTTATGTGTTGAGATGTGTATTAACGAAATCCAAAGACTGGAGTGGATCCGACGACATCGAATTTTTCACCTAAAAAAATGTACAGTGTATAGTAAGGATTTTGGAGCCATGGCTCATCTTCCAACTGCCACAGCGGCCCAACTAGGCGTACGTACGACCTGTGCTCACCTGTGGTTATGTGTTGAGATGTGTATTAACGAAATCCAAAGACTGGAGTGGATCCGACTACATCGAATTTTTCACCTAAAAAAATGTACAGTGTATAGTAAAGATTTTGGAGCCTTCCATGGCTCATCTTCCAACTGCCACAGCGGCCCAACTAGGCATACCTACGACCTGTGCTCACCTGTGGTTATGTGTTGAGATGTCTATTAACGAAATCCAAAGACTGGAGTGGATCCGACGACATCGAATTTTTCACCTAAAAAAATGTACAGTGTATAGTAAGGATTTTGGAGCCTTCCATGGCTCATCTTCCAACTGCCACAGCGGCCCAACTAGGCGTACCTACGACCTGTGCGCACCTGTGGTTATGTGTTGAGATGTGTATTAACGAAATCCAAAAGACTGGAGTGGATCCGACGAGATCGAATTTTTCACCTAAAAAAATGTACAGTGTATAGTAAGGATTTTGGAGCAACCCATGGCTCATCTTCCAACTGCCACAGCGGCCCAACTAGGCGTACCTACGACCTGTGCTCACCTGTGGTTATGTGTTGAGATGTCTATTAACGAAATCCAAAGACTGGAGTGGATCCGACGACATCGAATTTTTCACCTAAAAAAATGTACAGTGTATAGTAAGGATTTTGGACCCTTCCATGGCTCATCTTCCAACTGCCACAGTGGCCCAACTATGCGTACCTATGACCTGTGCGCACCTGTGGTTATG
This sequence comes from Eristalis pertinax, assembly GCA_907269125.1. Classification (NCBI taxonomy): domain Eukaryota; kingdom Metazoa; phylum Arthropoda; class Insecta; order Diptera; family Syrphidae; genus Eristalis; species Eristalis pertinax. The sequence goes on along the minus strand of OU026147.1, from coordinate 35,051,768 downwards.
TGCTGAGATGCGTATTAACGAAATCCAAAGACTGGAGTGGATCCGACGACATCGAATTTTTCACCTAAAAAAATGTACAGTGTATAGTAAGGATTTTGGAGCAACCCATGGCTCATCTTCCAACTGCCACAGCGGCCCAACTAGGCGTACCTACGACCTGTGCTCACCTGTGGTTATGTGTTGAGATGTCTATTAACGAAATCCAAAGACTGGTGTGGATCCGACGACATTGAATTTTGCACCTAAAAAAATGTACAGTGTATAGCAAGGGTTTTGGAGCCTTTCCATGGCTCATCTTCCAACTGCCACAGCGGCCCAACTAGGCGTACCTACGACCTGTGCACACCTGTGGTTATGTGTTGAGATGTGTATTAACGAAATCAAAAGACTGGAGTGGATCCGACGACATCGAATTTTTCATCTAAAAAAATGTACAGTGTATAGTAAGGATTTTGGAGCCTTCCATGGCTCATCTTCCAACTGCCACAGCGGCCCAACTAGGCGTACCTACGACCTGTGCGCACCTGTGGTTATGTGTTGAGATGTGTATTAACGAAATCCAAAGACTGGTGTGGATCCGACGACATCGAATTTTGCACCTAAAAAAATGTACAGTGTATAGTAAGGATTTTGGAGCCTTTCCATGGCTTATCTTCCAACTGCCACAGCGGTCCAACTAGGCGTACCTACGACCTGTGCGCACCTGTTGTTCTGTGTAGAGATGTGTATTAACGAAATCCAAAGACTGGTGTGGATCCGACGACATCGAATTTTGCACCTAAAAAATGTTCAGTGTATAGTAAAGATTTTGGAGCCTTCCATGGCTCATATTCCAACTGCCACAGCGGCCCAACTAGGCATACCTACGACCTGTGCTCACCTGTGGTTATGTGTTGAGATGTCTATTAACGAAATCCAAAGACTGGAGTGGATCCGACGACATCGAATTTTTCACCTAAAAAAATGTACAGTGTATAGTAAGGATTTTGGAGCAACCCATGGCTCATCTTCCAACTGCCACAGCGGCCCAACTAGGCGTACCTACGACCTGTGCGCACCTGTGGTTATGTGTTGAGATATGTATTAACGAAATCCAAAGACTGGAGTGGATCCGACGACATCGAATTTTGCACCTAAAAAAATGTACAGTGTATAGTAAAGATTTTGGAGCCTTCCATGGCTCATCTTCCAACTGCCACAGCGGCCCAACTAGGCATACCTACGACCTGTGCGCACCTGTGGTTATGTGTTGAGATGTGTATTAACGAAATCCAAAGTCTGGAGTGGATCCGACGAGATCGAATTTTTCACCTAAAAATATGTACAGTGTATAGTAAGGATTTTGGAGCCTTCCATGGCTCATCTTCCAACTGCCACAGCGGCCCAACTAGGCGTACCTACGACCTGTGCGCACCTGTGGTTATGTGTTGAGATGTGTATTAACGAAATCCAAAGACTGGAGTGGATCCGACGACATCGAATTTTTCACCTAAAAAAATGTACAGTGTATAGTAAGGATTTTGGAGCCATGGCTCATCTTCCAACTGCCACAGCGGCCCAACTAGGCGTACGTACGACCTGTGCTCACCTGTGGTTATGTGTTGAGATGTGTATTAACGAAATCCAAAGACTGGAGTGGATCCGACTACATCGAATTTTTCACCTAAAAAAATGTACAGTGTATAGTAAGGATTTTGGAGCCTTTCCATGGCTCATCTTCCAACTGCCACAGCGGCTCAACTAGGCGTACCTACGACCTGTGCGCACCTGTTGTTCTGTGTTGAGATGTGTATTAACGAAATCCAGAGACTGGTGTGGATCCGACGACATCGAATTTTGCACCTAAAAAAATGTACAGTGTATAGTAAAGATTTTGGAGCCTTCCATGGCTCATCTTCCAACTGCCACAGCGGCCCAACTAGGCATACCTACGACCTGTGCTCACCTGTGGTTATGTGTTGAGATGTCTATTAACGAAATCCAAAGACTGGAGTGGATCCGACGACATCGAATTTTTCACCTAAAAAAATGTACAGTGTATAGTAAGGATTTTGGAGCCTTCCATGGCTCATCTTCCAACTGCCACAGCGGCCCAACTAGGCGTACCTACGACCTGTGCGCACCTGTGGTTATGTGTTGAGATGTGTATTAACGAAATCCAAAGACTGGAGTGGATCCGACGAGATCGAATTTTTCACCTAAAAAAATGTACAGTGTATAGTAAGGATTTTGGAGCAACCCATGGCTCATCTTCCAACTGCCACAGCGGCCCAACTAGGCGTACCTACGACCTGTGCTCACCTGTGGTTATGTGTTGAGATGTCTATTAACGAAATCCAAAGACTGGAGTGGATCCGACGACATCGAATTTTTCACCTAAAAAAATGTACAGTGTATAGTAAGGATTTTGGACCCTTCCATGGCTCATCTTCCAACTGCCACAGTGGCCCAACTATGCGTACCTATGACCTGTGCGCACCTGTGGTTATGTGCTGAGATGCGTATTAACGAAATCCAAAGACTGGAGTGGATCCGACGACATCGAATTTTTCACCTAAAAAAATGTACAGTGTATAGTAAGGATTTTGGAGCAACCCATGGCTCATCTTCCAACTGCCACAGCGGCCCAACTAGGCGTACCTACGACCTGTGCTCACCTGTGGTTATGTGTTGAGATGTCTATTAACGAAATCCAAAGACTGGTGTGGATCCGACGACATTGAATTTTGCACCTAAAAAAATGTACAGTGTATAGTAAGGATTTTGGAGCCTTCCATGGCTCATCTTCCAACTGCCACAGTGGCCCAACTATGCGTACCTATGACCTGTGCGCACCTGTGGTTATGTGTTGAGATGTGTATTAACGAAATCCAAAGACTGGAGTGGATCCGACGACATCGAATTTTTCACCTAAAAAAATGTACAGTGTATAGCAAGGGTTTTGGAGCCTTTCCATGGCTCATCTTCCAACTGCCACAGCGGCCCAACTAGGCGTACCTACGACCTGTGCACACCTGTGGTTATGTGTTGAGATGTGTATTAACGAAATCAAAAGACTGGAGTGGATCCGACGACATCGAATTTTTCATCTAAAAAAATGTACAGTGTATAGTAAGGATTTTGGAGCCTTCCATGGCTCATCTTCCAACTGCCACAGTGGCCCAACTATGCGTACCTATGACCTGTGCGCACCTGTGGTTATGTGTTGAGATGTGTATTAACGAAATCCAAAGACTGGAGTGGATCCGACGACATCGAATTTTTCACCTAAAAAAATGTACAGTGTATAGTAAGGATTTTGGAGCAACCCATGGCTCATCTTCCAAGTGCCACAGCGGCCCAACTAGGCGTACCTACGACCTGTGCTCACCTGTGGTTATGTGGATCCGACGACATCGAATTTTTCACCTAAAAAAATGTACAGTGTATAGTAAGGATTTTGGAGCAACCCATGGCTCATCTTCCAACTGCCACAGCGGCCCAACTAGGCGTACGTACGACCTGTGCTCACCTGTGGTTATGTGTTGAGATGTGTATTAACGAAATCCAAAGACTGGAGTGGATCCGACTACATCGAATTTTTCACCTAAAAAAATGTACAGTGTATAGTAAAGATTTTGGAGCCTTCCATGGCTCATCTTCCAACTGCCACAGCGGCCCAACTAGGCATACCTACGACCTGTGCTCACCTGTGGTTATGTGTTGAGATGTCTATTAACGAAATCCAAAGACTGGAGTGGATCCGACGACATCGAATTTTTCACCTAAAAAAATGTACAGTGTATAGTAAGAATTTTGGAGCCTTCCATGGCTCATCTTCCAACTGCCACAGCGGCCCAACTAGGCGTACCTACGACCTGTGCGCACCTGTGGTTATGTGTTGAGATGTGTATTAACGAAATCCAAAGACTGGAGTGGATCCGACGAGATCGAATTTTTCACCTAAAAAAATGTACAGTGTATAGTAAGGATTTTGGAGCAACCCATGGCTCATCTTCCAACTGCCACAGCGGCCCAACTAGGCGTACCTACGACCTGTGCTCACCTGTGGTTATGTGTTGAGATGTCTATTAACGAAATCCAAAGACTGGAGTGGATCCGACGACATCGAATTTTTCACCTAAAAAAATGTACAGTGTATAGTAAGGATTTTGGAGCAACCCATGGCTCATCTTCCAACTGCCACAGCGGCCCAACTAGGCGTACCTACGACCTGTGCTCACCTGTGGTTATGTGTTGAGATGTCTATTAACGAAATCCAAAGACTGGTGTGGATCCGACGACATCGAATTTTGCACCTAAAAAAATGTACAGTGTATAGTAAGGATTTTGGAGCCTTCCATGGCTCATCTTCCAACTGCCACAGTGGCCCAACTATGCGTACCTATGACCTGTGCGCACCTGTGGTTATGTGTTGAGATGTGTATTAACGAAATCCAAAGACTGGAGTGGATCCGACGACATCGAATTTTTCACCTAAAAAAATGTACAGTGTATAGCAAGGGTTTTGGAGCCTTTCCATGGCTCATCTTCCAACTGCCACAGCGGCCCAACTAGGCGTACCTACGACCTGTGCACACCTGTGGTTATGTGTTGAGATGTGTATTAACGAAATCAAAAGACTGGAGTGGATCCGACGACATCGAATTTTTCATCTAAAAAAATGTACAGTGTATAGTAAGGATTTTGGAGCCTTCCATGGCTCATCTTCCAACTGCCACAGCGGCCCAACTAGGCGTACCTACGACCTGTGCTCACGTGTGGTTATGTGTTGAGATGTCTATTAACGAAATCCAAAGACTGGTGTGGATCCGACGACATCGAATTTTGCACCTAAAAAAATGTACAGTGTATAGTAAGGATTTTGGAGCAACCCATGGCTCATCTTCCAAGTGCCACAGCGGCCCAACTAGGCGTACCTACGACCTGTGCTCACCTGTGGTTATGTGTTGAGATGTGTATTAACGAAATCCAAAGACTGGTGTGGATCCGACGACATCGAATTTTTCACCTAAAAATATGTACAGTGTATAGTAAGGATTTTGGAGTCTTCCATGGCTCATCTTCAAACTGCCACAGTGGCCCAACTATGCGTACCTATGACCTGTGCGCACCTGTGGTTATGTGTTGAGATGTGTATTAACGAAATCCAAAGACTGGAGTGGATCCGACGACATCGAATTTTTCACCAAAAAAATGTACAGTGTATAGTAAGGATTTTGGAGCAACCCATGGCTCATCTTCCAACTGCCACAGCGGCCCAACTAGGCGTACCTATGACCTGTGCGCACCTGTGGTTATGTGTTGAGATGTGTATTAACGAAATCCAAAGACTGGAGTGGATCCGACGACATCGAATTTTTCACCTAAAAAAATGTACAGTGTATAGTAAGGATTTTGGAGCAACCCATGGCTCATCTTCCAACTGCCACAGCGGCCCAACTAGGCGTACCTATGACCTGTGCGCACCTGTGGTTATGTGTTGAGATGTGTATTAACGAAATCCAAAGACTGGAGTGGATCCGACGACATCGAATTTCTCAACTAAAAAAATGTACAGTGTATAGTAAGGATTTTGGAGCAACCCATGGCTCATCTTCCAAGTGCCACAGCGGCCCAACTAGGCGTACCTACGACCTGTGCTCACCTGTGGTTATGTGTTGAGATGTGTATTAACGAAATCCAAAGACTGGAGTGGATCCGACGACATCGAATTTTTCACCTAAAAAAATGTACAGTGTATAGTAAGGATTTTGGAGCAACCCATGGCTCATCTTCCAAGTGCCACAGCGGCCCAACTCGGCGTACCTATGACCTGTGCGCACCTGTGGTTATGTGTTGAGATGTGTATTAACGAAATCCAAAGACTGGAGTGGATCCGACGACATCGAATTTTTCACCTAAAAAAATGTACAGTGTATAGTAAGGATTTTGGAGCAACCCATGGCTCATCTTCCAACTGCCACAGCGGCCCAACTAGGCGTACCTATGACCTGTGCGCACCTGTGGTTATGTGTTGAGATGTGTATTAACGAAATCCAAAGACTGGAGTGGATCCGACGACATCGAATTTTTCACCTAAAAAAATGTACAGTGTATAAGGGTTTTGGAGCAACCCATGGCTTATCTTCCAACTGCCACAGCGGCCCAACTAGGCGTACCTACGACCTGTGCACACCTGTGGTTATGTGTTGAGATGTGTATTAACGAAATCCAAAGACTGGAGTGGATCCGACGACATCGAATTTTTCACCTAAAAAAATGTACAGTGTATAGTAAGGATTTTGGAGCCTTCCATGGCTCATCTTCCAACTGCCACAGTAGCCCAACTATGCGTACCTATGACCTGTGCGCACCTGTGGTTATGTGTTGAGATGTTACCTTACCATGGCTCATCTTCCAACTGCCACAGCGGCCCAACTAGGCGTACCTACGACCTGTGCGCACCTGTGGTTATGTGTTGAGATGTGTATTAACGAAATCCAAAGACTGGAGTGGATCCGACGACATCGAATTTTTCACCTAAAAAAATGTACAGTGTATAGTAAGGATTTAGGAGCCTTCCATGGCTCATCTTCCAACTGCCACAGCGGCCCAACTAGGCGTACCTACGACCTGTGCACACCTGTGGTTATGTGTTGAGATGTGTATTAACGAAATCCAAAGACTGGAGTGGATCCGACGACATCGAATTTTTCACCTAAAAAAATGTACAGTGTATAGTAAGGGTTTTGGAGCCTTACCATGGCTCATCTTCCAACTGCCACAGCGGCCCAACTAGGCGTACCTACGACCTGTGCGCACCTGTGGTTATGTGTTGAGATGTGTATTAACGAAATCCAAAGACTGGAGTGGATCCGACGACATCGAATTTTTCACCTAAAAATATGTACAGTGTATAGTAAGGATTTTGGAGCCTTCCATGGCTCATCTTCCAACTGCCACAGTGGCCCAACTATGCGTACCTACGACCTGTGCTCACCTGTGGTTATGTGTTGAGATGTGTATTAACGAAATCCAAAGACTGGTGTGGATCCGACGACATCGAATTTTTCACCTAAAAAAATGTACAGTGATGAATGTGGCAGTTGGAAGATGTACAGCAACCCATGGCTCATCTTCCAAGTACCACAGCGGCCCAACTAGGCGTACCTACGACCTGTGCTCACCTGTGGTTATGTGTTGAGATGTCTATTAACGAAATCCAAAGACTGGTGTGGATCCGACGACATCGAATTTTGCACCTAAAAAAATGTACAGTGTATAGTAAGGATTTTGGAGCAACCCATGGCTCATCTTCCAACTGCCACAGCGGCCCAACTAGGCGTACCTACGACCTGTGCTCACCTGTGGTTATGTGTTGAGATGTCTATTAACGAAATCCAAAGACTGGAGTGGATCCGACGACATCGAATTTTTCACCTAAAAAAATGTACAGTGTATAGTAAGGATTTAGGAGCCTTCCATGGCTCATCTTCCAACTGCCACAGCGGCCCAACTAGGCGTACCTACGACCTGTGCACACCTGTGGTTATGTGTTGAGATGTGTATTAACGAAATCCAAAGACTGGAGTGGATCCGACGACATCGAATTTTTCACCTAAAAAAATGTACAGTGTATAGTAAGGGTTTTGGAGCAACCCATGGCTCATCTTCCAACTGCCACAGCGGCCCAACTAGGCGTACCTACGACCTGTGCTCACCTGTGGTTATGTGTTGAGATGTCTATTAACGAAATCCAAAGACTGGAGTGGATCCGACGACATCGAATTTTTCACCTAAAAAAATGTACAGTGTATAGTAAGGATTTAGGAGCCTTCCATGGCTCATCTTCCAACTGCCACAGCGGCCCAACTAGGCGTACCTACGACCTGTGCGCACCTGTGGTTATGTGTTGAGATGTGTATTAACGAAATCCAAAGACTGGAGTGGATCCGACGACGTCGAATTTTTCACCTAAAAATATGTACAGTGTATAGTAAGGATTTTGGAGCCTTCCATGGCTCATCTTCCAACTGCCACAGTGGCCCAACTATGCGTACCTATGACCTGTGCGCACCTGTGGTTATGTGTTGAGATGTGTATTAACGAAATCCAAAGACTGGAGTGGATCCGACGACATCGAATTTTTCACCTAAAAATATGTACAGTGTATAGTAAGGATTTTGGAGCCTTCCATGGCTCATCTTCCAACTGCCACAGTGGCCCAACTATGCGTACCTATGACCTGTGCGCACCTGTGGTTATGTGTTGAGATGTGTATTAACGAAATCCAAAGACTGGAGTGGATCCGACGACATCGAATTTTTCACCTAAAAAAATGTACAGTGTATAGTAAGGATTTTGGAGCAACCCATGGCTCATCTTCCAAGTGCCACAGCGGCCTAACTAGGTGCTCACCTGTGGTTATGTGCTGAGATGTCTTTTAACGAAATCCAAAGACTGGAGTGGATCCGACGACATCGAATTTTTCACCTAAAAAAATGTACAGTGTATAGTAAGGATTTTGGAGCAACCCATGGCTCATCTTCCAAGTGCCACAGCGGCCCAACTAGGCGTACCTACGACCTGTGCTCACCTGTGGTTATGTGTTGAGATGTGTATTAACGAAATCCAAAGACTGGTGTGGATCCGACGACATCGAATTTTTCACCTAAAAATATGTACAGTGTATAGTAAGGATTTTGGAGCCTTTCCATGGCTCATCTTCCAACTGCCACAGTGGCCCAACTATGCGTACCTATGACCTGTGCGCACCTGTGGTTATGTGTTGAGATGTGTATTAACGAAATCCAAAGACTGGAGTGGATCCGACGACATCGAATTTTTCACCTAAAAATATGTACAGTGTATAGTAAGGATTTTGGAGCCTTCCATGGCTCATCTTCCAACTGCCACAGTGGCCCAACTATGCGTACCTACGACCTGTGCACACCTGTGGTTATGTGTTGAGATGTGTATTAACGAAATCCAAAGACTGGAGTGGATCCGACGACATCGAATTTTTCACCTAAAAAAATGTACAGTGTATAGTAAGGGTTTTGGAGCAACCCATGGCTCATCTTCCAACTGCCACAGCGGCCCAACTAGGCGTACCTACGACCTGTGCTCACCTGTGGTTATGTGTTGAGATGTCTATTAACGAAATCCAAAGACTGGAGTGGATCCGACGACATCGAATTTTTCACCTAAAAAAATGTACAGTGTATAGTAAGGATTTAGGAGCCTTCCATGGCTCATCTTCCAACTGCCACAGCGGCCCAACTAGGCGTACCTACGACCTGTGCGCACCTGTGGTTATGTGTTGAGATGTGTATTAACGAAATCCAAAGACTGGAGTGGATCCGACGACGTCGAATTTTTCACCTAAAAATATGTACAGTGTATAGTAAGGATTTTGGAGCCTTCCATGGCTCATCTTCCAACTGCCACAGTTGCCCAACTATGCGTACCTATGACCTGTGCGCACCTGTGGTTATGTGTTGAGATGTGTATTAACGAAATCCAAAGACTGGAGTGGATCCGACGACATCGAATTTTTCACCTAAAAATATGTACAGTGTATAGTAAGGATTTTGGAGCCTTCCATGGCTCATCTTCCAACTGCCACAGTGGCCCAACTATGCGTACCTATGACCTGTGCGCACCTGTGGTTATGTGTTGAGATGTGTATTAACGAAATCCAAAGACTGGAGTGGATCCGACGACATCGAATTTTTCACCTAAAAAAATGTACAGTGTATAGTAAGGATTTTGGAGCAACCCATGGCTCATCTTCCAACTGCCACAGCGGCCCAACTAGGCGTACCTACGACCTGTGCTCACCTGTGGTTATGTGTTGAGATGTGTATTAACGAAATCCAAAGACTGGTGTGGATCCGACGACATCGAATTTTTCACCTAAAAATATGTACAGTGTATAGTAAGGATTTTGGAGCCTTCCATGGCTCATCTTCCAACTGCCACAGTGGCCCAACTATGCGTACCTATGACCTGTGCGCACCTGTGGTTATGTGTTGAGATGTGTATTAACGAAATCCAAAGACTGGAGTGGATCCGACGACATCGAATTTTTCACCTAAAAAAATGTACAGTGTATAGTAAGGATTTTGGAGCAACCCATGGCTCATCTTCCAAGTGCCACAGCGGCCTAACTAGGTGCTCACCTGTGGTTATGTGCTGAGATGTCTTTTAACGAAATCCAAAGACTGGAGTGGATCCGACGACATCGAATTTTTCACCTAAAAAAATGTACAGTGTATAGTAAGGATTTTGGAGCAACCCATGGCTCATCTTCCAAGTGCCACAGCGGCCCAACTAGGCGTACCTACGACCTGTGCTCACCTGTGGTTATGTGTTGAGATGTGTATTAACGAAATCCAAAGACTGGTGTGGATCCGACGACATCGAATTTTTCACCTAAAAATATGTACAGTGTATAGTAAGGATTTTGGAGCCTTTCCATGGCTCATCTTCCAACTGCCACAGTGGCCCAACTATGCGTACCTATGACCTGTGCGCACCTGTGGTTATGTGTTGAGATGTGTATTAACGAAATCCAAAGACTGGAGTGGATCCGACGACATCGAATTTTTCACCTAAAAAAATGTACAGTGTATAGTAAGGATTTTGGAGCCTTCCATGGCTCATCTTCCAACTGCCACAGTGGCCCAACTATGCGTACCTATGACCTGTGCGCACCTGTGGTTATGTGTTGAGATGTGTATTAACGAAATCCAAAGACTGGAGTGGATCCGACGACATCGAATTTTTCACCTAAAAAAATGTAGTGTGTAGTAAGGATTTTGGAGCAACCCATGGCTCATCTTCCAACTGCCACAGCGGCCCAACTAGGCGTACCTACGACCTGTGCTCACCTGTGGTTATGTGTTGAGATGTCTATTAACGAAATACAAAGACTGGTGTGGATCCGACGACATCGAATTTTGCACCTAAAAAAATGTACAGTGTATAGTAAGGATTTTGGAGCCTTTCCATGGCTCATCTTCCAACTGCCACAGTGGCCCAACTATGCGTACCTATGACCTGTGCGCACCTGTGGTTATGTGTTGAGATGTCTATTAACGAAATCCAAAGACTGGTGTGGATCCGACGACATCGAATTTTTTACTTAAAAAAATGTACAGTGTATAGTAAGGATTTTGGAGCAACCCATGGCTCATCTTCCAACTGCCACAGTGGCCCAACTATGCGTACCTATGACCTGTGCGCACCTGTGGTTATGTGTTGAGATGTGTATTAACGAAATCCAAAGACTGGAGTGGATCCGACGACATCGAATTTTTCACCTAAAAAAATGTAGTGTGTAGTAAGGATTTTGGAGCAACCCATGGCTCATCTTCCAACTGCCACAGCGGCCCAACTAGGCGTACCTACGACCTGTGCTCACCTGTGGTTATGTGTTGAGATGTCTATTAACGAAATACAAAGACTGGTGTGGATCCGACGACATCGAATTTTGCACCTAAAAAAATGTACAGTGTATAGTAAGGATTTTGGAGCCTTTCCATGGCTCATCTTCCAACTGCCACAGTGGCCCAACTATGCGTACCTATGACCTGTGCGCACCTGTGGTTATGTGTTGAGATGTCTATTAACGAAATCCAAAGACTGGTGTGGATCCGACGACATCGAATTTTTCACTTAAAAAAATGTACAGTGTATAGTAAGGATTTTGGAGCAACCCATGGCTCATCTTCCAACTGCCACAGTGGCCCAACTATGCGTACCTATGACCTGTGCGCACCTGTGCTTATGTGTTGAGATGTGTATTAACGAAATCCAAAGACTGGAGTGGATCCGACGACATCGAATTTTTCACCTAAAAAAATGTACAGTGTATAGTAAGGATTTTGGAGCAACCCATGGCTCATCTTCCAAGTGCCACAGCGGCCCAACTAGGCGTACCTACGACCTGTGCTCACCTGTGGTTATGTGTTGAGATGTCTTTTAACGAAATCCAAAGACTGGTGTGGATCCGACGACATCGAATTTTTCACCTAAAAAAAAAAACAGTGTATAGTAAGGATTTTGGAGCCTTCCATGGCTCATCTTCCAACTGCCACAGTGGCCCAACTATGCGTACCTATGACCTGTGCGCACCTGTGGTTATGTGTTGAGATGTGTATTAACGAAATCCAAAGACTGGAGTGGATCCGACGACATAGAATTTTTCACCTAAAAAAAAAAACAGTGTATAGTAAGGATTTTGGAGCAACCCATGGCTCATCTTCCAAGTGCCACAGCGGCCCAACTAGGCGTACCTACGACCTGTGCTCACCTGTGGTTATGTGTTGAGATGTGTATTAACGAAATCCAAAGACTGGTGTGGATCCGACGACATCGAATTTTTCACCTAAAAATATGTAGTGGATTTTGGAGCAACCCATGGCTCATCTTCCAAGTGCCACAGCGGCCCAACTAGGCGTACCTACGACCTGTGCTCACCTGTGGTTACGTGTTGAGATGTGTATTAACGAAATCCAAAGACTGGTGTGGATCCGACGACATCGAATTTTTCACCTAAAAATATGTACAGTGTATAGTAAGGATTTTGGAGCCTTCCATGGCTCATCTTCCAACTGCCACAGTGGCCCAACTAGGCGTACCTACGACCTGTGCTCACCTGTGGTTATGTGTTGAGATGTGTATTAACGAAATCCAAAGACTGGTGTGGATCCGACGACATCGAATTTTTCACCTAAAAATATGTACAGTGTATAGTAAGGATTTTGGAGCCTTCCATGGCTCATCTTCCAACTGCCACAGTGGCCCAACTAGGCGTACCTACGACCTGTGCTCACCTGTGGTTATGTGTTGAGATGTGTATTAACGAAATCCAAAGACTGGTGTAGATGCGACGACATCGAATTTTTCACCTAAAAATATGTACAGTGTATAGTAAGGATTTTGGAGCCTTCCATGGCTCATCTTCCAAGTGCCACAGCGGCCCAACTATGCGTACCTACGACCTGTGCTCAAATGTGGTTATGTGTTGAGATGTCTATTAACAAAATCCAAAGACTGGTGTGGAGCCGACGACATCGAATTTTGCACCTAAAAAAATGTACAGTGTATAGTAAGGATTTTGGAGCCTTCCATGGCTCATCTTCCAACTGCCACAGTGGAACAACTATGCGTACCTATGACCTGTGCGCACCTGTGGTTATGTGTTGAGATGTGTATTAACGAAATCCAAAGACTGGAGTGGATCCGACGACATCGAATTTTTCACCTAAAAAAATGTACAGTGTATAGTAAGGATTTTGGAGCCTTCCATGGCTCATCTTCCAACTGCCACAGCGGCCCAACTATGCGTACCTATGACCTGTGCGCACCTGTGGTTATGTGTTGAGATGTGTATTAACGAAATCCAAAGACTGGAGTGGATCCGACGACATCGAATTTTTCACCTAAAAAAATGTACAGTGTATAGTAAGGATTTTGGAGCAACCCATGGCTCATCTTCCAAGTGCCACAGCGGCCCAACTAGGCGTACCAACGACCTGTGCTCACCTGTGGTTATGTGTTGAGATGTGTATTAACGAAATCCAAAGACTGGAGTGGATCCGACGACATCGAATTTTTCACCTAAAAAAATGTACAGTGTATAGTAAGGATTTTGGAGCAACCCATGGCTCATCTTCCAAGTGCCACAGCGGCCCAACTAGGCGTACCTATGACCTGTGCGCACCTGTGGTTATGTGTTGAGATGTGTATTAACGAAATCCAAAGACTGGTGTGGATCCGACAACATCGAATTTTGCACCTAAAAAAATGTACAGTGTATAGTAAGGATTTTGGAGCCTTCCATGGCTCATCTTCCAATTGCCACAGTGGCCCAACTATGCGTACCTATGACCTGTGCGCACCTGTGGTTATGTGTTGAGATGTGTATTAACGAAATCCAAAGACTGGAGTGGATCCGACGACATCGAATTTTTCACCTAAAAAAATGTAGTGTATAGTAAGGATTTTGGAGCAACCCAAGGCTCATCTTCCAAGTGCCACAGCGGCCCAACTAGGCGTACCTACGACCTGTGCTCACCTGTGGTTATGTGTTGAGATGTGTATTAACGAAATCCAAAGACTGGTGTGGATCCGACGACATCGAATTTTTCACCTAAAAATATGTACAGTGTATAGTAAGGATTTTGGAGCCTTCCATGGCTCATCTTCCAATTGCCACAGTGGCCCAACTATGCGTACCTATGACCTGTGCGCACCTGTGGTTATGTGTTGAGATGTGTATTAACGAAATCCAAAGACTGGAGTGGATCCGACGACATCGAATTTTTCACCTAAAAAAATGTACAGTGTATAGTAAGGATTTTGGAGCAACCCATGGCTCATCTTCCAAGTGCCACAGCGGCCCAACTAGGCGTACCTATGACCTGTGCCCACCTGTGGTTATGTGTTGAGATGTGTATTAACGAAATCCAAAGACTGGAGTGGATCCAACGAAAAACGTGTACAGTGTATAGTAAGGATTTTGGAGCAACCCATGGCTCATCTTCCAAGTGCCACAGCGGCCCAACTAGGCGTACCTACGACCTGTGCACACCTGTGGTTATGTGTTGAGATGTGTATTAACGAAATCCAAAGACTGGAGTGGATCCGACGACATCGAATTTTTCACCTAAAAAAATGTACAGTGTATAGTAAGGATTTTGGAGCAACCCATGGCTCATCTTCCAAGTGCCACAGCGGCCCAACTAGGCGTACCTACGACCTGTGCGCACCTGTGGTTATGTGTTGAGATGTGTATAAACGAAATCCAAAGACTGGAGTGGATCCGACGACATCGAATTTTTCATCTAAAAAAATGTACAGTGTATAGTAAGGATTTTGAAGCCTTTCCATGGCTTATCTTCCAACTGCCACAGCGGCCCAACTAGGCGTACCTACGACCTGTGCGCACCTGTGGTTATGTGTTGAGATGTGTATTAACGAAATCCAAAGACTGGAGTGGATCCGACGACCTGTGCTCACCTGTGGTTATGTGTTGAGATGTGTATTAACGAAATCCAAAGACTGGTGTGGATCCGACGACATCGAATTTTTCACCTAAAAATATATACAGTGTATAGTAAGGATTTTGGAGCCTTCCATGGCTCATCTTCCAACTGCCACAGTGGCCCAACTATGCGTACCTATGACCTGTGCGCACCTGTGGTTATGTGTTGAGATGTGTATTAACGAAATCCAAAGACTGGAGTGGATCCAACGAAAAACGTGTACAGTGTATAGTAAGGATTTTGGAGCAACCCATGGCTCATCTTCCAAGTGCCACAGCGGCCCAACTAGGCGTACCTACGACCTGTGCTCACCTGTGGTTATGTGTTGAGATGTCTATTAACGAAATCCAAAGACTGGTGTGGATCCGACGACATCGAATTTTGCACCTAAAAAAATGTACAGTGTATAGTAAGGATTTTGGAGCCTTCCATGGCTCATCTTCCAACTGCCACAGTGGCCCAACTATGCGTACCTATGACCTGTGCCCACCTGTGGTTATGTGTTGAGATGTGTATTAACGAAATCCAAAGACTGGAGTGGATCCGACGACATCGAATTTTTCACCTAAAAAAATGTACAGTGTATAGTAAGGATTTTGGAGCAACCCATGGCTCATCTTCCAAGTGCCACAGCGGCCCAACTAGGCGTACCTACGACCTGTGCACACCTGTGGTTATGTGTTGAGATGTGTATTAACGAAATCCAAAGACTGGAGTGGATCCGACGACATCGAATTTTTCACCTAAAAAAATGTACAGTGTATAGTAAGGATTTTGAAGCCTTTCCATGGCTTATCTTCCAACTGCCACAGCGGCCCAACTAGGCGTACCTACGACCTGTGCGCACCTGTGGTTATGTGTTGAGATGTGTATAAACGAAATCCAAAGACTGGAGTGGATCCGACGACATCGAATTTTTCATCTAAAAAAATGTACAGTGTATAGTAAGGATTTTGAAGCCTTTCCATGGCTTATCTTCCAACTGCCACAGCGGCCCAACTAGGCGTACCTACGACCTGTGCGCATCTGTGGTTATGTGTTGAGATGTGTATTAACGAAATCCAAAGACTGGAGTGGATCCGACGACCTGTGCTCACCTGTGGTTATGTGTTGAGATGTGTATTAACGAAATCCAAAGACTGGTGTGGATCCGACGACATCGAATTTTTCACCTAAAAATATATACAGTGTATAGTAAGGATTTTGGAGCCTTCCATGGCTCATCTTCCAACTGCCACAGTGGCCCAACTATGCGTACCTATGACCTGTGCGCACCTGTGGTTATGTGTTGAGATGTGTATTAACGAAATCCAAAGACTGGAGTGGATCCGACGACATCGAATTTTTCACCTAAAAAAATGTACAGTGTATAGTAAGGATTCTGGAGCAACCCATGGCTCATCTTCCAAGTGCCACAGCGGCCCAACTAGGCGTACCTACGACCTGTGCTCACCTGTGGTTATGTGTTGAGATGCCTATTAACGAAATTCAAAGACTGGTGTGGATCCGACGACATCGAATTTTTCACCTAAAAATATGTACAGTGTATAGTAAGGATTTTGGAGCAACCCATGCCTCATCTTCCAAGTGCCACAGCGGCCCAACTAGGCGTACCTACGACCTGTGCTCACCTGTGGTTATGTGTTGAGATGTGTATTAACGAAATCCAAGGACTGGTGTGGATCCGACGACATCGAATTTTTCACCTAAAAAAATGTACAGTGTATAGTAAGGATTTTGGAGCCTTCCATGGCTCATCTTCCAACTGCCACAGTGGCCCAACTATGCTTACCTATGACCTGTGCGCACCTGTGGTTATGTGTTGAGATGTGTATTAACGAAATCCAAAGACTGGAGTGGATCCGACGACATCGAATTTTTCACCTAAAAAAATGTACAGTGTATAGTAAGGATCTTGGAGCAACCCATGGCTCATCTTCCAAGTGCCACAGCGGCCCAACTCGGCGTACCTACGACATGTGCTCACCTGTGGTTATGTGTTGAGATGTCTATTAACGAAATCCAAAGACTGGTGTGGATCCGACGACATCGAATTTTGCACTTAAAAAAATGTACAGTGTATAGTAAGGATTTTGAAGCCTTTCCATGGCTTATCTTCCAACTGCCACAGCGGCCCAACTAGGCGTACCTACGACCTGTGCGCATCTGTGGTTATGTGTTGAGATGTGTATTAACGAAATCCAAAGACTGGAGTGGATCCGACGACCTGTGCTCACCTGTGGTTATGTGTTGAGATGTGTATTAACGAAATCCAAAGACTGGTGTGGATCCGACGACATCGAATTTTTCACCTAAAAATATATACAGTGTATAGTAAGGATTTTGGAGCCTTCCATGGCTCATCTTCTAACTGCCACAGTGGCCCAACTAGGCGTACCTATGACCTGTGCGCACCTGTGGTTATGTGTTGAGATGTGTATTAACGAAATCCAAAGACTGGAGTGGATCCGACGACATCGAATTTTTCACCTAAAAAAATGTACAGTGTATAGTAAGGATTTAGGAGCCTTCCATGGCTCATCTTCCAACTGCCACAGTGGCCCAACTATGCGTACCTATGACCTGTGCGCACCTGTGGTTATGTGTTGAGATGTGTATTAACGAAATCCAAAGACTGGAGTGGATCCGACGACATCGAATTTTTCACCTAAAAAAATGTACAGTGTATAGTAAGGATTTTGGAGCAACCCATGGCTCATCTTCCAAGTGCCACAGCGGCCCAACTAGGCGTACCTACGACCTGTGCTCACCTGTGGTTATGTGTTGAGATGTCTATTAACGAAATCCAAAGACTGGTGTGGATCCGACGACATCGAATTTTTCACCTAAAAATATGTACAGTGTATAGTAAGGATTTTGGAGCCTTCCATGGCTCATCTTCCAACTGCCACAGTGGCCCAACTATGCGTACCTATGACCTGTGCGCACCTGTGGTTATGTGTTGAGATGTGTATTAACGAAATCCAAAGACTGGAGTGGATCCGACGACCTGTGCTCACCTGTGGTTATGTGTTGAGATGTGTATTAACGAAATCCAAAGACTGGTGTGGATCCGACGACATCGAATTTTTCACCTAAAAAATGTACAGTGTATAGTAAGGATTTTGGAGCAACCCATGGCTCATCTTCCAAGTGCCACAGCGGCCCAACTAGGCGTACCTACGACCTGTGCTCACCTGTGGTTATGTGTTGAGATGTCTATTAACGAAATCCAAAGACTGGTGTGGATCCGACGACATCGAATTTTTCACCTAAAAATATGTACAGTGTATAGTAAGGATTTAGGAGCCTTCCATGGCTCATCTTCCAACTGCCACAGTGGCCCAACTATGCGTACCTATGACCTGTGCGCACCTGTGGTTATGTGTTGAGATGTGTATTAACGAAATCCAAAGACTGGAGTGGATCCGACGACATCGAATTTTTCACCTAAAAAAATGTACAGTGTATAGTAAGGATTTTGGAGCAACCCATGGCTCATCTTCCAAGTGCCACAGCGGCCCAACTAGGCGTACCTACGACCTGTGCTCACCTGTGGTTATGTGTTGAAATGTCTATTAACGAAATCCAAAGACTGGTGTGGATCCGACGACATCGAATTTTTCACCTAAAAATATGTACAGTGTATAGTAAGGGTCTTGGAGCCTTTCCATGGCTCATCTTCCAACTGCCACAGCGGCCCAACTAGGCGTACCTACGACCTGTGCGCACCTGTGGTTATGTGTTGAGATGTTTATTAACGAAATCCAAAGACTGGAGTGGATCCGACGACATCGAATTTTTCACCTAAAAAAATGTACAGTGTATAGTAAGGATTTTGGAGCAACCCATGGCTCATCTTCCAAGTGCCACAGCGGCCCAACTAGGCGTACCTACGACCTGTGCGCACCTGTGGTTATGTGTTGAGATGTGTATAAACGAAATCCAAAGACTGGAGTGGATCCGACGACATCGAATTTTTCATCTAAAAAAATGTACAGTGTATAGTAAGGATTTTGAAGCCTTTCCATGGCTTATCTTCCAACTGCCACAGCGGCCCAACTAGGCGTACCTACGACCTGTGCTCACCTGTGGTTATGTGTTGAGATGTCTATTAACGAAATCCAAAGACTGGTGTGGATCCGACGACATCGAATTTTTCACCTAAAAATATGTACAGTGTATAGTAAGGATTTAGGAGCCTTCCATGGCTCATCTTCCAACTGCCACAGCGGCCCAACTAGGCGTACCTACGACCTGTGCTCACCTGTGGTTATGTGTTGAGATGTCTATTAACGAAATCCAAAGACTGGTGTGGATTCGACGACATCGAATTTTTCACCTAAAAATATGTACAGTGTATAGTAAGGATTTAGGAGCCTTCCATGGCTCATCTTCCAACTGCCACAGTGGCCCAACTATGCGTACCTATGACCTGTGCGCACCTGTGGTTATGTGTTGAGATGTGTATTAACGAAATCCAAAGACTGGAGTGGATCCGACGACATCGAATTTTTCACCGAAAAAAATGTACAGTGTATAGTAAGGATTTTGGAGCCTTCCATGGCTTATCTTCCAACTGCCACAGCGGCCCAACTAGGCATACCTACGACCTGTGCGCACCTGTGGTTATGTGTTGAGATGTGTATTAACGAAATCCAAAGACTGGAGTGGATCCGACGACATCGAATTTTTCATCTAAAAAAATGTACAGTGTATAGTAAGGATTTTGAAGCCTTTCCATGGCTTATCTTCCAACTGCCACAGTGGCCCAACTAGGCGTACCTACGACCTGTGCGCATCTGTGGTTATGTGTTGAGATGTGGATTAACGAAATCCAAAGACTGGAGTGGATCCGACGACATCGAATTTTTCCCCTAAAAATATATACAGTGTATAGTAAGGATTTTGGAGCCTTCCATGGCTCATCTTCCAAGTGCCACAGCGGCCCAACTAGGCGTACCTACGACCTGTGCTCACCTGTGGTTATGTGTTGAGATGTCTATTAACGAAATCCAAAGACTGGTGTGGATCCGACGACATCGAATTTTTCAAATAAAAATATGTACAGTGTATAGTAAGGATTTAGGAGCCTTCCATGGCTCATCTTCCAACTGCCACAGTGGCCCAACTATGCGTACCTATGACCTGTGCGCACCTGTGGTTATGTGTTGAGATGTGTATTAACGAAATCCAAAGACCGGAGTCGATCCGACGACATCGAATTTTGCACCTAAAAAAATGTACAGTGTATAGTAAGGATTTTGGAGCAACCCATGGCTCATCTTCCAACTGCCACAGCGGCCCAACTAGGCGTACCTACGACCTGTGCTCACCTGTGGTTATGTGTTGAGATGTGTATTAACGAAATCCAAAGACTGGAGTGGATCCGACGACATCGAATTTTTCACCTAAAAAAATGTACAGTGTATAGTAAGGATTTTGGAGCAACCCATGGCTCATCTTCCAACTGCCACAGCGGCCCAACTAGGCGTACCTACGACCTGTGCTCACCTGTGGTTATGTGTTGAGATGTCTATTAACGAAATCCAAAGACTGGAGTGGATCCGACGACATCGAATTTTTCACCTAAAAATATATACAGTGTATAGTAAGGATTTTGGAGCAACCCATGGCTCATCTTCCAAGTGCCACAGCGGCCCAACTAGGCGTACCTACGACCTGTGCGCACCTGTGGTTATGTGTTGAGATGTGTATTAACGAAATCCAAAGACTGGAGTGGATCCGACGACATCGAATTTTTCACCTAAAAAAATGTACAGTGTATAGTAAGGATTTTGGAGCAACCCATGGCTCATCTTCCAACTGCCACAGCGGCCCAACTAGGCGTACCTACGACCTGTGCTCACCTGTGGTTATGTGTTGAGATGTCTATTAACGAAATCCAAAGACTGGAGTGGATCCGACGACATCGAATTTTTCACCTAAAAAAATGTACAGTGTATAGTAAGGATTTTGGAGCCTTCCATGGCTCATCTTCCAACTGCCACAGCGGCCCAACTAGGCGTACCTATGACCTGTGCGCACCTGTGGTTATGTGTTGAGATGTGTATTAACGAAATCCAAAGACTGGAGTGGATCCGACGACATCGAATTTTGCACCTAAAAAAATGTACAGTGTATAGTAAGGATTTTGGAGCAACCCATGGCTCATCTTCCAACTGCCACAGCGGCCCAACTAGGCGTACCTACGACCTGTGCTCACCTGTGGTTATGTGTTGAGATGTCTATTAACGAAATCCAAAGACTGGAGTGCATCCGACGACATCGAATTTTTCACCTAAAAAAATGCACAGTGTATAGTAAGGATTTTGGAGCCTTTCCATGGCTCATCTTCCAACTGCCACAGCGGCCCAACTAGGCGTACGTACGACCTGTGCTCACCTGTGGTTATGTGTTGAGATGTGTATTAACGAAATCCAAAGACTGGAGTGGATCCGACTACATCGAATTTTTCACCTAAAAAAATGTACAGTGTATAGTAAGGATTTTGGAGCAACCCATGGCTCATCTTCCAAGTGCCACAGCGGCCCAACTAGGCGTACCTACGACCTGTGCTCACCTGTGGTTATGTGTTGAGATGTCTATTAATGAAATCCAAAGACTGGTGTGGATCCGACGACATCGAATTTTGCACCTAAAAAAATGTACAGTGTATAGTAAGGATTTTGGAGCCTTCCATGGCTCATCTTCCAACTGCCACAGTGGCCCAACTATGCGTACCTATGACCTGTGCGCACCTGTGGTTATGTGTTGAGATGTGTATTAACGAAATCCAAAGACTGGAGTGGATCCGACGACATCGAATTTTTCACCTAAAAAAATGTACAGTGTATAGTAAGGATTTTGGAGCAACCCATGGCTCATCTTCCAAGAGCCACAGCGGCCCAACTAGGCGTACCTACGACCTGTGCTCACCTGTGGTTATGTGTTGAGATGTCTATTAACGAAATCCAAAGACTGGAGTGGATCCGACGACATCGAATTTTTCACCTAAAAAAATGCACAGTGTATAGTAAGGATTTTGGAGCCTTCCATGGCTCATCTTCCAACTGCCACAGTGGCCCAACTAGGCGTACGTACGACCCATGGCTCATCTTCCAAGTGCCACAGCGGCCCAACTAGGCGTACCTACGACCTGTGCTCACCTGTGGTTATGTGTTGAGATGTCTATTAACGAAATCCAAAGACTGGTGTGGATCCGACGACATCGAATTTTGCACCTAAAAAAATGTACAGTGTATAGTAAGGATTTTGGAGCCTTCCATGGCTCATCTTCCAACTGCCACAGCGGCCCAACTAGGCGTACCTACGACCTGTGCGCACCTGTGGTTATGTGTTGAGATGTGTATTAACGAAATCCAAAGACTGGAGTGGATCCGACGACATCGAATTTTTCACCTAAAAAAATGTACAGTGTATAGTAAGGATTTTGGAGCAACCCATGGCTCATCTTCCAACTGCCACAGCGGCCCAACTAGGCGTACCTACGACCTGTGCGCACCTGTGGTTATGTGTTGAGATGTGTATTAACGAAATCCAAAGACTGGAGTGGATCCGACGACATCGAATTTTTCACCTAAAAAAATGTACAGTGTATAGTAAGGATTTTGGAGCAACCCATGGCTCATCTTCCAACTGCCACAGCGGCCCAACTAGGCGTACCTACGACCTGTGCGCACCTGTGGTTATGTGTTGAGATGTCTATTAACGAAATCCAAAGACTGGTGTGGATCCGACGACATCGAATTTTTCACCTAAAAATATGTACAGTGTATAGTAAGGATTTAGGAGCCTTCCATGGCTCATCTTCCAACTGCCACAGTGGCCCAACTAGGCGTACGTACGACCTGTGCTCACCTGTGGTTATGTGTTGAGATGTGTATTAACGAAATCCAAAGACTGGAGTGGATCCGACTACATCGAATTTTTCACCTAAAAAAATGTACAGTGTATAGTAAGGATTTTGGAGCAACCCATGGCTCATCTTCCAAGTGCCACAGCGGCCCAACTAGGCGTACCTACGACCTGTGCTCACCTGTGGTTATGTGTTGAGATGTGTATTAACGAAATCCAAAGACTGGTGTGGATCCGACGACATCGAATTTTTCACCTAAAAATATGTACAGTGTATAGTAAGGATTTTGGAGCCTTCCATGGCTCATCTTCCAAGAGCCACAGCGGCCCAACTAGGCGTACCTACGACCTGTGCTCACCTGTGGTTATGTGTTGAGATGTGTATTAACGAAATCCAAAGACTGGTGTGGATCCGACGACATCGAATTTTTCACCTAAAAATATGTACAGTGTATAGTAAGGATTTTGGAGCCTTCCATGGCTCATCTTCCAAGTGCCACAGCGGCCCAACTAGGCGTACCTACGAGCTGTGCGCACCTGTGGTAATGTGTTGAGATGTCTATTAACGAAATCCAAAGACTGGTGTGGATCCGACGACATCGAATTTTTCACCTAAAAATATGTACAGTGTATAGTAAGGATTTAGGAGCCTTCCATGGCTCATCTTCCAACTGCCACAGTGGCCCAACTATGCGTACCTATGACCTGTGCGCACCTGTGGTTATGTGTTGAGATGTGTATTAACGAAATCCAAAGACTGGAGTGGATCCGACGACATCGAATTTTTCACCTAAAAAAATGTACAGTGTATAGTAAGGATTTTGGAGCAACCCATGGCTCATCTTCCAAGTGCCACAGCGGCCCAACTAGGCGTACCTACGACCTGTGCTCACCTGTGGTTATGTGTTGAGATGTCTATTAACGAAATCCAAAGACTGGAGTGGATCCGACGACATCGAATTTTTCACCTAAAAAAATGTACAGTGTATAGTAAGGGTTTTGGAGCCTTTCCATGGCTCATCTTCCAACTGCCACAGCGGCCCAACTAGGCGTACCTACGACCTGTGCACACCTGTGGTTATGTGTTGAGATATGTATTAACGAAATCCAAAGACTGGAGTGGATCCGACGACCTACGACCTGTGCGCACCTGTGGTTATGTGTTGAGATGTGTATTAACGAAATCCAAAGACTGGAGTGGATCCGACGACATCGAATTTTTCACCTAAAAAAATGTACAGTGTATAGTAAGGATTTTGGAGCAACCCATGGCTCATCTTCCAAGTGCCACAGCGGCCCAACTAGGCGTACCTACGACCTGTGCTCACCTGTGGTTATGTGTTGAGATGTGTATAAACGAAATCCAAAGACTGGAGTGGATCCGACGACATCGAATTTTTCATCTAAAAAAATGTACAGTGTATAGTAAGGATTTTTAAGCCTTTCCATGGCTTATCTTCCAA